>JAJEJO010000232.1:83358-418709 GCA_020662805.1 Glaucomys volans
CTATTTTGGTACCAATACCATGCTGTTTTTGTCACTATTGCTCTGTAGTATAGTTGGAGGTCTGGTATGGTGAAATCCCCTGCTTCGCTCTTCTTGCTAAGGATTGCTTTAGCAATTCTGGGTCTCTTATTCCTCCAAATGAATTTCATGATTGCTTGCTCTATTTCTATGAGGTCCATCATTGGGATTTTAATTGGAATTGCATTGAATTTGTATAGCATTTTTGGAAGTATGGCCATTTTGACAATATTAATTCTGCCTATCCAAGAACATGGGAGATCTTTCCATCTTCTCAGATGCTCTTTAACTTCTTTCTTTAGTGTTCTGTAGTTCTGAGTGTAGAGGTCTTTCACATCTTTTGTTAGATTGATTCCCAAGTATTTTATTTTTTTTGAGGTTAATGTGAATGGGGTAGTTTTCCTAATTTTCTCTCAGAGGATGCATCACTTACGAATAAAAATGCATTAGATTTATGAGCATTAATTTTATATCCTGCTACTTTACTGAATTCATTAATGAGTTCCAGAAGTTTTCTGGTGGAATTCTTAGGATCTTCTAAATAGAGAATCATGTCATCAGCAAATAGGGATAGTTTGATCTCTTCTTTTCCTGTTCGTATTCCTCTAATTTCTTTGGTCTGTCTAATTGCTCAATTATTAGTGAACCATTCTAAAGATGAAAAGACTAGGTTACTATTAAAGTAGGGCCATAGTAAAAGATTTTATTTAATAGTTATACCACAATAGCACAGATTAAACAAATTACTTTTTCAGTGAAGACTTAAATTTCTGGTGAACATCTTCCATATATTTTAGAATACACTTAAAAATATAAAAATATAGTATTTTTAACTCTGGATATATGTGTGGAAATTTGAGTAATCAAGCATTTTTAATTGTTTTTTAATCACTCAGTTTTAGATGACTGGTTTTTCTATTTACTTGACCAGATTCAAATGATTATTTTATTCTGAATTCTTATCAGTACTAACAAGATTAATTATATTAATACAAAACTCAGATTTTACATCTCATCATATGAAATTGTCTACTTTGACTCAAATAGTCAAAACTCTTAGTTAAAAAAAAGAGTTTGACCAACTGTACCTGTTCATTTTTCTGACTGAGCTTATTCATTTTGTTGTAATTGAATCCCTTTACATCTTGACCATGGATTTCTCTTTGTATACAATGTTCAATCTCACCATAAATACGTAAGGATTCAAGGAGGCTTCTCTGAGTAACAAATAAAACTATTTTCCTACGATGGTCTTTCTTGGCTAGATTACCATAGTCCCAATTTACTTTGCTATTTTTTCCATCCTTTTTCAAGTCTAACTTCATGTTCTTTTTTAATTAGCACATAGTAATTACACATATTAATGGAGTCAGTGTGATGTTTCCAAACATGCATATATTATGCACCTTTCTCTACCATCCTCATTCCACAACTTCACCAATCTCTAGTAATCACTCTTCCTTGTTCTGATGGACCTTTTAGTATCCACATATGAGAGAAAACACATGGTATTTATCTTGCTGTGTCTGGCTTATTTTACTTAACATAATGACCTCCAGTTCCTCCTATTTTGATTAAAAGTACAGGATTCCATTCTTCTTTAACATTAAAAAATACTCCATTCTGTATGTGTACTGCATTTTCTTTACCCAGTTATCTGTTGAAGGACTAACTCCATATATTAGCAATTGTGACTAGTGCTGCAATAAACATGGGCATGTAGTTATCTGTAGTATATGATTTCACTTCCTTTGGATACATTCTCCAAAGTCAAATAACTGGATCATATATTAGATCTATTTTGAGTTTTTTTGTGGAATTTCCACAACAGTGGCTATACTAAATTATATTCCCACTAACAGTGTAAGAATTTCTTTATCTCCACAACCTCCTCAGCATTCATTTTTTGACTGTTTGCTGGTTTTTGTTTTTGATAATAGTCATTCTAAGTAGTGTGAGATGAGATCTCATTTTGATTTGTACTCCCTGATGGTTAATAATATTGAGCATTATTTTCATATATTCATTGACATTTTTGTGTCTTTTGAGAAGAGTCTATTCAGAAATTCTGCCCATATTATAATTTCACTACTTCTTTTTTTGCTAGTTTTCTGAATTTCGTGTATATTCTGGATATTATCCCTCTTGTTAAATGAATAGTTGGCAAAAATTTTCTGTCACTTCATAGGTAACCTTTTCATTCTGTTGAATATTTCCTTTGCTGTGCTGAATCTTTTACATTTGATATAGTCCCAGTTGCCAATTTTTGCTTTTGTTTCCTCTTGTTTTGGGGTCTTATCCAGAAAAATCACACCCTATACTAATGTCTCGAAGTGCTTCCCCTGTTTTCTTCTACCAATTTAGAAGTTTTGGATCAATTTAATTTAGTTTGACTTTTGTACAGAGTGAGAGATAGGGGTCAAATTTCATTCTTCTGCATGTGCATATCCAGTTTTCCCAGCACCATCTTTTTGAAGTGTCAGTCCTTTATCTAATGTTGTTTTTGTTGGGAAATAGTTGGCTCCAGATGTGTGGGTTAATTTCTGGTATATCTTATCTGTTCCATAGGACTGTAAGTCTGTTTTTATGACAATTTCATGTTGTTTGGTGACTATGGCTTTGCAGTAGGTCTCGAAAGTGCATTCAAGATTTTTATGCTGCCAGCTTTTCTCTTTTTGCTCAAGATGCTTTGGGTTATTTAAGGTCTTTTGTGTTTGCATATGAATTTTAGGACTGTTTTTGTTTTTGTTTTGTATTTTTCTTTTTGGTTTTTTGAACAGTGTCATTGGTACTTTCATGGAGATTGCATTAAATCTATACCTGACCAAGTGTGGTATAGAGTTTGCCTTCATGCTCTTTGACTTCAGTTGCAGTTGCTATGCAACCTCACACCCTGTGAGTCAGACTGCTTTGGCTGGCAAAGTTCCCCATTTAATGACCTTTATATCCATCCACAAACATAAAAAAAAAACTGTATGCAAACAGTCATATTGATACTCCAAGAGGTTCTGTCAGGTGGGAGATCAAATTACTAGGATGAAATTGAATTCACAGCAGAACTTGTTACAAATTTTAAAATGTTTCTAAATAGAATTGTGGTGATGAAATCCTTGTATGTGGTCAACATAATGTATACACTATGCTTTTAAAGAATGGAGAAATCTGAAGAAGATAGATTACTCTATCTTTGGTCAGGTTATCTTATGAAGACCCCTCTTCACTGCCTACCCCCAAATATTGTATATGAAGAAAAGAAGGAAGATCAGCAGGGTAGTCTGGTTGGAGAGCACTCTGGAGGGAGTTGTTAGCTTTTTTCTTCCCTTATTATTGAATATATTTAAATAGTAGACATCTTACACCAAAAATTTTTACAAAACTGAGCACTCTCCTAAAACCCAAATTGTTTGGAACATCTGTCTCCTTCATATCCTGGAATTACAATACAAAACATTTGTATTTATTTAGCTTTCATGGAAACATGCTCATCAACCTGCGTTTTTGTTTTTGTTTTGATACCTGGGCTTTTGCCATTATTTGTAGCAAAATGAAAAGAGAGAGAGAGAGAGATTGACAGAGATTGAGAGAGAGAGAGAGAGAGAGAGAGAGAGAGAGAGTTCTTGCCTCAACATGAAAAGAGTTCTAGCTCATGACGCTTCCCTGTGTGTGAATGTGCATGGATGGATGTGTGCAAGCAGAAGTGCACAGTGCCTGAAACTTTACTATAAACACGTGTTAAAGAAACTCAAACTTTTTCCTTGATTTATCAAAAATTTTAATTTTTTAATAATGAAAAATGAGATGATAGCTATAAATGAAGTACAACAAAGCTGTCAATTATTGTGTAATAAATGTCAGTTATCATTACTATTATCATCACAAGTTATTTACTCTTTCTCCACACATATTCACTGAACACTTACTAAATGCCAAAGTCTAAACTAGGCAGTAGATGAACAAAACAGATATATGAATTCTCTCCATGAAATACAGTTATATCATTATTTCAAATAGAGATCAAAATAGCTCAAGATATTTGTAAGAATTAAATGATATAATACAAAAGAAGTATTTCTCAAGTAATTGGCACATCATAAATACTCAGCAAACAATAGTTACATTATTCTTATTATCGATACTATACATTGTTAGAATATTGTGTGCTAGAAGAAATATTAAACAATAAGGTGATTATCTTAAAGAATGACATAAATATATTAAATTTAATAATGATGTGTTATGACAATAGTTTTTCTAAAGTAACACTTGTCATTGTTAGTTTTTTTGTTGTCATTGTTACCTTTGTTCCTTATGAATGATGCAGATGTTATTGCCATTTCTCATACCTCAGTTGCCAGTTATAAAACTGATAATTTTCTTTGACTTCTTGTTCTCCTTTGCACTCATATATTCATAAAGTTACAAGTTAATTATTCTAGGCAGTTCTAATTGTCTTTCTATACCCATTGATATGAGTGGAGGTTGGAGTTTCATTTCCAGACTACTTAACAGCCTCATTTACTATTCTTAAGCATGGAGTTTCCAGTTTCACATAGTCTTAAGGCAAACTACCTTTCTAGGACAGGACAACTTGATATTATGAATACTCAACTCTAGCCTAATTATTATACATACGATCTTCAGCACCATTTTTAAACATTTTAACAGTTATTCTTTGTAATAAGTATCTACTCGCCAGGAATGGATTCCTTTATTCTCTTCCCAACCACTGACCTTATTTCCAGATACAGTTCAATTTCTTCCTCAATTACAAATCTTTGGGCAAGAATACTAACTCACATTGCTGAAGGTCTCTCTGTGTTTTATTGATTAATCATGGACATCCACTTTATATTACACATTTCTTTATATTCAGTTTTATAAATTAGTCATATTGTGTGTCTTAAATTCACAGGTATATTGAAAGTTTCTCAATGAATCCTTCAAAGTCTATTGAAATCCAGGAATCAAGAAGTTGAATGATAATTCTTACTGATTCAATTTATTTCTCTCTCCACTAAAATACTGAATCTTGAATACATTTTAGATATATGTAGAAGTACTAATACTGATGAAATTAAACAGTTTGTGATACTTAAACCACTTACACGTCTGTAATAATTACAATATCAACACCATTTAATTCCAAAATGTTCTCCTTCTATTCAAAGGTTAAAAGCTATGAATTACATCAGTATTTCATGATCTGATGTTAGATTATTCTCAGAAATATAACAAAATATAATTATAGAAATAAGATTTTCACATTTACAAAGGACATTTCCTGGAATCAATAGAACATATTAGATACTATTACTCAAAACTTCAGAATGTAGATTAATAAAATAAAATCCTTTAGAATTTTCCATAGCTCTCTGAATCTTTGACATTATATTCCTATAGTGAATCAATTAGGGTCCAAATCAAAGCCACCATTATAGAATAAAAATTTTGATTCCAACTTGATAGGACAGTTATGTCAAAATAGAGTTCAAAAATAAGTTTAAAAGAAATATTGTCATGAAATCTTTCCTTGGGGGAAATCAGTGATCTATCTTTTCAAAGATGCTTCTTGGATGACAATCAATACTTGTGTATGTGTATACAGGTGAAAAATTGGAAAATGATCAGCAGGTTTTCTGTATGAAGAATGTGGAAAGGCAGCTGTCAATTAACTGCTGACTTTATGCATCAATGCATTCCATGCCAAAATGTATTGTGCTGAAGCAACATCATATATTAAAGCCTGGCCTCTATTTCTAACATAAACTTTTCTATTTAGATAATCAGAAAACTCCTCTATAACTCGTATTTTATTCTTTTTTGGACAGCTCAGCAATTAACATCAATGAGCAATTTGCATTCTTCTCAGTCAGTTTCTTAAGCAATTACAAGCAATATAATATGTAGTATTTTATTGTGTGGCTTATTTGATGTCCTCTAAAAGTTCACATATAAATTATCCCATAAATTTAATGTTCAATGTCATATTATTTGACATTAACTCTACCTACAATAAATGTGGCCACTCAAACTAATTAAGCAAAAAGCATGTTATAAAGTAACAAGCAAGCTTTAGAATTGAACTGGAATTGTGGTAATTCCTATGTATTTATGTGGAGTCATTTATTTTATACAATATATAATGAGAAATATACTTTGGTTTGCATCATAATACATTCTAACATTTACCTAATCACATTGTATATAAAATGTAAAAGTATGTGAAATATATAATTACTTTATAATATATACCCATATACATGAAATAAAATCATCACCAAAATAACTTTTATACTTTGAAAATTACTAAAAACTAAATATTACACAACCAATGTTATTGGTCTGCCATTTGGATGATAAACAAATAAATGACATACTTTCTGGATGTATATCATGAAGGAAATTTAGAATAATAAAATAAATACAAAGTAAAGCCTTACTTTGACATAAAAATGTGAAAGATTTGTAAAAACATCTGATGTTAGATTATTCTCAAAAGTATAACAAAATATAAAATATACAAATAACATTTTCACATCTACAAAGGACATTTCCTGGAATAAATATAATATGTTAGATACTATTACTCGAAACTTCAAAAAGTAGATTAATAAAATAAAATCCTTTAGAATTCTTCATAGCTCTCTGAAATTTTGACATTATATTCCTATAGTGAATCAATTAGAGCAAATTCAGTGAATTTGTACACAATATTTAAATTACTGTCTTAAGGTTTTAAAAACATATACTTTTTTTGTAAATAAGCTAATAGCATGAATTTCCAAAGCAAAACAAAATTCATTTCATACTTAATAACTGAAACATCTGTAGGATAGATGAAAAACTATGTGGGCCTATTCAATCCCATAGCTCTTGATTATTTGTCTTGTACCAAAATTTTCTTTGGGTGTGTGTTCAGAACATGGTACAAGCAACTTTGTGAAATAGAAGGGCTTTTAGGGTGCCTTTTATCATTCTAGGTGTATGACTTTTATGGATCCCAGAACATAGTTGAAATGATTGCAGTAGCATTCATTTATTCATTGTTCATTTATTTAGTGTTAAAAAAACAAAAACACACAGAAATCAAGCGTCCTTATGGGACAGGTAGTATGAAAGCTGCTGACAATTGTTAGAGCAGTGTATTTCTGCACGTAGTCTGTGGTGAAGCTTACCTTCAGTATGAATGTCATATAGGGAATGGTTCATATGGAGCTTTGAAGACAGCAAATATCCTTCCCAAAGGATAAGGTGAAAACTGTGAGATAAGCCATGCTGAAATTACTATTAATAACAGAAACTCAAAGTTGACTGTTTTGGTGGCTGTCTATTTCATATAATATCAACTCTATCAAAGTTTGCAGAATAAAAGAGAACTTTCCTGCACATTTTTGAAAGGTAATCTTTAGACTAAACCATTTTGAGTCACAGCATATATCAAAGTGCTAATAAATTAAGGGCTGCATCTATCTCTGTAACCTGGTGATAATGAAGAGGATGTTTTTGTCTTCCTAGGTGTAATGCTCACAGTTCACATTGTTAACCCACTAGCATCTTATCAGTGTGAACTGTTTCAAGTCACACTTGATAAGAGGACAAGAAAGATCTCTAATATACTGTACATACAAAATCACAGTTATAAGTAAGCATTTTTTGAATTTAAGATATATGTTAAAATGTCAAGAACATTCCCTATATACATGTCAGTTTATGCTAAACACTAAGCAGCATTAGAATAATGTCATTCAAAAGAATAAGATGGTAAAATGCAAATAATAGCCAAAGATAAGGTAAAAAGTTATAAAATGAAAAATGAAATAAAAGCCAGGAATCAATTTATAAAATTCATGCAAGAGTCACATTTTTGTTTCTACATTTGTTTGATAAGAAATAGCAGTTAATTTCAAATGAGTAAATTTCTCCTTGAATTTATCGATATTAAAATAAAGTAAACCATAAATATCATCTAGGGTAGATGCTGGTATGGTTGCAAATTTAATCTCTCTATACATTTGTAATGCTACTAAAAGTCAACCATAAAAAAACTAAATTATCCTCATCATATAATAGTTATAAATAAAATGAAGAGAAATATATTATGTATATAGACCAATTTTAAGAAAAGGACTTGAAAAACATTTTCTTTTAAATATCATATTGTTTCTATTGGATTCAATTCAACACAGATGTTTTAAGCATCCCACAACAAACTGACCTAAGCATAAATAATGAAGATACTCAATTGAGCAGTTGATCCATTACTTCAAAATGTATACAAGATTTTTTTGTATTAACATTTATATCTCAGCATGCATCAGTTACTACCATGTGCTATAAGGCATAAGATTTTCCCACAACATACTACCCAGTGCAAACTACAATAAATACATGCATAAATGCAATCTAATATGGAACAAAGGTCTACAGAAGATAAACAAATATTGTAAAAATAAACAGTTAAATACAGAGAAAAAAATAAATCAAAATTCAAAAGATACCAATAAGGATTTTTGAATGCCAAAGTTGGGTGTGGTTGATATTTACCAAAAAGTGGCAATATTGGCAATACTATGTTAAAGGAACATGCTTTTGGTAAGGAAAGGGTCCCTCCAGTGGAGGAGATGAGTCCATAATGTAATGTTTTACGATGAAAGTAAACTACCTATAAAATGCAGTTCTAAAAGTTCAAAAATAACCTTTGTTTATATATACTCAAGGATAAGCACATTTCTTTTGGAAATAAAATTTTCTCTTATCTAGACATGCAGGTGGCATATTATATTTGCTCTTTCATTCAGTTTTTTTTCACACATGGAGTGAATACTTCGAAAACTTGGTACATAATATGTAAGCATGGCCTTTGTATCTTCTTTTGATACTTCAGAGGAATTTTTGCTACTTTAAATGCTTTGCTATTGAACACCTTAAAGCCAATAAAACATTTAATTTTTGTTTTTTACCTGCCCGAGAACGTTTATTGTTGTTTTCTTTTGTTTTTAAGTGCATATCCTAGTCAACACATGTTTAAAGGAGGAAAAAAAGCCATTACGTGGTATTATTTATTTTCTTTTTGGTGTCAACATTATTAAGAAAGAATATAGGTAATCAATTGAGCAAAAATAAGTCCAACTGACAAAAAAAATCCTACTTAATACATTTTAGATTATTTATCAGAATGAAAGCTTGTAAAATAAGTGGGGTTGGTAAATGGCAAAGTAAGTCACTTTATAGTTTTTTTTAAAGCAAAATCATCATGATTCTCATATAAATATAAGAAGAATATGTATCAAAAGTTTTATCAAACTACTAGTTAATAATAGAATTGAGTAAGATGTAAAAACCAGAGAGTGTTTGCAAAGCTAGATACTTACAGGCAATTTATGACAACAAACATGGTTAAGTCCTATAGTGATATTAATCTTTGCAATCTTTGTGGTTGTCTTATACATTGAACAGAATTTTGTTTTCATTTCCATGTTAAAAATACACACAAAAAAAAGGCTACAAGGGAGCTCTCATTTGTTGTTCAATGGGTATGATGTTTTAGCTGTGGAAGATTAGTAAGTTCTAGAGATCTGCTGTTAATATATTTAACAACACTGCATTGTGCAGTATTAAACTTTTTTTGAAGGTAAATCTCATTTTAAGTGTTCTTATTACATTTGGAAAAATAGTAAAGCTAAGCTATGAATTAAGAGAACAGAGAGTAATCTTGTTTGCTTGGTTCTATGTTTCAGGAAAAAAATTCTAAATGTTTTTATTAGTGCACTGTAGTTGTACATAAGGTGGAGTTCATGTTGACGCAATCATGCATGCATGAAATTTAATTTGCTCCATTTCAGTGACTAGTGACTCCTCTTTCCCTCCTCCTCCAACCTTACCGTTCCCCTTCTGTATTCTACTGGTCTTCCTTCTATTTATTTGTTTGTTTGTTTTGTAATTGGTGCTTTATACACATGCATATAAAGGTGGAATTTGCTATGGAATATTTATATATGCACATAGCATAATTTTTTCAAATTTATTCCACGGTTCCTCCCTTTTCCAGTTCTTCCTCCCTCCCCTTCCTCCACTCCATGGATCTCCCTTCTGTTTTCATGGGATCCCCACTTTTCTCCCCTTGCTTTGTTCTAACTTTTGCATATGACAGAAAACATTTGACTCTTCCCTGTCTATGTCTGGCTTATTTCACTTATCATGATGTACTTCATTCAATTCATTTACCTGAAAATGTCATTATTTGATTCTTCTTTATGATTGAGTACAACTCCATTATGTGTATATATACTATATATTATTAATCCATTCATCTGTTGACAGGCACCTGGGCTGGTTCCATAACTCGGCTGTTGTAAGTTTCATTGCTATAAACATTGATGTGCTTGTATCACCGTAATACGCTTATTTAAATTCTTTTGGATAAATACCGAGGAGTGCCATAGTCATGTTATGTGGTAGTTCCGTTTCTAATCTTTTGAGGATCTTCATACTGTTTTCCATAGTGTTTGTATTACTTTGCAGTTCCATCAACACTGTATGAGTGTGCCTTTTCCTCACATCCTTGTCAGCATTTATTATTTGTATTCTTGATTGATATACCAAACCAAATGACATGGAATCTCTATGCAGTTTTAGCTTGCATTTCCCTGATTGCTAGTGATGTTAAATATTTTTTCATATATTTGTTAGCCATATATATTTCTTCTTTTGATAAATATCTCTTTAGGTCTTTGCCCATTTATTGATTTGGTTATTTTTTTTTTAATTCTGTATATGTTCAGGATATAATCCCCTGTTGAAGGAATAGCTGGCAAAGATTTTTTTCCCATTCTGTCGGCTCCATTTTCACACTTCAATTGTTTCTTTGCTGTGCAAGCACTTTTTAATTTGATGCCATCCCACTTACTGATTCTTGTTTTTATATTTTGAGCTTTCTAAGGAAGTAGATTCATTTGCCAACATGTCTGAGTGTTGAGTCTATGTTTTCTTCTAGCAGTTGCAAAGTTTCTGGTCGAATTACTAGGTCTTTGATCCACTTTTTGTTGACTTTTGTGCGAGGTGAGAAAGAAGATCTTGTTGCATTCTTGTACATATGGATATCCAGTTTTCCCAGATCTATTTTTTAAAAAGTTATCCTTTATCCAATGTATATTTTTGGCACCTTTTTAAAGTATGAGATGAATGTAACTGTGTGGGTTTATTGTATCTGTGTCTTCTATTTCATTGGTCTTGTTGTCTGCTTTGATGCTAATATCATGCTATTTTTATTACTAAATCTCTGTAGTATAATTCCAGATCCATTGTTGTGATGCCTTTAGCATCACTCTTGTTTAGGATTGCTTTAGCTGTTCTGAGTCCTTTATTCTTCCAAATGAATTTTAGGAATGTTTTTTTGTTTTCTTTTTTAAGGTTCCATGAAGAGTGTTATTGATATTTTGATGGGGGTTGCATTGAATCTCTATAATGCTTTCGGTAACATGGCCATTTTGACAACATTAATCCTGCCCCCTGGAACATGGGATGTCTTCAGGAACTGTTTTTAGGCAAATTCCACCTTTATGCTCATGTATATAAAGGACCAATTAAAAACAAATAAAACAAGTAAATAGAAGGAATCAATTAATACAATAGAGACTTTTTTAAAAGTTTGTAGAATTAAAGCCCAAATATTCACATTTTTAAAAACATAGAAAATTATATGTTTTTAAAAACATAGAAAATTATATTATATTAGAGTCAAAAACTATTTAGGAGTTGAGATGGTGTATTCAATGAAAAGTAAAATTAATTATTTTTTTATAAGGCATTAGATGTTCAATATAAAAATAGTATCAGTTAAGGAGTCCAAAATCAGGATAATACTTTAAAAAGTCATCTATTTTCTCCATAATTCCTGGAAATAGCATGATCAACTACTAGTAGTGTCATCATGATTGTTTTATTTTCCATTCCTTGATGAGCTGCTCATATGACAAAGTCATGGAACACTTTTTTGATATATTTATATAGTCCAATACAAATTTAAGATTTGAACTAAGCTTTGTTCCTCCGGCAACTGAGTAAAGCTGTCTTCAATAAATAATGAAGCCATTTTAGGTGAAAGATAAAAATAATTAATTTGGTTAGCAAATTTTTGTCTGACCAGCATCTAGTGCTGGTGGATTTTGGTTTTCCTTAGAGAAAACACCCCTCTGCTCCACTGAGTCAATGTATTTGGCATGAAACTAATTCCAACCACACCCTGGCTCCTGAGGTACCTTTAAGGCCCAGATCAGCCAACTTTTGACTTATACTTGGTTCAGGAATACTCAATTGACATATCAATCCTCCAGGAATTATTGGGATAATTATGAAAGCAGCAACTGCTGGTGTTTGCATTCAATCACAATACAATAATATAGTTAACTCTGACTGTCCCTCTTACCACCTTCTCCTTTAAAATGAAACCAAAACACAGGAAGTCAGACCCCACAGAAAAGAATGTGGCCTTGCTGATGAATGCACTTCAGCACTCAGATTTAAATATACTTAAATCCAAATCTCCTCTTAGGCTTTCATATTTTTGTATGAGCTAGTAAGTCCTCTTGACTTCTTATCCTCCGATGCACACATTTTGATTTATTTTCTGTCACTTTAATAAAATAATCACGTGCCCCAAATACCTGCCCTGCTATGGACACAGTTGAAAATATAAATCCCAAAACCCAAACAAGATTTTATAGCAGCACATTTAAACTTGAGTGTCTTATATTATAGTGTTGAAGATATGAGAAAATAAGATAGGATGTTGGGGGAAGTCTATATCATTCTTCCTCAAATATTTTTAGGTTGAGAATTACAGACATCACCTCTAACTAGCTTAAGAAAAAAACTAATCAGCAATTTATTGAAAAAATGATGCAAGGTTTGTGAGAAAGTGGTTGCAACACCAACCTGAAACAAGAAATCAAGGCAGAATCCATTTCTCTTTCTGTTCTCTTTACTTTGTAGCTTCCTAAGGTTTCATAGTTGAATAACTTTAAAAATAGATTTTCTTAAGATGTTCTACTAAGCAAAGTAACCACAACATGGAGCTACTTATCCAAAAAATATCACCATGCCTGAAAATTAATCAGCATGATCAAAAATATTAATTTTTTACAACACTTGAAAAGTTTCTCTGGTCATCTTTCCTCGGTTCCTGAGCAAGTAGATATTGTCCTTGTCTCTGGATCTCAATTCCCAAGTTGTAGGAGATTGAAGCCTATTGACCCATCTGGGCATGGTTTTGCTGCCAGAATCTCACTCCAGTTAATGAGACAAATAGAGTGGAAAAGGAGGGGCAGAAGGGGGTGGCAGTTGTCAAAGAAAAGGTGTCATTGGGAGTTGGGAAGATATCCAAACAGTGTTCAGTATACCTTTTAAAGTCTCAAACTTGTTTTAGCATTTTTCATTGCCTACAATTTCTGTTGTCTTATTCTATTAACAATTTTGGCAGTGTGCTATAACCAAATGTAATAGCAACAAAAGTCTACATTGAATAACTGTTAAGTGACAGTACAAATTGTAGTGAAAATTGTTTATGATTTTCCTCATTTTTCTTCTTGCTGTTCTTTTCTTTTTATTTATTTATTTATTTTTTTTTGCTTCAAGTTCTCAAACTTGCTTTAATAACTTTCCTTATTTCCTAAACACAACTATCATTTGACCATACAAGTTCCTCTCTTATTTATTTATCCTTCTCCCCCTTTCTCTTTCTCAATCTTTTCTTTCCTTCTCCCTTTCACCCCAAACCATAACTTTGTTATAAATAAATTGACTGCATTACTATACAGGTATAAGCTATACAGAATTATTTTTTATGCGTACATTTCAATCTCAGTAAATTTTATTGTGCTATAGTCTTTAATCTATTCCTTTCTCTCCTTTTCACTCAGCACTATGGTTTTATGACATTCATTTTGCTAGCTGTCTATTCAGTCATTCACTTTTCTTTCTTACAGAGTAAACTGCAATACAGTACTGCACACAGTTGCCAACTTCACGAAACCCTGATGAAGTCTTCATGACTCTACCCTCATGATATTATCTGAGGAAACCTCCAGGGTATTTTCCAAGAAGTGAAATGGCATAGCTATAGAGATTCCATAATCTTAATTTGGACTTTATGTATTTAATACAACAGAGAGCTGCCAGATAACACTACAATGCCTACTTTAGTCCAGAGTTGCATATGCTAGAGTTTCTATATCTATGATAACACTTGTCTTTACCCTTTATTCAATTATTAGACAATGTGGTGGGAGGGATAAGTGACATTTCTTTGTTGCTTTAATTTAGAGCATCTGCTTAAGTCCTCCTTAGCTATTTCACCTTCTAGTTGGAGTATCATATGTCATAACGATGTACATTGTATTAGCCTTTTGTCACTGTGACCAAAATATCTGACAAGAACAACTTAGAGGAGGAAAAGTTTGACTCACATGTTCAGAGATTCAGTCCACAGTAGGCCAACTCCATTGCTTCAGGCCTCAGATGAGGCAGAACAAGAAGACAGAAAGGTGTTGTGGAGGTAAACTGCTCAGCTTATGGCAGTCAGAAAGCAGAGAGAGGGTGAGGAGCCAGGGACAAGAGAGTCCAAGGGCACACCCCCAGTAACCTGCTTTCTTCAGCCATACCTCACTTTCCTACAGTTACCCACCAGGTAGTCTATTCAAATTATTATTCTGTCAAATGAATTAATTCACTAATGGGGTTACAGCTCTCATAATCTAATCATTTCACCTCTGAGGATTCCTGCATTGCATAACACATAGTTTTTCCAGGAACATTAAAGATCCAAACTATTATGCACATTTTTAATGAGTTTCTTATTTTATTGATTTTCTGGTAATCCTATCTAGTGTCTCTTACTAAATACTACTAAGCTGGATGTAGTTGTAAGCACTTGCAGTTCCAACTACTCAGGAAGCTAAGGCAGGAGGATCACTTGAGCCCCAGAGTTTGGAACAGCCTGGGCAAAACAGTGAGGGGGAGAAAAAGGATAAAACAAAGTGTTAAGGGCTAATTTTTTAAAATTAATTTCACCTATTTTTGCCCCTAATTTAATCATATTTGTCCTATGCCACATTCACAAAGATACAATTGTGGATTTTTCTATTACTTTCTTTAACTCTTTCTTGACTATTTTCTATTTTGATATATATTTCTAGAAACAATTTTTTTAGAATTAAACCCAGAGCAATGTAACCTTTTAAATGAACATTTAATAAAAAATAAATGTAGCTGGTTCAAATCCAGCCTCAGCAGCTTAATGAGGTACTGAGCTATTCAGCAACACCTCATCTCTAAACAAAATACAAAAAAAGGCTGGGAATGTGGCTCAGTGGTTAAACACCGCTGGGTTCAATCCCTGGTACCCCCTTCTGAAATAATAAATGTATGTTTTAATGTGTATATACAAAATAATTTTAGACCTAAATTTCAACTTTTGTTTTGTGGGGAATAGTGAATTTCAAGAAAATTTCAAAGCGATTTATTTTTGTCCATCTGATCTTGGTATATTTTTTTAGGTAAATAATAAGGAAAAAGTGATGATTTCAGAAAGGTAGTGCAAACAAAGACCACACTGAGGAATACTACAGATCAGGAGAATGCTTAATCCTGATCTAAGGCTCCCTTTTCAGATAGAGGTTCTTTAAGTGTTCTTTAAGTCTTGCTGTAATATCTTCCTATTTTTATGGATTAGCAGGTGAGTTAGTTAGCTCTACTTTCTCTGAAGAAAATATTCCATGTATTCTGAATAGACCTGTATTATTGTGCCCCTTACCTCAAAACATCGTTTTGTTTCATTTGTATCTATGGCTAATTCTCTGATTAGTAACCTTTATATTGGTCATAATACAGAACATTTAGCCATATATTATAAAACTTAAATATTATTAACAAAAGCACATTCTTCTAAGTGAAATCTTACTTTTATTTTGCTTTTCTTAGTAAAAAGATTTTGGTGGGGATTCTGATGGATTTTACTATTGAGAGAGATTTTCTGCCAAACAGATGGTTCCCACTTAACAATTAGATTTGCCTCCAGAATGCTAATGAATGGCTAAGGGAAGAGGAAATGGAAAGAGTCAGGGAAAACAGAGGTTGGTTCTGGTAGCTGATCACATTACCATGTGTGTTCACTGCTTATTATTCCTTTCCCCCAACCACCGTTTCCCAGCACGCTCATTCCAATGAGGACAGTTCATCCACCACTATCAGCTATTAAGTAAAGCACTTTGCACACATTATCTTATAGGGTTTAATAGTGACTAGCTTGTGCGTCTTCATGTTACAGAAGAGGTTTAGGGATTCAGGAAGGTTATGTCCCAGAACATATAGTAAGTGCTGGAGTAGGGACTCAATCCTGGGTTTCTGTAACTGCAAATCTGCTCCCTTAATGTCAATGCTCCAATTTCTCTTCATTTGCTAAATCACCCTCATAATTTTTTACATAAAATGTCCCTATCCTAAAAAAACTAAGTTTTATTTAAACCTTACCTAGTTTGAATGGTAGATGGCAGAGTGTGGTGATTTTCTTTAAACATTTTCCAAAGGGTCTGCTTTTAGCTTTCACATAGAAGTAACTCTGAAATCTGTTACATGCTCCGGACAGTAATACAATTTGTGCTTGTATCTCTCAAAAGTATCTGTCTACTTTTTCCATATATGTGGATGATTTGTGTGTTTATTTTTTCATTTGCAAGTAGGAATTGTCCTACTGGGCAATTTTCAAGTTAAAGTGATTATTAAAGAAATTTATCAATTAAAAAAGAACCTATATTTCATGGGAGACCGTTTAATCTCTAGATAATTATTATATTATAGCACAAAAGGAATTTCATTCACATTGGCCTAACAGGAATAGGCCACCTCTAATGCGGTGTTCTTAATACCTAACCTATATTTTGCTTTCTTTAGCTTCAGTCGCTGTTCTTTGTCCTCGAGTCTTCTGAGACTATGAATAATTCCCTCTTTCATTATGCTGTTACCCAGGAGGTATTATTTATAGATTGTGAATGTGGCTCACTTCGGTTTTCTCTTTTCTAGAGTACATAAGTGTTTCCATTTGTTTCACATATCTTTTTATTCATTTTTTTTAACCTTTGTGTACTCTTTTAGGTTTTCTTTAATTACCCTCAATACTTCCTAAATTTTGCAGAACAGAAATATACAGATTAAAGAAGCAGTTTTGGCCCCACTCAACTGGGCAATTACCTTTCTTTTTTCCAGTGTTACATCATTAGCTTGGATATGCAGATTGAATTTAACTGTCTCAAACATTAGTGCCTGCTGAGTAAATGAGCTTATTCTACAAATGCAGCCAATACTTTTCAATACTTTGAGATAAAGGTTTATAATAGAATTTGATTCAACTAACTTCATACCCTTGTGACAGTGAGTTCTAAAACTTTGTATTTGGTTAGGGAAATATAAGTTAAAGAAGTAGTTAGTGTTTTTAATCACCCTAATTATTTTCCAGGCACAATATTATTTATTAGATAAGTAACACCCAATTTTGTTGGGTTTTGCTTAACAGAAATTTTTGAACAAATTGTATTGTTCATTTGTTCAACTAAATCAACTGCTTTTAAATTAGAAATATGGTCATTTATAGAACAACACAATTTACTTAAGAACATTGGCTAAGATATAGCATATTCCAAACTATAAGGACCAAGAAATATATGTTAGGAGTTGAAGTCATTCTAAGAAAGCTGTTTGTAGTTTAGAAATATTTAGAGGAAAGAGGCCATTGTATATTCACAGGAGGAAAAAAACACCATATCTGATAATACATGGAAATTCTATGAAAATCAAATGCAGTATGAAAAATAAACGAAGAAAATGAGCTATCGAATATAATCCCTGACCTAGAGATGTGGGACTGTGTGCTCATTTACCATTCAGTAAAGATTTGTTGATGATGATGAATGCTACACCTAAGAAACTGGAACACTGCAATTTTCCATTGAGCTATCATCTCTTACGCTTCCCCCTCCCTCAGTCCCTTACTCCCAATAGAGTTACTGTTTAACCTCATTGAAACCAATGGTTCCTCAACCCCTCTTTGTTCTCTACCCCATCAGTCCTTCCTGACAGACCTTCCCTCCTTACCCACACTGGACCCCATGATCCATCATTCCAGACACACTCTTAGTAGCACTTTCTCATTCATCACCCCTTGACCATATGCCTCACCTGTCTCACCAGTCTCCAACCTGAACATCCATTTTCTCAGCTTTTACTCCCAGGTTGCCAAATGTTGTTAGGGAAAATCACATAACTGAGCTGATTGTCTCCATTACAAATTTAATTTTCAACCTCAGCTGGCCCTTTGGTTCTGTTCGGCAATCCTTTTACTTAATACTAATCAACAATCTTTTTCATTCCCTTAGTGACTATTCCAAACCTTGCCTACATTTCTCAAGCCTTATACCCTCATCCTGCCCAATTATACTTGGCAGACTGCCAGCTCCCTACTTTACCAGGAAATTAGAAGCAAAGTTGTATGAACTCTCCCAACATCCACATTCTACTTCCAGTATTATATTTGTATTTCACCTTCATGCTTCCTTCCCACGTGTCAGAAGAAGAAATATCCTGACCCATTTGTTAAGCTGAGTAGTCTACTCAGATTGTGTTTCTAGCTCTCTTTGTCTATACCAGCACTTGCAGTTTTAAGTAGTTTTTCTTATTTGAAGCTATAATTCCTTCCTCTAAGTGGACTCTTTTCTTTCATGATTAAATATGCCCAACTTTCACCTATTCTTAAAAATAACACATTCAACTTAGCATCTTTTCTTTTCCAATTTTTAATTCAGCAAAAGTATTGAACATTACCCATGTTCAAGCATATTATAGCCTCTAAAGATGTACTGATAAATGGGACCAAGTTCCAGATTTCATGTAGTTTATAGGTTTCCCCAGAGATGTCTCAAGCTAGATGCACTGTTACAGATCTCTAGTCCCAGCTATGTGGAAGGTTGAGCAAGAAGTATCATTTGA
Source organism: Glaucomys volans (assembly GCA_020662805.1). Lineage (NCBI taxonomy): Eukaryota > Metazoa > Chordata > Mammalia > Rodentia > Sciuridae > Glaucomys > Glaucomys volans. Next base: position 102,409 of record JAJEJO010000232.1, read on the forward strand.
GTTCACGATTTGAGACAAGACTGGTCAACATACTGAGAACCTAAAACCCTCCAAAAGAGGATTCTGTATTTACTTCCTTTCACTTCTTAAATACTATAACTGGAAACATAGTCCACCACTCTTTATCAGGACACTACTTTTATTTACAGATCTACAAATTATAATTTGCCTCATCATGATTATAGGCATTGTTGATTCAGTGGACTTAGAACCTGAAGAAAGAATGCTGTATTAATTTCCAGAGACTGCCCTCAAAAAGTACCAAAAACATGAATAGTGGGTGGGAGGTGAGAACAACAGAAATATATTTTCTCCTAGTACTGGAGACTAGAAATCTGAAATCAAGAGTCAGCAAGGCCATGCTGTTTCAAATGTCTCTAGGTGAGAATCTGTCTTCTTCTTTGTGTCTTCTACTTTCTGGTGTTTGCTATCAATCCTTGGCTATCAATCCATGCCTGGACTTGCAGATGGATTACTGTAAGCACATGGCCATCTTATTCCTGTGTCTTCACAGTGTCTTCCCTCTGTGCAAGACTGTCTCCATCCAATTTCACCTTTGATTAAAGAATATTGGTTGTATTGAGTTAAAGCCCATCTCAATTTCATTATTTTAACTTGATTGACATTGTTAAGATTCTATTTCCAGATAATATCACCTTCTGAGGTGTTGGGGATTCATAGTCTAACATAACTTTCTTGGAGGACACAATTCAATCCATGAGAGTTGTTTGATTTGGCAGTGAATTTCTCCAGTATCTGAATGAACAGGAAATTCAAATGTGTATTCTGATGACTAGGGTGCTTAATTCTGGTTATAAAAGTTATGTTCTAAAACCTGCCTGTCCTATTAATAAAAGGTAATGGAGGAATACAGTCAGGTCCAGTAGGGGCTCATATACCTAAGTACTGAAGTGTTGGTCAGAACATAAAGAATGTTCATTTAGGATACCAGCTGATCACCAACAGAATTTGAGATTGTTTCAGTCCATGACAGAGGTTAAGTAGATCAGATTGGATGCCCATTTGAATGGATTGAAATCTAATTTCCAAGACTCTCCTGTAGCTAGAGTTCTTATGTTACCTCCTGTTTAGTCCATCAGATGCACTCAGGTTAGGCTTAGAGTAGGAAGTAAGCATCCATAAGTGGTTGCCATCTGGAGGAAATCAAATCTTCTGTCAAACATATCACAAAGGCAGGTGATCTTTTAAGATACCTGCAGGGAAGTATAGGTGCTTGTGCCTAGTGCTGGATATTAAGCAGTAGTTGGAGGTCAAAGATCTATGTGTGGTTGGACATATTTTTCCTGGATGCATCCTAACTCACTGCTTTGTTCTTGACTCTGAGGCCACTAAGCCCAAGTCCCCATATGTACTGGAGATTCTGTGAGTTTCCAACATACTGCTAAAAAAAAATCTATTGCTTTCAAACAGGACTGCACCTGATTGATGAATTGGAAGCTTTTCCATGTTCTTGCTCAGCATCATATCTAGATTTAACTTTATTCAGGAAAACAACCTATTGTTTCCTAGCTGATGGGTCAAAAATCATACTTAAATAACTCAGCTAGAAGAAAACACCATTTCTAGCACTAACATCTCAGTCTTAGAATCAGTGAAGATAATTATTTGTTGTGGCAAGCTGTCCTATGTATTTTGTATTGTTTGAAAGCATCCCTGGCCCCTACCCACTGGAATATAGTAGCGCCCTCCCTCTCAGTTGTGGCAAACCAAACTAAAATGTCTCCAGACACTGCCAAATGTCCCCTAGAGATAAAATTTGCCCCTAGTTGTAAACCACTGTTCTAGTGAAATAAACATAACAAAAAGAATTGAGCATCAAGTGCTAGGTAATTTTCTAAGCACTTCACATGTAATAATACATGAAGTCTTTGAAACAGCCATATGGAGAAGATACAATTCTGTTCCCTATTTTACACAGAAAGAATCCATGCATGGAGAATCTAATTCACACAGTTCACATAACTAGGAAAAGCTAACTCTGGGGTGTTTCTAATATAGAATAAACGCTCATATTCACACACTATGTCCCCTTCACTGATACATTGATATAATATTGTACCAGTGATTACCATGCTATTAAATCTTAAAGCTGTTGTTGATCCTGAGATGAAGGATCACCATTTTAATTCAGGTATGAATTTTAAAAGTGTTTGAGGTACTGAATCTTCGTAGCACAGCATTTGACACATCTTAACATTAGCAGTCCATCTTACTTTGCAACACATCTTCCCTTTGCCTCTAGTTGTTTTCCTAAAACATAATTCTTCTAGCAATCTTCCTCAAATCTTCATCTAAGACAAAGTCATCATTTTTAGTATTACATATAAGGATCTTCCAAATAACAACCAGGTTCATATTCTGCTACTATTATCTTAAGAGCATAAGCTAATCAGCAGCCATATGTAACTTCATATTCTCTCCATTAACACCCCAAGCCATGCCAGTGTAGAAGATAGCCTCTTCAGTCTTCTGTGCCTGGAGATATATGTACCCTATGGGCTATTTTCTAATGCTATCTACTTGTTAAGACTCACACATTTCCACTGCTTAGAGAAAATTTAATTCCCTGGGTCCCCATGGCATTTTTATAAACCTGAATAGACCAGTTGTTATATAGAGTTATAAATTTTGGACTTTACATCTTTGTTTCCACCTGGGATTATGACCACCTGGGATTTTTTCTTTGTGTTCCTAAATCTGGGCACAGTGCATGGCCCATAACAGGCAGTTAGAAAGTTAGATCAATAAAGTCCCCACCAACTTTGTAATAACCACCACAGAGCAAATGGAGATAATCCAGGTAATCCTCATGACTCCAACTAAGATTCGTTTTGACACCTTGCAGCTTTCTACTTTCTAAACCTGTTTTTGTTTTGTTTTTTTTTTTAACCTCTGAATACAGCAAAAAGTGTTCAGGTTTCCTATTTCTTACTATTCTATTGATATAGTTTCACACTAGTATCCAGTTAGGTTGATAGTTTAATTAAATGTTAGAATTTTGTCAATTTGATAGCTTTAAGTAATGAATTCTGTAGATTTTAAAATGTATGCCAAGTACTCCATCTACTAGATAATGTCCCACTCTCCAAACTATTTTGATCATGTGCATATAATCCTTCATTTGAAGTCTACTGAATATTGGAACTCTTTTAAAATGATATATTAAAATGTTAACTTGCTATCATGTCATTAAAACAAACAACTGATGATACATTTTGGAAAAATTAAAATCTTAGACTAGAAGTCTGAACACCAATTCCTAGTGCTAGTTGTGTCAGAAGCTACTCGTGAGATACATTTTGAAAAAAGTCACCAAGTTCATCTGACCCCTTATGTCTTTATCGAAAAATTAGGGTGAATATTCTTGTTCACTAAACATGGTGGTTAATAGAAGAAAAGAAGCACAAAAGTGTTAAAAACTGCAAACAGCTATACCAACATAAGATATTTTTCTTATTAAAATGGCCATTAAGGCCAATGCTTGTGGAGTGTTCTTTTGGGTGCTGATTGCTGAAACAAACGCTAATATGTGATAAAGTGTATGTTATCAGTTATGTCACCTTAAAAAGGTGACACTGAAGTATAAAGAACCTACTAAATATATTACCGGAGGGAGGAGCTGCTAATTAGGTAAACTAAAGAGGGTTTTTCTTTCAACTTTGGTTTTAGAAGTACACTTCAGTAATCATTTCCATTTCAAAGTTGCTGACTTTTTTTTTGCAGGGCTGTGATGAGAAAGTTAGCTATAATTCGATTGTGTTCACATGCTTGCCCTAACTTTCATTTTCCATCAATGCATAACCAAGAGCTTTATTGTGCTTTGTTTTTGTTTTTGGTCAATTATTTAATAAATCAAAAGTGAAAAGGAGTGATTAATATATGAAACTAGGAGAAGGAGAAGCTTCTTTTCAAACAGTTGGACCACCTGCTTTGAATAAAGATGGATGAACTGGAACACTGAAGTCTTCCAAAGCCCAGAGTTAGATTCATTCAATGTATGGTTATTATGAATGTTACAAGTATAGCCCTATTCCTTGTATGGCATTAAAATAATTTCTTATCAACTCTTTTATATTATATTTCAGGAAATCAATATTGTGCTTAATTTTGCAAATAAGCCTACATTAAGCTCCCTTTCCATTAACTCTGGATTTTTGAAGAGAAAATAATGTTAAAAGATTAAAACATTTCATAAAAAGTTCTTATGTTTGCCATTTATTAGTTAAAACTATGTTCACTTCATGGAGATAATTTCTTTATTCAAATAGTGCACATGAACATATTAAAGATACTAAGATTATTTGGTGTTTTCTCCAATGTCCTTTAAAAAAAATAGATGTCACAGATTTGTATGCTCATGATTAGAGAGACATTTCTCTTACACATGCCCCATAAATGGACTTAGGGATATTCACCATGCTCTGAGGAGTCAGGCCATTGCAGTCCAAGGCAGAAGCCAGTCACTGGGTGGCCTTGGCCTCCTACCACTCCCATCCCCAAACCCTGGTCAGCAATCTCAGTGACTCAAAGGACTGCAGATACATTTTGTTAAAGTCCCATATACATCAGTTATAATTTCTGAACTAGCTCTGCAATGTTCTTAAAAGCTTATTCTATTTGTCTACTTATTCAACAAAAGATAACTAAAAATACTGGGTATCTTTTTAAATTATTTTTATAAATATTTAAAGTGATCGAAATTAGACATAGCTCATAATTTATTCCAAAGGATGTGCTTCCTTCTTACATGATGAGGTCCTGAAGGCTCAGTTTAAATATTTTTTACAAACATAGTGAGCAATCCATCAGTAGAAAGTGTTATGGATTTGTACCAAGTATTTAACCAGAGTAACCTTTCTCCAGATGAGTTCCCAGTTCCACCAAATGTTCCTGATACTATATCGATTCCAGACATTTTCTCCCTAACCACCTTAGATTGCATTAACTTCACTTTAAACTTTTATTAGTGCAATCAGTATTGTATATATATTGTGTCTGATTTATTTGTTCAACATTACAGTTGTGATATTGATTCATGTTATTACAAATAGCAGTTCATTTATTTAACTTATTATTTACAGTACTCTATTTTAAGAATATTCAGCAATTATTTCATCCAATTGTTTTATTTCAGGTTCATGAAAATACTGTTTTTATTTTCTCCTAGTGGTGTTTTGTCCAAAAGACTAACAACTGGCCTCATGGAGTTATTAAATTCTTGAAATAAAGTTAGGGAAAATTGAGAAATCTGTAAGTGTAAAATATATACCTGGTATCAAATAGTGAATTTAAAACAAGAATGTAGCATATTCCATTCCATTTCATATTGACTATATGCTAAAAAGATAACATTGTAGATATATGAACTTAAATAAAATATATGATGAAATCAATCACATATTGTACATTATATTTCTACTGGACGATTCTTCATAAAAAATGTATTGTTTTACATTTCACATTTTGATCAACAATTTGCCTTAGCTGATTTTGTCATTCTGATGTGGAACAAGAGTCACAATCTATATTACAATCTATATTATACTATCTAGATGTCCAATGGATCCAAATGTTTAAAGTGTTTTCCCTCTAGCACTTCTATTCCTTGAGTGTCTTTATTCAAGTGATCTTACAGAAAATGTTCCTTATAAACTCTTTATTCTGTTCCAATAACCTATATCTTTTTCTTATACCAATAACACACTATCTTAATTTTCTTCCTCTATAGTATGTCTTGATATGTGATGGTAAAATCTCTTCTGTTCTTTTGGCCCATTTTTATCTGGGAGCAGAGCAGGGATTGAATCCAGGGGCACTTAACCACTGAGCCACATCTCTAGCCTTACTTATTTTTTATGTTGAGACAGGGTATCAGTAAGTTTCTTAGGGCCTCACTAAATTGCTGAGCCTGGCTTTGAACTTGCAATCCTTCTGCCTCCGTTTCCTGAGTCACTGGGTTTACAGGTGTGCACCACTGCATCCAGCCCAGTTGCATTTTCAAATAAATTTTAAAATCAATTTTTCAAATTTCCAAACATATGCCTGCTAAGATTCTCATTGTAAATGAATTTAATGTGTTAATTATATGACCTGCATTAATTATGTCCTAGCATCCCATATTTAGGGCAACTATAAAAACAAATTGAGCAACAAAATTATCACAAGTGGTAACTTTTTATTTATAGATGTCCTATATATGAGATAATGGGACATGATAGGTTAACGTATTAATCACATTGTCTTCTACAACAAACATGAACATACCATTCCCACATTTATTTAGTTCAATAATTTATTTTCTATAATCATTACTGATATGCAATTAATCATTGTCATCTTTTATCAGGTGACTTTGCTAAATCAATATATTAATTCCATAAATGTATTATCTATAGATTCTTTGTGACTTTTTCAAGCAAATAAACATTTTTTTTTACAAAAAATGACAACTGTATTTCCTTGTTTTCTATATGTAATATATCCCTTATATCCATTTTTTGAGTTATTGTTCAAAGCAGGAAACTCAAAGGCAATATTAAGAAGGAATTATGGCTATCCTTGTTTTTAAACTCAGTGTGTAGATTTTCCATATTTCATAAATACCTTTAGTGTCTGCTACAGCATTACTGTTGTTTCTGTTTTTTGTGTTTTAGCTACTTTTAAACAAATTAAAGAATATTCTTTTACTCATCAAAAATTTTCTTGTTGACAATTTTTATCAGGGAGTTGAATCCTATAAAAAGCTTTATGTTGAAGTGATTATAATATTGTTCTCTTTATTCTATTAAGGTACTGAAATAAATCGACTTTTTGATATCAATAAATCCTGTATTATTTATATAAACTCAAATCAATAACAATGTATTCCCCTTTGTTTAAATTTTTATGTATTTTGACTCTTTTTTGGAGGACTACAAGAGTTTGAACACAGGAGTGCTTTAACCCTGAGCTACTTTCCAGTTCCAGTTCAGCAAGAAACAGGATCTTGCTGAGTCGGTGAGAGTCCAAGTTGTTGAGTCTGTCGTTAAACTTGAAATCCTCCTGCCTCGTTCTCCTGAGTCACTGGGTTTACAGGCATGTGGCACCTTTGTAAAGATCTTTAGGTTAAACCTATTCCTCTTTAAAAATTGTTTTTATCTAATATTTATGAGGGTAATTACTGGCCTGTCATTTCTCTTTACTTAATATTCTCATTAGGTTTTGTTAGCAGAGTTACTCTGATCTAGCCCACATACTTTTTTATTTCTTTGAAGTTTATTTAAGACTCAGAATCTTCCTCAAAGATATGACCCATCTTATGCTGGCACCATTTGATCTAGTGTTGTCATTAGGAAGATTTTTTTAAATTTAGGATGTGATTTCTAGAACACGTATAAGATTGTACAGATTGGTTCCTATCAAGTTGATTTTAATATTCCTGTATTGATTTCTTTTGTTTATAGAATAACAATATTCTATTTAATATAAACAATATTCTGTTATTTGTAGAATAAGTGGAGATTTCCACTTTATTCCCAATGATTCTCTCTCTGTTTCTCTTCCACAACCACCATCCATTCTGCTAAGAGATTAATTTAATGGTTTTCTAAAAGGCAGTTTGGAGACTTTGTTGATTTTTCTGTATTGAAAGATTTTTTTCTATTAATCAATTGTTGGTCTTATTTTTATTATTTGCTTTTGAGAGTCTTCAATTACTATTTTTTTACTGTTCTGATAATCGATCATTGATTTAACATTCTTCTTTTTAAACAAAACTATTTACATACATACTTATATACAAGGACTTTTAATATTTTTAATTCTTCTTGGCTAAATTTGATTCTTTTCTATTGAAGCATCATCCAAATTACATATCCTTACTACAACTGTGTTCAATCTGCATTGAAAATTATTTTAACATTCTTATTTTTCAGTTGTATAGTTAATATTTGACTCTTGTATGTTTAAATTTCTGATGATCTCATAACACATTCCACTGCTAGAAGCTTTACTCTTATATTTTAAATCTACTTCAAAATAATTTTATTCTGCTTCACGTATGATGCAAGAACCTTGCAACATTTAATTGCATTTTGCCCTTCCTGATTTTGATGTTCCATTGTTACACATTTTACTTAAATCATTGTTTAAATCCCCACAGCAATTTACTTTTACTTAAATAATCCTATTTCTAAAATATTAAAACTGATATTTAAATTATTCTACATTTATGTACATATTTATCAGTCCAGGAATTTTCATTCTTTGTGTAAGTTCAATTTTCATCTGATCTCATTTTTCTTCATCGAGAGGAATTTTTAATATTTCCTATAGTGCAGGACTATTGGCAACAAATTACATCAGATTTCATTTGCCTCAAAAATGGTTTTAGTAAATGTGAATATAGAATATAGGTGGAATAGTATTTATTGTTTGTTTTTCTTTTCTCTTCATCCCCCTTCAGATGTCCTATTATATCCTTCAAACACTTTTTTCTGATGAGAAGTCTGTGATGATTCCCATTGTTTCTTTACTCTGCACATTTACTTTTTTGTTCTATCTTTTGTGGATCTAAGTCCTGTGCTTATTTTCTATCCAACATCTGAAAGCACCTTCCATATATTTAGCTCTGTTCTAGAAATGTTTAATAGTGGAAAGGTAAATGTAGTGCCAGTGTGGCATTGTGATATAAAATGGAAGTACAGAAATTGTGTTTGAAAAGGTGTGGATTCCCTGGATGTGATCTTTAAGTAGAGATACTTTTGTAGGTTCTGGGAGGTAGTGAGAATTGGAGCATATAATGCAATCAGTTCATTATGGGGAACTGAATTGACTTGCAGATTAGCTTAGTCTTAGGGGGGCCTCCAAATCTTCAATTATCCCTTAGAATGTGGACTTTCATGAAAAAAATTCCTGGATTGTTGAGTTAGAATATTCACTGCCAGTTTCTGAATACCCATTCTTTTCTCCTAGAAACTTGTGACCAGGAGCAACTGTTTATTCAGAATTTCATCAAACTTTCTTGTGGCCTTCTCTACCTCACATCCTGATTTTCCTACCAAAGGGCAAATGTCTTAGGAAAAACAAATTCTGTGTGTTGGGCTTACTTATTAGTGCTCTTCTCTTCTCCAGGATATTTATCTTAAAAGTTTGCTTCTGCTGGTAGATCTGAACTTTTCAAGTTTTATTTTCCTAGCACAATGAGACTTTGAAAAGCACTTCATCTTCTTCACTTCTTTTTTTCCCTCCCTCCTTTCTTTCTTTCTTTCTTTCTTTCTTTCTTTCTTTCTTTCTTTCTTTCTTTCTGTTGTTGTTTTGTACTAGGGAATGTGTGTGCTAGTCAAGTGCTCTACAACTGAGCTACACCACACATCTTCTTACCTTCTTTCTTAATAGTTACTTCACTTCTTACCTCTGTAGCCATGTCACTTTGGGTTGGGGGAGTACTGGAAATTGAACCCAGCAGTACTTGACCTACAAGCTAAATTCCTAGTTCTTTCAATTTTTTATTCTGAGATAGGGTCTCACTAAATTACTTAATTGCTGAAGCTGGGCCTCAAACTTGTAATTCTCCTGTCTCAGTCTCCAAGTCACTGGAATTATAGGTGTGCACCACTGTGCATGGTTTCTACAGATGTCACTTATTAATTGAACATTATGCTTGGAAGAAAAGCAGTGTCAAATGATGGGATTAACTGAGCTCTTCAAGATCCTCAAACAAATGGAGGAGTTCATATTTTAACCCTCTTTTATCCTGATTCTCAGGAGAGAGTTCATAATTCTACTTCTTTGAAATGTTCAAATTTGAAAGGTAGGTGGACATAAAAGAGGGGGTATTTTGACAAACTACCATTGGTTTAAATGGAAGGATGATATGGGATTTAGACATATAATTTTTTTTTTGTAGTGTTGGGGATTGAACCTAAGGACATATAAATTTTAACACTATTTATTGTAAGGATCTTATAGGAAGAGATTATATTAACTAATAGCAAATATTTGTTCTCAATAGAATATAGAATTGAGGTATGACTGTGCTACTGAATTTAAGAATGACCATCCAATATATTAATAATTAAGTTATATGAGAATTTAAGTACTCTCACTGATTTAATATAACTATAGAAACTTATAGTGCAATATTCTCAAGTATTACTTGAAATGAAGCAAGTAGTTAGAAATAAAGGAGAAAGGAAAGAACACCATAGTAGTAAAGTAAAAAGAAAGGGGATAGTTAAATAGTTCCTATGTATGCATTTATTTTCTGTTTACATTTTTCTAAATTACATTGCTTTGTTTCTTTCAGTTTTATTTTCTACATATATACATATTTTTCTGGGGCCTATGTGTGCAGTTAAATGCTGTCTTTCATTAACTAGAAGATCTATTTTTTTGTTCTGAAATCTCTGGTTGTGTGAGATTTGCTTTTTCTTTCTTTCTTTCTTTTTTTTTTTTTTTCTTTTGAGTACTGGGGATTGAACTCAGGGGCACTCAACCACTGAGCCACATCCCCAGCCCTATTGTGTATTTTATTTAGAGAAAGCGTCTTACTGAGTTGTTAGCACCTTGCTTTTGCTGAGGCTGGTTTTGAACTCCAGAGCCTCCTGCCTCAGCCTCCCAAGCCACTGGAGTTACAGGTGTGGGTCACCATGCCTGGCTGTAATTTGCTTTTAAATTATTTTTAAAAGACTACCATTTTGCGACCTAATTTTGATTCTATTTCATTTCTGATGTTGTGCTTGCCTTAACAAACTTCCTGCCAGGATTCATTCTACCTTAAAATGTGAGTTGTACTCTTTTCCCTCCATGTTTCTAGTACCTACACGGTGCTTGGCCCAGGGCAAGAGCTCAGTGTACATTAATAGAAACAAAGAACTCCAATTTCCACAATTTTACAAAATGCCTCAATTGTTAGACAAAAAGGAAATATCTAAGACTGACTCCTCTAATCCAAGCTACTTGGGAAGCTGAGGCAATAGATCACAAGTTCAAGGCCAGCCTGGGTAACTTAGCAAGACCACCCCCCAAACTGCCCCCATCCTCGTAAAAAAAAAGAAAAGAAAAAAAAAACCCCTAGGGCTGTAGTTCAGTGACTGAGAGCACCTGCTAACATGTGCAAGGTTCTAGGATCAATCCCCAATACCAAAGGCTGGAAAAAATCTAGGGCAGATATTGCCAGAGTGAAAAAATAAAGGAAAAAGAACAAACAACACTTTCTCAAAATTACACAAAATGTCAGAGGTACCACGCTCTGTACCAGAGGAGAGACCTAATCAGCCACGATCAACATCCTAATATGTTCAAGTTAGAAACAAAGAAACTGGTAAACAGTGCATGTTAAAGAAGCAATACTTTGTTTCTAAGGACAGAGCCTTAAAATAGCAACCCTGAGTCATGAGGGATCTTAACAATATCTGGGGATGGTGTTACCATAACATCAGGTACCTCCCTTTAGAGTTTTCTCAGGTTTTAAGAAAATCAGTCTTAATCCTTCTTTTACTCATGCATCCTTGCTTCCATTTCTGCTGCTTTAGTCTATAAAAGGAAGTTCTATTTACTTAAGATCTTCTATTTCATCACAAGAAATATTCTAAATATGAGATGCTACACATAAGTACAGTGCGTATTTTCCTTAGCTGGGTGTACATTTAGAGCTATTAAATGGAAGCATATGAACAGCTTTAGGTTATGCAAATCTGAATAACAAAGATTTCACTTGAAATAAAGGAACTAAACAAGATTATGAACCTTCCTTCCTCAAAAACAACATAATATAACTTTTATAAATATGTCTCCTGCTTTTCTTTATAACGGTGTTTTATATTGCTTGAAATCCCCAGGTAAGGTTGTAAGGTGTTTTTTTTTTTCCTTTTATCCTTCTTTTTTCTTCTCATAAACTTCTGAAAATTCTCCTGTATTACTAGTTGGAGCCCAAAGGCAAACTTTTAGATTTTTCCAAAATTGGTTTTTAGTTCAGACAAATATTTGAGAAGAAATGTGATATTAAAAAAGAAAGAAAACAGAGAAAAAGTGAAAATACTAGAAATACATTTAATGGTTACAATACCTTAATAGTTAAATCTTTGCTTTATAATATTTTGTGAAATGACAAAAACATAGTAAGTAATAAAATCCTACAGTTCTGTTGCAACGTGTTTTTTTCCTGTTATTTGCTTGTTTGTTGTTGTTGTTTTATATTATCTTCTCCTATTCTAGTTAGACAGTCACTACTCAAATTCAAATCCATATCTTGTAGAAGTCACATTTTTAGAATTTTAAAAATCATGCAGAATTACAGAATTTATTTGATACAAATGCCTTTACTTTATAGGCAAAGAAACTGAAGTCTTGAGAGACAAATCCCAGCCAAAAGACCCCAAGTACTAAACTTCCTGTCCAACACGACATTCACCACTGTGGCAACTTCCTAATTGAAGTCTGACCTCCTTTAAATTTTCCTCCTTTCCCCTGAACAAATTGCTTCCTGTTAAATCAGTCACTCCATGTCTCAACAAGTCTAGAAACCAGTTCAACTCCTGTATCTCATTCTCTATGAAACACTCTACAATCTGCCCCCAAGCTCACTTTTAATACTTATGTTCCTTTTATAAGTTCTCTACTTCAATCAAACTTGTATTTTTTTTTCTTTCTGTGCCTTTGTATAACATCATTTTTCCATCTCGAATATCCTCCTCTGTTGGTCAAACATTACATGCCATTCCTATAAGCAAAATAAGTTCATTCCACCACCGGAATTATCTAAAGCTAAAAAAATCTACCAACAGCACTGAGCAGACAGTAGGTCTACTTTCATGTAACCAATGACTTCATTCACATTCAGAGAGGCTAAGTTAGCTGTCAGATGCAGAGCTACTAAGTTAAAAAGAAAAATGAGTTCAAAATCAGGCAAATTTGTTCCCACCACTCCAATATTGTTGCTGAAGTAAGCTACAGTAAAACACTGATAAAGTGTATTAAAGCAAGAGCTGTCAACTGTGCCAGCCCTAAAATGTGATTCTAATCCTACCATTGTCTTTTGAAGATTAACACACCCTAGCACGGAGAAACACATCTGGACACACAGCAGGAAAGGTCCATCAATGACTGGGCCTCTTCTTCCATTTCACCACTTCTCTTCAAGTGTGTCTCTGTCATAGTGAAGATATAAAAAGTGTATTACCACAAATTGTGTAGCTCCTGTTCTTCCAGACACTGACCATACTATGGCCACAGAGCAGGTACAATTATCACTGTAGGAAATGATGAAAATTAGGAACTTCTTGTTACAATTTCTATGAAAGAATTAAGGACAAAAATAACGGGAGACCATGAGAAGGTAAGGATTTGCACCTATGACCTCTCCTTAATTTGTTTTTTTATTTGGTAATAATGATATTACAAAAAGTTTCTTAAATCCATCAAGTTGAACAACAGCAGAAATACGTCAGGAAGGGTGTAATTTTTTTTCTGTGGCTAAGTATGTCCTATTGTGATCAATTTTAAAAGAAACAAGTAATTGGTTTTCCTAATGTTCTTACTTGGCCTAGCATTTAAGAAAAAATCACTATACCTAGAAAAATGGGGGAAAAATGGTGGTTAATAAGGAAGACCTCTTTCTATGATCTAACACTTCCTGTGGGAACTATGTTTTAAATGATGTGGTGGAATAATGCGTCTCCAAGTTGATGATCCAGCTCCATTACATGGCCTAAGAGATTAGTCCATCCCTGAGTCTCTTTGAATGAAAAAAACCTCCCTCCAACATAGGGATAAACTGGTACACATATAGGCATCTGTCTCTACTTAATGTATATTATCTGTAATCATTCATTGGTTTACTGTTTTCTTTTGAACATCTCCAATGCAATATAAAATATTTTAAAAGGTTAACCCTATAATTTAGAGGCTAACGAGTGTTTCTGCTCAAAGAATTGAGAGAAGGGTTGCATATGGTTTATAAACTAAAATGTGATTTTTGTTGAATCTCATTGTTCATTTAAATTCTTTATTAATGCAATCAATAGTGTTAATTCAAAATAACTCTATTAACTTTTAGAGTAGAAATCTAAGAGTAATTAAATGATTTAATTATTGGATATCAAATCAGCAAAAGAAATCTAAAGTCACAAAATGTGTTTATGTTTGTCTCTTCAAATTTTCATATTAGAACTATGTGTTTAGTAGACATACTCTTGAGAGAATCCTGGATCCTTCCATAGCTATGCAGGTGACCTTACTGGTCCCTGGAGTACCTTCCAATTTTCTTACTTGTTAAAATGAGTCACTCCTAAATGCAAATAATGCCTCACTTGATGCTTAGCCTGCTGGATGCTGCTCTGTTTCAGATGATTTATGATCATACATTTAAATAATTACATCAGTCTTGTTGTTCTAATATTTCATCACAGTTAACAAGAAGATACATGCAGATAAATGTATTACAAACCTCCCTTCTCTTCAATTATTTTCCTCTATTAGAAATTAAACAGCCTTAAAATCACAAAACACCAAGTCTCTTCCCACTGGAACTTAGTAAATCTACATTAATATGTTATTTTATAATTCCAAACAATAAAATATTCAAAGCTAATGTTTTCACAGCTACCTTCTACCAGATATGAATTGAAATATATTTCACATAAGGGACATATACTAAACTGTACTTCTTTAAAGAAAAATCTAGCTAAAAGGTCAAAAGGAATTGTTTTAGAAATCAAAATAATAAAGTATATATTGAAGAAGGGGATTACAGATTAAGTACTTGGACAAATTTCACTGAAGTTGAGGATATTTTTAATAGCTATGACCATGTGAAGATAATAAGATGATAAGATGACCGTGCTAAACCATTGTACGGGAAGGAAAGAGACTTCCCTTCAGAATAAAGTGTTACAATCCTGTTACATTCAAAAACTCAGCATAAGAGAATTATTATTATTATTATTATTATTAGTAGTAGTAGTAGTAGTAGTAGTAGTAGTAGTAGTAATGAGAAAACATCAGATAAGCTCGCAGAAACCAAAGGCATCCATACTTACTATAAGCCCTACCTGGCACTTGGAGTTCACACTCCACAGTTTGCTCAATCTTAATTTGTCCTTCCTTTTTCTTCAAGGGTTGCATTCTCCTCCAGTAAATAAAATCATGGTCAGTAGCCATGGAGAGAAAAAACAATGCTATATTTAGAAGCAGAGGTTGAGGTCAAGTCTTCACTTAACAGAGAAATAAAGAACTAAAACAGGCCAGGGACTCAAGTGTCCCAACTGCTTAGATGGAAAAATGCAACAAATAGAAGTAAAACATTGAACAATGATCTGGTTCATACAAGAAGAATAATGTGCCAACATTTAATTAGATAGTAAACGCAGTTCGTTGACATGATTTCTCCAGATTAAATGATAGTAAATCTAGATAATGATCCTGACCTCTGCATTACTTCTATTCAATAGACCTGGTTAAGTAACTGCCCTTAGTTTGAAAATCAAAAATGTTTAGTAGAATCAAAAATTTATGCTACCTTTATTTCATTAACTATTTTATTAAATGCCAGTTTCTCATACTTCCTCATCCAGAAGCATACTTTGAATTTTTTTTGGGGGGGGCACCAGGGATTGAACTCAGGGGCCCTCGGCCACTGAGCCACATCCCCTATTTTTTTTTATTTAGAGACAGGGTCTCACTGAGTTGCTTAGCGTCTTGCCCTTGCTGAAGCTGGCTTTGAACTCGGGATCCTCCTGCCTCAGCCTCCCAAACAGCGGAGATTACAGGCGTGTGCCAGTGCGCCCGGCCCATAGTTTGAATTTTTAAAAATACTTGGAATTAAATTTGTTTCTAGTTACAGAATACTGAGGTGACATAAACAACAGGTACTCTTTCACAGCACAAGGTCAGGAGATTCAGCACAAGGACTTTGTGGAGAACTTAGATTTTTACAACTTCTGTTTTGTCATCCTGAGCAAGTTGGCTTTCATCTTGAGGTTTTCTGCCTTATGGCCAACATGTTGCTATTCAAGCATTACAGATCACAAAGTCATTAAAAGACAAAAAAAGGACATTTTCCCTTTAGCATTTCTTTCAGCCGAGGAAGAACTTTTCAAACAATGCCCATTCCACAGCTTACATTTGTCATTCCCAAAGCAAAGATCCTGTGACATAGATACACAATGGAATATTAATCAGCCTTAAAGAAGAATAAAAATATGGCATTTGCAGGTAAACAGATGGAGTTGGAGATAATCATGCTAAGCAAGATAAATCAATCCCCCAAAAACCAAAGACCAAATGTTTTCTCTGATAAGTAGATTCTGATACAAAATGGAGCAGTGGGTAGGTAAGGTAAGAATGGAGAAACTTTGTATTGTGAGGGGAATGAGGGGAGGGGAAGCAAGGAGGGGTGAGAAAGATGGTAGAATGGGACAGACATCATTACCCTATATACATGTATGATTCGCAAATGGTGTGACAACCAGAGAAATGAAAAGTTGTACTGCATTTGTGTACAAAGAATTGAAATGCATTCTGCAGTCATGTATAACTAAATAGAACAAAGAAAAAATAAATGAATAAATAAATGAGAATACCAGTCACGGATGACACAAATTTTGATTCTTTTCTTGAGCTTAGAGAGGAAATCAGTTTCCTTCAACACAGCACATTTAAATGATTCAACAAAATTAGTGACTTTGGGCAAGAAAAAAGAGGAGTAGCAATGGGAAGGCCTGGTAGAGTCTGTCCCATTGTTTTAATCAGCTTTTTCACTGTTGTAATGAAATGACCCAACCAGTACAACTGTAGAGGAGTGGAGTTTGAGGGCTCACAGTTTCAGAGGTCTCAATCCATAGACAGCCAGCTCCATTCCTCAGGGCTCAAGGTGAGCTGAACATCATGGTGGCAGAGAAAGCAGCTCACATCATCAGGAATCAGAGACAGGCCACTAGCCAGATATAAATATAAATCCAAAAGCCACACCCCAGTTTCCACTTCCTCCAGCCATACCCTACCACTTACATTACCACTCTATTAATCCCTATCAGGGATTTCTCCTCTGCATCTTCTTGCATAGTCTCACATGTGAGCTTTTGGGGGACATCTCATATTCAAATCATAACACCCCTTCAGATGATAGTGTCATATTCAGATTATATTTAAATAAATGTCTCAATATTTTTTTCTTTTCACTGTTGTATAACATATAATAATTATATACACATCACATATATATATATAAAATATATATTATATATATATACCCACACCACAATTTCCTAATCCGTTATCTATTGATGGGCATCTGAGTTGATTTCATAATTTGGCTCTTTTGAATTGTTCTGCTATCAACACTGATGCGGCTGTATTGCTGTAGTATGTTGATTTTAATTCTTTTGCATAAATATCAAGGAGTGGGTCATGTGGTGTTTCCATTCCTATCTTTTTTTAAGGAATCTCCATAATGCTTGTATTTATTTGCAATCCCATCAACAATGTATAAATGTACGTTTTGTCCCCATATCCTCACCAGCATTTATTATTATTTGTATTCTTAATGATTGCCATTCTAACTAGAATGGCATGAAATCTCAACGTAGTTTTTATTTGAATCTCCCTGATTGCTAGGAATATTGAATATTTTTTTCATATATCCATTGGTCATTTGTATTTCTTGTTTTAGGAAATGTCTGTTTAGCTCTTTTGCCCATTTATTGATTGGGTGTTTTGGGGAGGAGAGTGTTAAGTTTTTTGAGTTATTTAGATATTTAGGTGATATCTCTTATTAAGGGGATTAGTTGGCAAACACTTTCTCCCATTTTGTAGGCTCTCTCTTCACATTCTTAATCATTTCCTTTGCTGTGCAGAAACTTTTCAAATTGATACAAATGTACTTACTACATACTCTCGGTTTTATTTCTTGAGCTTTAGGGGTCTTCTTAATGAAGTTGGTATCTGCACCAAATGTTGAAGTGTTGACCATGTGTTTTCTTCTAGCAGTTGCAAAATTTCTGGTCTGAATACTAAGTGTTCAATCAACTTTGAGTGAACTTTTTGCACAGTGTGAGAGGAAGGGATCTTACTTCATTCTTCTATATATGGATACCCAGTTTTCCCAGCACCATATGTTAAAAACGCTATCTTTTCCCCAGCACATGTTTTTGGCACCTTTGTCAAGTATAAGATGACAAGAACTATGTAGGTTCATCTCTGGGTCTTCTAGTCTATTCCATTAGTCTTCATTCTGTTATGATGCCAATACCATGCCATGTTTGTTGCTGTGGATCGGTAGTACAGCTCGAGATCAGGTATTCCAGCATTGCTCTTCTTTCTCAGTATTGCTTTGGCTATTCTGGGTTTTCTCACTTTCAAAACTTTAGGTTAAATTGGAGAAATATTTTGCCAAAGGATATGTAATCATGTCATTTCCTTCTAAGCAAGTTTTTAATTTTCTGTGAATGAATTTACCCACAAACACTGTTTCTCTCAAGTTCCAATATTGAATATTAAGAATTTTCTATTTCTTTGTACTCTCACTTAAATCTACACAAAAATATAAATACATAAGAATTTATTTTAATCAAATTTTAAACTCTGGTTGAAGAATTAGTGTAAGAAAGATTGTTTAAAACTTGAAAATGGCACAAAACATTTCAATCTATTAATTAATTAACTAATTTTGGCACTGGGGATTGACCTCAACCTCGGGAGCACTTGTCCATTGAGTCACATTCCCAGCCCTATTTTGTATTTTATTTAGCGACAGGGTCTCACTGAGTTACTTAGAAGCTCCCTTTAGCTGTGGCTGGCTTTGAACTTCTGATCCTCCTGCCTCAGCCTTCCAAGTTGCTGGGATTACAGGGTGTGCCACCGCTCCCGGCATCACCCTATTATTTTAATATCATATAGGTCCATTGTTTACCATGATCATTCAAAGACTATTTAATTTTCCAAAGAAAAAATAATTTTTCAATTTGCTATTTACTATGAAATTAAGATCAGAGAAATCCTGAAATTAAATGTTCTCTTGTAATACTTCTCTGACAGAACATTTTTCCATAGTAAATATTCCCAAAAGTTACTGTTTTATTGCCCTGTAGGTAATTAACTATTCCATTGAACTTATTGTGTTACCTTTGTTGTTTTGATTCTCATTTGGATCAGATTTTTTTCACTTTATTTGTGCCTTCATTTATGTGTTGAATACAATCTTTAAAAATATGGTAATTATAAATATTCAAAAGGTAGCATATATACTTATATATATACCTATATATTTATACTGACACTTTGACATGAAAAAATCAATAAATAAAATCACCGATAATCATTTTTATGTTGGCCACATACCTTAACTATTTAGAATTGCTAAACATATAGATGTACTAAGATATATGGTAAACCAGCTATCACCCATATAGGCCTTTCATAAAATCAGGAAGCTATTACTTTGCTGAAGTATAAAACAAATAATTATGGTGAATTTGTGAAAGGGGTTGAATTCTATGTAGGTTCTAGCTGATGCCAAAGGTGCACATAATAAAGTAGAATTTTATTTTAGAATTCAGAGATCAAAGAGAAAAATCAAAATTACCTTTTTAATCAATTAGTTTCTAAGATGTTAACTTGCTCTACTGAGACAATGGTTAAAGGTTTAAAAAAAAAAAAAAAAAAGAACATTGACCAAGAAAGAAAAGTATATCACTTGCCATTTCTTCAGTACTTGCCATGGGATCTTGCTGTGTAAAATTTTCTTTCTTTTTTCTTTTATTTAATTTTTTTTTTTTTAACTTATTCTTTTATTTACTTATTGATTCATTGAACACAAATGGAGTATAGCTATTGTTTCACTGGTTGTACACAAAGTAGAGTCACACCACCTGTGCATTCATACATGTACAAAAGGCAATGATGTCTGTCACACATTCTGTTATTATTCTTACCGCCCCACCCCAACCTCACCCCTCCCTTCCCTCTATGCTATCTATCCTTCCTCCATTCTTGCCACCCTTCCACCCCACATTGTGCATCATCATTCACTTATCAGAGAGACCATTCGGCCTTTGGATTTTTGGGATTGGCTAATCTCACTTAGCATGACAGTCTCCAACATCATCCATTTACCTGCAAATGCCATAATTTTATTCTTCTTTATGGCTGAGTAATATTCCATTGTGTATATATACCACAGATTCTTTATCCATTCATCTTTTGAAGGGCATCTAGGTTGGTTCCACAATCTAGCTATTGTGAATTGGGCAGCAATGAACATTGATGTGGCTGCATCACTGTAGTAATCTGATTTTAAGTCCTTTGGGTATAGGCCAAGGAGTGGGATAGAGGGTCAAATGGTGGATCCATTCCAAGTTTTCTAAGGAATCTCCACACTGCTTTCCAGAGTGGCTGCACCAACTTGCAATCCCACCAGCAATGTATGAAAAGGGTACACTCATACATTGCATAAAATATTTTAAATACAGTTTCGTAACAAGATAAGACAAGTTTATATTTCTGTTAAATTGCTTTCATTACTTTTTTTGCCAATTCAGTTCTGTGCATTAAAGACACAATTCACCTCCTAATTTCTAAGTCTTTAACAATGCAAAATCAATTTGGCTGTCTTTTATTTATCTGTGTATTTCATTTCAATTTGTGAGAAAATGAATTGGAAACAGAAAATTGGCTCAGCTGTTTCATCAGGTGCTCAATTTTCTGTTTCTCTGTCATAGACTTGCAAAGCTTTGAAATAACTTTTCTTTTCTCTTGGAGATGTCAAAATAGGCTATGAAGATTTATATGATAACAACCTACCAGAATCCACAATTTCAATACTTCACATTTCATACTGTTTAAAAAAGTATTTTATAAATTTGAGAGAGATTATGATTATTCAGAAACTTTTGACAGCCTAAAAAATAAATCTAATGTTCAAATTATTTGTGTATGTTTGCCTTACAACTTTCAAAGTTCAGCTCTTATTTGACATTATCATCCTAAATGTAATGAAGCCAAATACGAAAGGAAAATGAAATGGCATGAAATTTTTTTTAAGTATTTATTCTTTGTTCTATTCTGGGATTATGAAACCAGAAGAACAAGTTCACGTTTTGACAAGATCTCAAAATTCTTAGCCATGGAGCAAAAGAAGAAAAGCATCTGTATAGTTATACCAAAAGGGTGCATATTGTGCTTCCTCACTGATTTATATAATATGACTAGAAAGTTAAGGTAATAATGGAGCCCAGCACATTGGGGCATGCCTGTAATCCCAGGGACTTGGGAGGCTGAGTCAGGCTCACAACTTAGTGAGGCCCTAAGCAATTCAGTAAGACCCTGAATAAAAAATTAAAAAATAAATTAAATAAATAAATATATATATATATATATATATATATATGTATATATATATACAATTTTAAAAAATTTAAAGGGCTGGGGATGTAGTTCAGTGATTGAGCACACCTGGTTTCAACCCCAGTACAAAAATAAAGAAAGTTAAGGCAATAAAGAATAATTGTAAATGAAAGATTATAGCTAATTAATTAATTAGAATCATTCTTTTGTCTTAAATGATTGATTGCCTTATGTGTGTGTGTTTTAAAAAGTCTTATAACAAGTCAAAAATCTAACAACTTAAAAGGGTAAAACTGAACGTATTTTTATAAATACCAACAAATATTTAAAAAGAATCATAAAGAATGTCTTGAAAAAACAATTGGACTTATAGTAAAAATGTAAAATCCTGATAGTTTCTGTTTTACCTAGTTTCTAAGCATCACAATCTTTACTTGCAGACCTGTGGATAAAGCAGAGGCACTGTGAGAATAGACTCTACTGCAATTCAAAAGACAAAGTTCATGATTCTGATCTTAAATCAACTATGACTACATAATCTGCCTGAAATTAGAATTCTGCATATTCAGAGAGACAGAGAGTGAGAGAAAAAGAAATATTTTATTGGAGAGTGCTGTCAAAAATCACACAGAAAGGCAATGATAAAGCAAGATTACAAAGAGGAAGAATATGAATTGTGATAATTAGGTTGCTAAAGAGACCTCAAACAACTCAGGCAGTGGGAGTTCCGAGGTCCAGATGGCTCTTTGGAGACATTCTTTATAGATGCAAAACTTCTAAACCCTTGCCTAAAACACTCATCTTCCGCTCCATGTGCTATGGAAATTTCTATAAAGTTCACCATACTGGTATCACTAATGTATAATCAGGTTCTCCAGGAAACAGAGGAGTGGAGAGATTGAGCCCTGAAAGAAATCTAATATGGCAATATCTGTGAGGGAAAATGGAAGGAATGAGAAGGGACCTGGGAATCCCATCAGACTTAAGAGGAATTTCAAATCCCAAGTGAAGTGAATGAGAAGAAGAAGTAAGACTTTGAGTGGAAACATATAAGACACAATGTAATTATGAAAATTTGACAAGACTACTAAGGGAACCTTTGAGTTAAAGTTACTTATCGAGGAATTCTGCATCTCCTGGGAATGGATTTGCTTTAGAGTCCCCTACATGCTCAATCATTAACTGGGAATAGTCCATGGAAAGCATGGGCTTAATTTCAGAGCTCAAACAATTAAATATCAGAGATCTAAGAGTGTATTTTCATCATTTCAATAATGAGATGCTAGAGTTTGCTGCTACAAAATGAGAGCACAGAGGAACGAATCTGGAATGTAAAAGATTCACTGGGATATCTTTCAGTACTTCTTTAACTGTGATGCAAGTAAATGAGCATTTTTATGAAGGAAAAAGCAGCAAAGTACCTTACCGGGAGGCTTAGAATTCTGAGGATTGAAGACCCATCCCCACTTAGCAGTATGACCTAAAACAGTATAAATATCCACTTATATGAGGGGAATCTCTAAAATGGGAGGTAAAAAATGAGTTGCATATAAATTAGGATTAGTAAATTTTTTATCCACAATGAGGAAACAAGACTTTTGTTCTTAGATGTCAGGAAACTCCTTCCATGTATTGTTTTGTCTCATTGCAATTAAGAATTAATGTCTGAATGACTCCCAGAATTTCTGAAACAACAAACATCTAGACTGTAAGTTCAAAACCCCACATTTCATTAAATTCAATCAGAATTCGAGTTCAGAGCATCACAAAACATTGATAATATTTTTACTTAATTTATGTGTTTCATAATCACTTGAATGGTATCATTGATTTTAAAAACTCCACCATTTAATAGTAAATTAATTTGTATAACAGGAAAATAGTAGAGAAGGGCATACTCTGAGACCCAACTGGGAAGACATGAAATAAGAAACTGTTTACATTTTATTGCACCCAGAAAGACAACATTACCAGAAGACAGAGTACAGATGTGAGTCCCTATGAGAAATTATGCCTTAAAATTCAAGCTTTATTTCACAGAAATCAGATTTTTCACAGTACAAAAATTCAAAAGTTAAAATATTCCATTGACTTTTTCCATGTAATAAGATCAGGAATTATACTTTATCTTTTTAATGAATATGTATATTAGGAAAATAATACTTCCATTGTTTCTCACAATAATTGTCCTTATTTTTAACTGAAACTTAATATTTGCCAAACACTGTGGTGGGACTAAGGAAAATGTTGATTTACATCCTTTATTTTTCTTTCTTTAAGACAAGAGTGTCAATGCTGTTCTGAAATAAATTCTTTTGTGGGCACAGCATTCAAGAAATTGTATGCATGCCACATCCTTAAGAATCAGCAACTGCGTGAAATGAATATTCAAAGAAAGTACAAATCTCTATACACTACTTTTGCAAAGCTAGTTGAGTGCTTGTTAAAGTAGGCAGAGTTCCCAATGCTAGAGTATAAATTTAAGCCATCTAAGAAATCTTACACAGACAAGGCCCACTCGCTTTAGGGAAATCTAGGCAAAATAAGATTCAAGACAGTCAGACATTAAAAATGTTTCATTTCAAAGGCATCTTTCTTATGACTGAATGTTTTCTTTCAACTGAAATATTTCTAGACGTTCTGAGCAAGAGAAAAACATAGCTTAAGACAATATTCTAATTGAAGTTTAGAAAGTTATTTTTCACTCCAGATTATACATTACAAAGAAAAAATACTAGATAAAAATGAAAGACTGGTCTGAATCTCCTAGATCACTTAAATCTTACATTTAATTTCTCTGTATTGAAACAGCATTTCAAGGCACCCCCAAACAGTATATTTCTATGCCAAGCCTTTCACAAATAAGGAGAAGGTTGAGAAATTCCTAACTAGAACTTTTTTTTAAGTAGAACTTTTTGATGCAAATATGAAAATGACTAAAATAAATGTAAGTAATATGAAACAGATGAAAATATTTGACTATTTATTCATAGATGGATCATTTACTACCTCCGTAAAATGAAGCACCAATATTAGCTTGAGCTTATTAGAATGATTTCTATATTTTAAAGACATCTTTTTTTTTTTTTTTTTTTTTTTTACTTTCAGAGGGAGTATTTTTACTGGTCTTATCATAGGAGATTGTCAGATGAAATGTGCAGAATTGAAATGAAGTGGTATATTTTTTCCAAAATGCTTTATTAAAACATTAACCAAATGTAGATATGCCATTTGTCTCCGCTGCCAAAGAAAGGAACAATATATATCATAAAGTAACAATATAACTTGCATAATAGGATTTTATTTTCTGATAAGTGGATGGCACAGAAAGTCAAAAGCAAATTTGGTAGACTTTTTTTTTAATCTGTCAATTTTATGTAAGTATGATGCTATGACTTTCACCACCTGCTTTTTAGATTTGACTTTACAAAGCTAGAAAGCGTAAGAATCTTATTTTTGGAAGACCTGAACCTTTAATCTGGGTAAGCTGTCACCAGATGTATTTATACCAAATACTAAATAACATCACTTCAAATTTGACCCATAGCCACCACATATTTTAATCTTTTCTATCCCTTCTACTTTTTAAAAACTTGCTCTAAAAATTAGTTATCTAAATTTTTAAAAGTTAAGGTTTCAATCTAAACATTGCTTGATTACAGATTTGAAAGTTTACAATCTTGTTAAAAATGTGAATCTCAAATTCTGACTATTAGGATGTGTATGCCCTAGAATGAAATTCCCAGGAAAGCAGGAACCTTCTGGGCTTCATTCTCAATGCTCAGTACTTTGAATGAAATGAACAAATTACCACTCAGTGCTTTTAAAAAGTGTGAGGTTAGGTGGGGGATGGAGGGGTTATGCAATAGTGCAGTGATATTTCAAGAAAAAACTTATAACGAATAATCCAGAACCAAAAGATGAAATTTAAATTTCATTAGCCTTTCAAAGATATCATTCAATTTCTTCAAAGAAATCTCTGTGATCTAGTTTACTTACACTTTTTTTTCTGATCAACGGTTCCTTCTACTTTCATAATCCCATAGCAGAAATTTAATATCCCATTGAATTCTGAATTTAGGTGGGCATAGTAAAACTGTCTTTAAATTATGGCTTGGAACTAGGTATTTTATAGGTAGCATATACTTTCCTTTTGTGGTGTGCTTGCTCTCAGATCAGGAAAAATTAATGTTTTATGTACCTTATAGACCAATTCTTTTTGTTTATTGGTGGGAGCCATGATTTTATATCTTCCTTTCAAAGTCACAAATACTGAATTTCATACAACCATTCTTTTAGCTTATTTGGATCTATTCCATCCAGATAGAGATTATCAATCAATAGTTTGATTTTTCTAGAGGGTCTTACTTTCAAAATCCATATAAGCATGATTTTTCTTAAATCATTATTAAAGGATAAATTTTACTTCAGCATGTTTTGAATAGCTTTTATCCTCACAGTGGAAAAAGATTTTATTTTTTCTGAATTCTTTAATTTCATGACAGTAGAATTCATCACACTGACAGAAAAACAGAAGCCATATGATCACTTCAATACATGTAGTACAGCATTGATCATAGTCAATATCTCTTTATTAAATATTATTCTAGAGGAATACGAATGAAAAGGATATCAATGATAAACAACACCTATAAAATCCCCAAGCAAACAGCATCCTTAGGGTGAAATATTGAATTATTGAAAAATTAAATAGGATACAAGTTTGCCCACAATTACCATGCCTAATGAACATTGTCTTGGCAGACTCCCGCTGTGTAACAAGAATAACAAGAATGAATTAAGCTAATTGAAGTTTGTTTATAAAGTATCATTCAGCAAGGAAAATGAATGAGCCACTCCTACCCAAAACAACACAGATGTGTTACAAGCACAATGTAAAGCAAATGAAGACAGTCTGCAAGAGAAGTTTTTATTTATCAAAGTTCAAAAACAGAGAAATTCTCACATATGAGGTTAGAAGTCAGGGAAGTGATGTCCTTGGAGAATCTGCTGTTCATTAGAGAAACAGGAGCTCTGATGAGTTTTTCTTTCTTGATCTACATGTTGTTTAAACAAAGGTGTTCACTTTATTAAAGCTCACCTGTCTTATCAGTTATGATTTACTTATTGTTCTGAATTTACGCTATAATTCAATAAACGTATCTTAAATAAGAATCTCCTATTTGCCACTCTACAAAACATAATTGTGAGTGATAAAATAGTAATATAGTATAACTATATATGATAATATAGTAATAGCATTTATCAAAAAGTATAATATATAATACTGCTATAAGATAATGTGGTAAATTATAAAATAACACAACACATTAAAATAATTATAGCTAATACATATGCTTAATGGGTAAAACACCAAAATTTTTTACATATTTCTACATTTAGTCCTAAAAGACCCCTATGATCCTATATACACACTATAAATAGTAAATTACATAACAATACAAAAATATTATAGCTAACACATGCTTAATGTGTGCATTGTTCTTCAAGCTTTGCTTGCATAGTAAAAATTCTATAAAAATTCTATGATCCTATTACTGTCTTTAATTTACATATGTGATAAGGGGTACAAGGAAAACAAGAGGACACATAAGTGCTTTGTCCAATGTTATACAGCTAATTTATGGCAGAATATATTACAAAGCCAACTATGTAAATTCAATGAAGAAAATACATGACTATCTACAGCAGGTGTGCATTTGTGATGTGCCTTTACCCTCTCACAATATAGGCAGAGATGCTATTTTAATATAACACAAAGACGGCTCCACCTGTGGATACTCCTGAGCTTTTCTGTTTTCTCACCTTTGTTGGATGGCTGCTGCTTATGTTGTCCCTATCGCCAGTAACAAGGCCTAGGTTGGTGCTGCTGTTGTGTTCCACAAGCAAGCTCTTGATGAGAATTAAAATTGCTCAGGCTTCATTTTATCACCCCCCTATGCCTTGGCCATGCTTTTCCCCTCCATGAAAATAGTGAAGCAAGATAAATACAAAAGTATCTGGAATAATAAATTCAGTGATCCTTCAATTCGATTCTGTTATCAGGAGATAGGAAACATGCTATAATCTGATTGCCTTTTCTGTTTACTTCTAGTTGGTTCTTGGATAAGATAGACCTTGAATACATTATTTAATGTATTACTTGATTTCAGTGTGTTTTTGCCTTCCCAGTTAATATGAAGATTGACATGAAAAAGAACAAAAAAGGAGAGGTATTTGTAAAAGTTGACAGAGTTGATATGCATTTTTCAGGCTCTACAGAATGTTAGCATCATAATTATTTTTGTTCCTAATGTAGACAATATTTGAGTGGCTGCCCCTGTCATAAGTCATTCAATGAGTCTTTGGGTTTTAGTTTCTCTTCTCAAATCTCACACATGCCAGAAAGTCAAAGACAGATTAATATTGTTCTATTTGATGTGACTTCCCATTTTCTTGGGTTTATTTTCATTCCAAGTTGTGCACATCTTAAATTGAAGGATGTCCCTGAGACATTGTGCAACTGTGAAAGATAAGTAACTCTACCCCTTAAATCTTTTTCAGTTCTAGGAAATTCTTATGCCTTGCTTCTCCTAAATCTTTCAATTAGATTTTTTCAGGTTGACTCTATTGAGTATGTATATTTGTTTTAAATTGTTTATAGAAATGGTATCATTAGTAGTAGTAGCAGTAGCAGTAGTTGTAGTACCAGGGATTGAACCCAGAGATGCTTAACCACTAAGCAACAACCCCAGCCCTTTAAAAAATATATATCTTTTTTATTTAGGGACAGGGTCTCACTAAGTTGCTTATGGATTAGCTAAGATACTGAGGCTGACTTTGAACTAGTGATCCTCCTGCCTCAGCCTCCTGAGGGGCTGGGATTACTGGTGTGGTCCACTGTGCCAGGGTAGAAATGGTATTTAATAGTGGTAAAGCAAAACAAAACAAAAAAAATCAATTGACTAGAAAAAAAGAAAAAAAATGAATTTAATCATTGATCATTATTCAACACCACTTTAATGCTGATTATTCTTATTTTCTCTCAGTTTGTTATTCACTGAATTTGGGCAATGATTCTCATTGGTTCTTCCACTGTACATTGGGAGGAAAAAACTATAACCATCAGTAATTCAGTCTCAGCATGCCAATCATTTGTTTCTTTGTATATGCTTCAAATGCTGTTTTCCATGAACACAGTGGTGTACCATCCTAAGCAAACTTTATTTTTCAAGGTCCCAAGAATGCAGTAAGTAAAGGCCCTAGAAATTTTATAACTAAACCCATATGTTAAAGATAAAGATAGGAAAAATACAACCCAGAAGTTCTAAGTGTTTTATTGCATGTTATTGATACATGAAATTTAAATCTCTAGCCAACCTGAAAATCCAAGGTGTACTTTTTTCCTAATGTATCATATTTTATCTTATGAATGCATTGTTTTGCTATTATCGAATTAAGGAAAAGAGGATAAGAGGCTATAATTTCTGCTTCAGTTTCCAGAACTTAAATTCATATTATTATTGCTATATTAATTGGTTAAATCTGAGCAGGAGATTTAAGATGAAGATGATACCTGTTTTCCTCCAGACAAATTTTATATGTTTATTCAGCATATTGATTAACAAAAGTGGTCTCCCCAGTCTTCTGTCATTCACTAAAGTATCTGATGACATCTTTCACCCACAAATCTGACTCTCAAACTTTCATGTGTGAAAAAAAATTCTGATAAACTTTTTGTAAAGTAAGCATGTGAATTGAAATCAATAGGATTATAACTAACCCATACCATTTCAAAGCAGAACTAACCAAATATTAGTGATGCCTTTAAAGGTAGCCATGAAAATATATTATGAGTACACTGATTGATTTTTATACGTATTTTTACTCACAGGCCATTATAAGCTCCAATTACTATTCTTATGGTCACATTTACTGTACAATAGCTGTAAAATTTTTAAATGAACATAAGTCTTTGCTTATGCTTTGTCCCTGTCCCCATTATTTTCTTGTTTTTTTTAAATTATTACTTTAAGTGGTAAAATAAAAATAAAAAGTCCCCTGTGATATTGTTTTAACTTATAATTTGTTTCTAGTAAATTAATGGGAGTTAGTTACAGAAAACAGAGTATACGCAAACACAAGACAAAAAAAAAAACTATGCTCATATGAAATACAACATATTAAGCAACAGCACATTTTTTTTTCTGTTTTTTCTCTGACTAGTCGTGTATTTGTCTATACGTGAAGATAAATCCTCTTATTAAACCTAAAATGATATAACTACTTTCTATTGTTGCCTCACCTTTGTATAGGTCATTTTTAATCATAAAAAGTCATTGAATATGTTTATTATTGTTATTTATTGAGAAAAACTACATAGCTTTAAAAACTTTTTAAAATTTTTAAATTTGTTCTAATTGTTTATACATGATAGTAGAATGCATTTTGACACATTGTACACAAATGGAGAATAACTTCTCATTTCTCTGGCTGTACATGATGCTGAGTCACACCAGTTGCTGCACCCTCTTCAATTCCCCTCAGTGCTTGACAAGGATTCCACTGAATTATAAAGATGTTTGCAAGGTCTCATCTTCCTGGGAATTAGGGCCACTGTTTCCTGTTGTCTTGTTTAATTTGCCTATGCTTGGGAATATTATCATATTATATTTCTGGGAATTCTAGGGTCTTAGGGGATTTAGAACACAAGAATCAAACAGCTAATCATACTGGATATAACCAAGAAAGGCCCTTGTTCTGGGGTGGTAAAAGTATAACTTGGAAAGAATGCTATGCTCATTTCCAGCAACTTATGCTAAATGGCACCACGGATGGGGACTACTCCCAGATGACCTAGGGCAGAAAAACACGTTGTTCCCACCTTAACTCCAGACAAATAAGTCACAAAGTTGTTAAGGCTAGAAAAATAGTCCCAATAATTCAGACATCATTTGGTCATGCTTATTTGGTTAATGGAAAACTATGGTATCCTCCTAGGAAATCAGCTTCTGGTTCTTAGATTTAGACCCCCCTTTGTCTCCCACTGGCAGAATACGCCTTGGTTGGCATCAAGTATATTATAATGAAAAATGTACATGGAAAGCTCATCTCCCCTTTTTAAAATATTCAAAATATGTAAAACGCTGGTGTTTGCTTAGTTGCTCCGAAAAGATTTCTTGGGCAGGACCAGCTAATGCTTACTGGGCAAAAGTAGGAGGTGTACCGCTCCTAATTGGCCTAAAGCAGCTCAGCTATTCAATGATCCAGAAAAAGCTCAGAAAGAAACTCCCTATTGTTCCTGTTAATCTAGTTATTAATCACATAGCGTAAGCTTATATGTTGTTCATAGAAATGACTTCTGTGCACAATGTTCCCAGTAATATAGAAAGTAGAATTAGTTTAAGATTATATAGAAGAATACTTAAAAATATTATGAAGAGTTGATAATATTTAATCTGCTAATATGTTTTGCCTATTGTCTTGTAGTTTGCATTAGTTTCCTTTTCTGTGACCTCAAGATATTGTGCTCAAGCTAGAAGTTAACATATAAAAATGGTGTGTGGAAAAATAAAGTTAGAACAGAATTTAGCCTCAGATCACTGAGTCTGCGTTGCTTTGTTCTCCACCTCACCAACGTCATCCCATTCACCAGAGAGCTCCTCGACCCTTTGTGCTAGGGCTGGACCCCGGCAACCAGTAGTGTAATCATACATGTATATAGGGTAATAATGTCTGTCTCATTCTACCATCCTTCCCATATTCATTACCCCATTCCTCCCCTTTCTCCCCTCTGCATAATCCAAAGTTTCTCCATTTTTCACTACCCTCCCCCAACTACAGAACAGCAACCACTTATCAAAGAAAATATTTGGCCTTTGGTTTTATGGGAATGGCTTATTTCACTTAGCATGCTATTCTCTATTTCCATCCATTTACCTGCAGATGTCATCATTTCATTCTACTTTAAGGCTGAGTAATATTCCATTGTGTATATGTACCACATTTTCTTTATCCATTCATCTGTTGAAGGGCATCTAGGTTGATTCCATAGTTTAGCTATTGTGAATTGAGTGCTATAAACATTGATGTGGCTGTGTCACTCTGGTATGCTGACTTTAAGTCCTTTCAAAATAAACCAAGAAATGGGATAGCTAGGTCAAATGGTGGTTCTATTCCAAGTTTTCTGAGGAATCTCCATACTGCTTTCCAGAGTGGTTGCACCAATTTGCAGTCCCACCAACAACGCACAAGTATACATTTTTCCCCACAACCTTGCCAATACTTTTTCTTGATAATTGCCATTCTGACTGGAGTGAGATGAAATTTTAGAGTAGTTTTGACTTGAATTTCTCTAATTGCAAGAGATGATGAAAAAATTTTTAATATGTTTGTTGATCAATCGTATTTCTTCTTTTGTGAAGTGTCAGTTCAGTTCCTTAGTCCATTTATTGATTTTTTTTTTTTTTGGTGTTAAGCTTTTTGAGTTCTTTATATATCCTTGAGATTAGTGCTCTATCTGAGGTGCAGGAGGTAATTTTTTCCCCCATTCTGTAGGTTCTCTCTTCATGTTATTGATTGCTTCCTTTGCTGAGAAGAAGCCTTTTAGTTTGAATCCATCCCATTTCTTGATTCTTAATTTTACTTCTTATGCTTTAGGAGTCTTGTTAAGGAAGTCAGGTCCTAAGCGGACCTGATAAAGATTTGGGCCTACTTTTTCTTCTATTAGGTGCAGAGTCTCTGTTCCAGTGTCTAAGTCTTTGATCCACTTTGAGCTGATTTTTATGTAGGGTGAGAGATAGAGGTCTAATTTCATTTTACTGCATATGGATTTCCAGGTTTCCCAGCACCATTTGTTGAATAGGCTGTCTTTTCTTCACTGTATGTATTGGCACCTTTTTCTAGTATGAGATATCTGTATTTATATGGGTTTGTCTCTGTGTCTTCTATTTTGTATTATTAGCATACATGTCTGTTTTGGTGTCAATACCATGCCATTTTTGTTACTACGGTTCTGTAGTATAGTTTGAGGTCAATATTGTGATGACTCTTGCTTCACTTTTCTTGCTAAGGATTGCCTTGTCTATTCTCGGTCTCTTATTTTTTCAAATGAATTTCAAGATTGCTTTTCTAGTTCCATGAAGAATGTCATTTGGATTTGAATAGGAATTGCATTGAATCTGTATAACACTTTTGGTAGTATGGCCATTTTGACAATATTAATTTTGCCTATCCAAGAGCATGGGAGGTCTTTCCATCTTCTAAGATCTTCTTCAATTTATTTCTTTAGTAATCTATAGTTTTCATTATAGGGATCATTTACCTGTTTTGTTATATTGATTCCCACATATGTTTTTTTGAGGCTAGTGTAAATGGGGTAGTTCTCCTCATTTCTCTTGCAGTGAATTCATCACTTATATATAGAAATGCATTTGACTTAAGGGTATTGATTTTATATCCTGCTACTTTGCTGAATTCATTTATGAGTTCTAGAAGTTTTCTGGTGGAACTTTTGGATCTTTTAAAGATAGAATCATGGCATTGGCAAATAAGGATAGTTTGACTTCTTCTTTTCCCATTTGTATCCCTTTAATTTTTTTCATCTCTCTGATTTCTCTGGCTAGAGTTTCAAGGATGATGTTGAATAGAAGTGGTGAAAGAGGGCATCCCTGCCTTGTTCCAGTTTTTAGAGTGAATGCTTTTAATTTTTCTCCATTTCCAATGATGTTGCCCTTGGGCTTCGCATAGATAGCTTTTACAATGTTGAGGTATGTTCCTACTATCTCTAGTTTTTCTAGTGTTTTGAACATGAATGGGTAATATATTTTGTTAAATGCTTTTTCTTCATCTCTTGAGATAATCATATGATTCGTCTTAAATCAATTGATGTGATGTATTACGTTTATTGATTTCTGTATGTTGATCCAACTTTGCATCCCTGGGATGAACCCCACTTGATCATGGTGTGCTATCTTTTTAATATGTTTTTGTGTGGGATTTGGCAGAATTTTATTGAGAATTTTTGCATCCAAGTTCATCAGGGATATTGGTCTGAAGTTTTCTTTCCTTCATATGTCTTTGTCTGCTTTTGGTATCAGGGTGATACTAGCCTCATAGAATGAGTTTGGAAGGGTTTTCTCCTTTTCTATTTCATGGAATAATGTGAGGAATATTGGTGTAAATTCTTCTTTGAAGGTCTTGCAGAACTTGACTTATAATCTGTGTCATCCTGGGCTTTTCTTGGTTGGTAGATTTTTGATGGTGTCTTTTATTTCATTGCTTGAAATTGATCTGTTAAATTGTGTATGTCCTCCTACTTCAGTTTGGGTAGATTGCATGTCTCTAGAAATTTGTTGATGTTTTTGAGATTTTCTATTTTATTTGAGTATAAATTTTCAAAATTATTTCTAATTATTTTCCGTATTTAGATAGTGTTTGTCATGATATTTCCTTTTTCAGCATGAATTTTAGTACGTTGAGTTTCCTCTCTTTTTCTCTTTGTTAGTGTTCCTCAGGGCTAACAATTTTATTTATTTTTTCAAAGAACCAATTTCTTGTTATGTTAATTTTTCAGTTGTTTCTTTTATTTCAACTTCATTGATTTCAGCTCTGATTTTAATTATTTCTTTTCTTCTGCTACTTTTGGTATCAATTTGTTCTTTTTCTAGGGCTTTGAGATGTAATGTTAGGTCATTTATTTGTTGACTTTTAATTCTTCTAATGTATGAGCTCAATGCAATGTACTTTCCTCTTAGCACTGCCTATATACTGTCCCAGAGATTTTAATATGTTGTAGTGTTGCTCTCATTTACCTCTAAGTATTGTTTTTCCTCCCTGATTTCTTCTGCTATCCATTCATTATTCAATAGCATGCTATTTAGTTTCCAGAAATAAGAAGAAATTCTATTTTTTATTTTATCATTGATTTATAATTTTATTCCATCATGATCTGATAGAATGCAGGGGAGTACTTCTACTTTTTTGTGATTGCTGAGAGTTGCTTTGTGGCATAGCATATGGTCTATTTTAGAGAAAGATCCACATGCAGCTGAAAAGAAAGTGCATTCACTCAATGGAATACTCTATATATGTGCATTAAGTCTAAATCATTGATTGCATTATTTAATTCTATAGTTTCTTTGTTTAGTTTTGTTTGGAAGATCTATCCAGTGGTGAGAGAGGTCTGCTAACATCACCTGGTATTATTGTGTTGTGGTCTATTTGATTCTTGAAATTGAGAAGGATTTGTTTGATGTAAGTAGATCTATGTATGATTTGATGTATGTTTGGGGCATACATATTTACTATTGTTATGTCTCCTTGATATATGCTTCCCTTAAGCAGTATGAAATGCCCTTCATTATCCTTTCTGACTTAGGTTTGAAGTCCACTTTATCTGATATGAGGATGGACACCCCTGTTTGTTTACAAAGTCCATGTGAGTGATATATTTTTTCCCGATCTTTTACCTGCAGTCTATGGATGTATTTTCCTAGGGATTTCTTGAATACAGCATATTTTGAGGTCTTTTTAAAAATCCAATCTGCTAATCTATGTCTTTTGATTGATGAGCTTAGACCATTAACATTATGGATTATTATTGAGATATGATTTGTATTCCCAGTCATTTTGATCTACTTTTGGTTTTTAACTTGCCTTAGTTTCTCCTTTGATTGACCTTTCCTTTAGTGCAGTTCCTCCCTTTGATGGTTTTCTTTTTTTTTTTTTTTTTCATTTTCTCCTCATGGAATATTTTACTGAGAATGTTCTGTAGCGCAGGCTTTTTAGTTGTGAGTTCTTTTAACTTTTATTTATCATGGAACCTTTTTATTTCATTTTCAGATCTGAAGCTTAATTTTGCTGGATATAAAATTCTCAGTTGGCATCCATTTTCTTTCAGAGCTTCATATATGTTATTTGAGAGCCTCCTGACATTAAGGGTATGGGTTGAGAAATTAGCTGAAATCCAAATTGGTTTCACCCTATATGTAATTTGATTTTTTTTTCTCTCACAGCCTTTAGTATTGTATCCTTATTCTGTGTGTTAATCATTCTCATTATTATTTTGTACATTTGGAGTTCTGTGTGCCTCTTGTGGTTTATTTTCCATTTCATTCTTTAGATTTGGGAAGTTTTCTGACATTATATCATTGAAAAGATTGTGCATTCCTTTGGTTTTTATCTCCAGGCCTTCACCTATTCCAATAATCTTAAATTTGGTCTTTTCATGTTATCCCATATTTCTTGGAAGTTCTGTTCATGGTTTCTTACCATCTTCTCTGTGGGGTCAACTTTTTTTTCAAGAGTATATATTTTGTCTCCATTGTCTGAGGTTCTGTCTTCTAAGTGGTCTAGTCTGTTGGTGATATGTTCCATTGAATTTTTAATTTGGTTTATTGTTTCCTCCATTTTGAAGACTTCTGCTTGATCCCTTTTTATAATCTCTGCCTCTTTATTAAAGTGATCTTTCACTTCCTGTATTTTCTCTTTAATACCACCCTTTATTTTGAAGATCAATTTATGGATATTCTAAACTCCTTCTCTAACATTTCTTCTGCTCTGTTGTTTATGAATTCTATTGTTGGAACTTCTTGGTTTGTTTGAGGTACTTTGTTTCCCTTGCTTTTTTCATGTTGCTTGTGTGTTCTCATCTAGCTGTATGAATCTGAGACAAATTTGCCCTATAGCCTTACAGTGTCCCTGAAGGCTTCCAGTACCTTAACTTTAAGGGGGAGACCAATTTTAACAGCACCCAATGGAAACAATATACAACCTTAAATCAAATGGCTCCGATAAAGGCATTTACAGTTTTGTCACAACAAACAGAAATGAAATGTTCAATTATTGTGTTCAGTATAAACAGTAAGTTTGCTGAAAGCACCATTTCAAATGATGAACAATGAGGAAACAGACGTAGTTTAAGATGTTATGCTTATGAGGGAGAAGGAGAGAAGATAGAGGTAAAAATTTATAGTAAGAATGAGGAAGGAATTAATAGGAGTTGACTGTTAGTATAAGAGAAGTGAGAAAGAGAATCCTTGGAGACAGATAAGTGAAAGACAAAATATATTCAGATTAAAAAAAAAGAGTACACAACAGAACTGTAATATACTATTCAGACATTCCATTTATTCCTCAATAAATTGATGCATGAAAAATATTTGGATTCAAAGATGGTAGAGGTGTGAGAGAGTTAAAAAAAAAAAAAGAAAGAAAGGAAGGAAGGAAGGAAGGAAGGTCTAGAAAATTGAGTGATTGCTTCCATTAGCTTTCAAAAATTTTCTCAGCTTCCCTTATCCCTCAATAAGTGAGATTGTTTGAAGTTTGATGGTAGCTCCAGTTCAGTGGGTGCCAGACCAGTTGGGTGGGTGAGCTGAAAGCAAGATGCCCTCACACCCTCTTCCAGGCTTCCCACCCTTTGTAGCTGGCCCCTTCTGTCCCTGCACACTTCAGGACTCACTAAGCTGGAAAGAGCCCAGTTTTCTCCAATTCTTCAACCTGTGCTTTCCCAAGGGAACTGCCTCTAGTCTACAGCTTTCCACAGGCTTCTCAGACCCAGACTGGCCCACACAATCCTA
This sequence comes from Glaucomys volans, assembly GCA_020662805.1. NCBI lineage: Eukaryota > Metazoa > Chordata > Mammalia > Rodentia > Sciuridae > Glaucomys > Glaucomys volans. The sequence continues at coordinate 139,326 of JAJEJO010000232.1, forward strand.
CCTGCAATCTGATGGTCCTGGGCTTCAGCTTCCCCATGTTCTGCCTTGCTGCAGTCCCTTTCAACTTGCAGAGAGATTGCCAGGCAAAAGCTCACACAAACAAGCAACCTGCAAAGAGGCAGTCAGACAGCAGGCATTACTACACAGAGCAGAACGTCCTCAGGTGAACCAGACATGCAGGTACCCCAGTATATCTCCAGGCCCTGGTCTGTTTCTGCTGAGGTGGCCGTACCCCAAGATGGTGCTTGTGGCAGCAACAAACCTGCAGGCCCTGGCCAGTGTCCCAAGATGGCAGCAGTTGTTTGTAACTAAACCTGTGACTACTCTTACAATGAACTTCCAGGCAACAGCAGGCAGCATGCTATCTGCTGGCAGTCTGTAGGTGGTCTGCAGGGTAATGGCAGACAATCAGCAGGTACGCTTCAGGCAGTGGGTGATAGGTAGGTGAAAGGCAGGTGATGGGAAGGCAAGAAGCAGGCAAATGGGCAAATGGCAGATGATAGGCAGTAGTCAGGGAGTGATCTGCATTTACAAGGCAGGTGATATGCTGGCAGAGGGCAGACAAAAAGGGAGTAAATAGCAGGGGATCAGTGGGCAGCAAGAACTGCCTCCTCAGAGAAACAGTATTTCCTCTGCTTGAATCCTGAGTCACAGAGCAACAAGAAATGCAACTTTCCTCTACCATTTTGGATCTCTAGATTGCTTTAAAATTTTGTTCACAAAAGTAATGTGGCAATAAATATTTTCACTCATGATTATAATTAGGGGTGCAGACTTTAGAGCCAATTTCCTAGATTTGAGTCCCAGTCCTGGTACTAACTATCTACATGACTAAGCAAGTCACTAAGTTCTCTATGTCTCAGTTATGTCATCTGCAAAATAATGGTAATAACAACATCTACTTCACAGATCTGTTGGAAAAAATAGGCAAATAGTGTGTCAGTAACACATATAAAATCCTTGGGAAATGCATGCCAGTTGATAAGCACATGTATGTGCTTTTTTTTGGTGGGGGAACTTCTCTTTAGGGAGACTTCTAAAAACGAAATTAGTGGTTCAAATCCTACTGTGATTTTTTCAATGTTAATATTAATTTCTTAAATATTTTCTGAAAAGGCTGCCCAAAGTAGTATTTTATACCTTACAAACAAAATATGAACTTACATTTTAACAGTGCCTAGTATGTGGATTATTTTATTATAATAAGATTATTTTATTATAATTTTGTTTTATATTCTTATAAGCCTTCTACAAATTGTAAAGTTTCCACATTGAGCATTTAATAAGTGAGAGCTGACACTTTCATTTTTATTGGATTTGACTACACATGAAAGTATGTGGGAGGTGTTTATATGCCAATTGTTTTTCCTTTTTTGTTCATCACTTAATTGAGGCCTGTGATTCTCAATTAAGTCTGTGCATTTTTCTGTTTCTTCTTAACAACACTTCTAAATATTGTATGTTCTCCCCTATATGAAATGTTTGTCAATATTCAGTTCTTCTATAAGCTGTATAAATCATATTTTTATATTATAGCTCTTTACTTATGAAATTTGTTTTGGTATGTGACCAGATGAATATCTATCACCTTATTTTATGTACTTTTCTATGCCCTATGCCTCCTTTACCTAAAAATTTCCCCTTTATTTTCCTCTTCCACACTCCTGTTCTTTGCATTTTTTATAGTTCATGATCTCTCTCAACATATTTCCTTTCCTTTTTTTTTTTTTTTTTTGCTTCTCTATACAATTCCTTAGTTCTTGATTTTCCTTAATCCCAAACTTCCTCCTGTTTGCTCTGCTTTTTTCATGCAGTAATCCATTGCTTACTTTGTTTTCTCTAACCTGGTATTAAAGATTTTTGGAAAATGTTAAACCTCAAGGATTCTTTCTAATTCATGGAAGAGGACATAGAGTAGTTGAAGACAATTAATCAAATATATTAGTAATGAAATAAATCTAATTTTAATAACTGTACATGGCCACCTTACTGATAGAATAGATTATACGTACAAGAAATACTATAGTTTAGTTCACTAACATTAAACACAGTGCTGAATGCAACTGAACAAAATAAAAATCATGATCTAAACTTTAAGAACTTTATTATTGTGTTAATCCACTTTCTTTCACTATAATGAAATACTGAGATAATTAACTTATAAAGAGAAGAGACGATTTTGACTCATAGTTTTGGAAACCCCAGTTCAGGTCAGCTGGCCCTTTTGTTTTGACACTATGGTAAGGGAGCACATCATTGTGGGAGCACATGACAGAGAAAACTCACCTACCTCATGGCCAGGAAGCAAGGAGGAAGAGACCAGTGTCCTGCAATCACCTTTGCAGGCACACACCCAGTGACCTAAGGACTTTCCAGTAGGTTCCACCTCTTAAGGTCTTTATCAACTCCCAACAGTACCAAACTAGAATCCAAGACTTTAACACAGGGGCCTTTGGAAGGCATTCAACATTTAAACCTTAGCAACTATATGCTAAGAAAGAATATATAAACATTATAAGATAAAGAAGAAAACCTCATCTATACTATTAAGAATTCATGTATTACCCTTTGAATGTTTGTCCAATAAATGTTATAACCAAGAAGTATCCAAGGTTTTAGAATGTAGATGGCACAGTGAGTGAATCTCAAATCAGATCATTCACCAAAAAGCAGAGAGTCTGTGAAAGGAATAGGAGAACATTTTGGTAATAAATAATCATCAGTATCAAATATAAAGTAGTCCTATGCATCAGACATTTGTCATTTATTCCTTCCAAAGATCCATGAGGAAGCTACTCATTTTATGAATTAAAAACCTGAAATATAAAAAGGTTAAGAAATTTATACAAGATCACACAGAGTGTTGCAGACTGATCCTAGATTGCACCAGCAACCACATTTTTACCACTACTCACTCCTCAACAAATGATTGGTTGCTCAGATAGGTGTAAGGCATGCATAGGTGGCAAAATGTAGAGTACCCTTCCTGGAAAAAGAAAAGATGTAAAGATTTTAGAATCATGCCAAAGAGGCAGATTAGGGCTATTTTATGGATGGAAACTGTAGATTAGAATTTTTAGTACTGGAGAATCATTTAGGTAGGAAAATTGTGGTTTAGGAACATTTATCTGGTGTTCTATGAATAGTAGACTTAGAAAGGAGATTGAAAACAGGGTCACCAGTATTCCAAGCATAAGAACTTAACAACATGGAAAAATATGATCTATTCTGTGCTCGTCCTATGTTTCTGCAACTATCCTAACTGAAGTCCTGTCACCTCCTTTCAGCAGCCTAATCCCATTCAAGACCTATGAATCTTTGAGTTGGTGTAGGGAAATAAAAAGCCTAGTGTCTCTCTAGCTGCAATTTTAGCCTTGTGTGCATTATTACATATTCATCTTTTAGCAAGTGAACCTTCTGTAATGGACATCCCCATTTGCTCACTTTGCCATTCTCTTATCAACCTCTAACCATTAGGTTTCCACCTTTTTTTACACAACATTCTGAAACAGTTCTTGCAAATGTGTGGAGTAAGCTTTATATTTATAAACCCAATGGGTTCTTACAGTTCCTCATCTTCCTGGATCTTGAAGAGCTTTTGACACCATAAACTGTATTCCATTTACCCTAGAATGAACATTTCTCTTTGTTGCTGCAATAACAATTTCCTGACTCAATGCCTTCTTCCTTCTTTGACTGGTCTCCTGAGAGACCTCTAAATATAGATGACTTTCAAATAATTCTCTAACCTACATCTCTTCACTTAACCCCAGACTTACATATTCCACTTCCTCCTTGCCATGTATACATGGCTTCTCTTACTCAATATAGACAATGCAGAAATCTCCCTCCACATCTCTGTGCCAAAATTTTGATCTTATTGTATGGGACCACTCACTATTCACTCAAATTAAAATCTAGGAGTCTTCCTTAATTCCTATCTCAACCTGAACCCTTCATTGATCCAAAATGTCATAATGTATTAACTTTGATTCCCAAATATGGTTCTGTATCTCCACTTTTCATTGTCTCAACTGCCATCACCCAAGATTGAGCCATAATTATTTTTCCCCCTTGACTTTGATAATGGTTTGTAACTGGTTTGTTGACATCCCCTGTTCTATTTCTATGGTTCTTTCTCCATGTTGAATCTAGTTACTTTTTAGAAATAAAATTTTACTTTTTTATTTAGAATCTTTAATGACTTTCTATTGCACATAAATTTTTTAAAGCCACAAGATCTGTCTTCCAAGTACCTGTCTGACATTACTTACTACTGTTTCTTTGCTCTTTAAGCTATAATAGCAACCAGCCTGCTTTATATTTCTGATATTATTAAATCCTGTGTTGGCTTCAGTGTCTTTCTGCTCACTCTTCACTTTGTCCTTTTGCAGCACACACACACATGCACTGCTCAAGTTTTTTCAAATATTTCCTGACTAAAACTCAGCTCACACACTCATCAGAGAAACCTTCTGTGAGCATCTTGTCTAAAGTTGTCCTGTCCTTTTCTCCCTTCAATCTCCAACCGTGGGCCCTTTACAAAAATACTCCCTTGTATAGTCTTCACAGTGCTATCCCAAAATTACCCTGATTATTTGAGTTTAGTTCCTTAGCTCTTTAAAGTTCTTGAGAGCAGAAACTCTTTTATTCACTGCTGTATTCTTCATCCATTGGTTAATTTCTGACATATAGTAGGTTTTTCCAATGATAATTGCTGAAAAACTGAATGAGTTAGTCACAATTCAGATAAAGTTTTTCTTTTGCATTTTGATAAAATCTCCATTCTACTCTAGTTGTCTATTCTACTTTTAAAATTGGATCTTGGCCTACTTCCATTCTTAAGTTCCAATTTTTATTTATTTTTTTGCCTATAGTATTGATTCTTTGTGTTGTCCAATTCTTTCTAGAGTTTTGGACCCTGAACATTCAAGTCAACTATTATTTAAATCCCTGACAGGAAACCAACATCTAAATATTCCTTTCTTCCTTGCTCCTGCATGTCTCTCAATTGCTCATGTTGTCCATTTAGCTCTAGGTTGTCCAAGGACAATAGCTATACTCAATCACTCCCATCCCACAGCATATTAAATTAGTTGACAGCTAGTCACTGATATTTTGAAAGGAACACGACATGCATTTTGGTGACCAAAGAGAAGAGACTAGTCAGAAAAAAAGAAAAATGCAGAATTTAGTACCATTTAGAGAAATATATGAATTGATTTAATTAACTAGAGATGAATAAATAACCAATCAGAAGCTAAAGACACGAATGCAGTTAAAAAAGAAATAGATGAGAGACACAAATAATGTGCAAACATTATAGTTCGATCTGTGTGAAAAATATCCAAATAAAGAGATGGACACAGGCAAGGAAGGAGAAAAATATAAATGGAAGAAATTGAGAAGCTTGCATTTTAATTTTCTTCCTTTCTTTCTTTCTTATTTATTTTTGAGATAGAAGAAGTATCATCTCCCTTCTGCTTTATTTAATTCCCATATGGTAGTATCTCTTCAAAGATCAGTGCTTAGTGCTTCAGAATTACCTGGATTTTTTGTGAAAGATTCATACACCTGACCCCACTCCAGTACAACTAAGTCAGAATTTCTGGGGTGAGGCTTTCATAATTCAAAAAATTTTAATTAACTCCCCAAGTTATTCTGAGACACGCCAAAGTCAAAGCAACACTGCTACAAGGCTTAATTTAAATTCTATATTTAAGGTTTTCATGGCTTGAGGGTTATGATAAAAACGTCAAAGGAAAAGCTTAGATATACTTTAAAATGCATTTTTGGTAGTTTCTGTGACATAGGAGTCAGAATACAGAGGATACAGTAGAGAATGAATAATGAAAGAGATGTCATATGTGTGTTTTCTTGGTGGTGAAAAAAGACAATTACATCTGAAGATTTCAGTGGGGTTTATGAGGGGTTTTTCCCTCCAAAATTCAATCATATGAAGGCAAAAAGGACATGTTAGCAGAAATATTAAATAAAATTGATAACAGAAAAATATTTTCTATTGATATCAATTTTATGGCTAAAGTTTTTTCACCTTATTTCAAAATCACTTTATTGAAATCGCTTTTTTATAAAACTAGATAAAATCTGATTACATGTATTTCACATAACAGAAAAATGTCTTTGATGTAGGCACATTGGAAATCAAAATTCATCAAATTTTTTTTTAATTATTTCTCTACAAAAATTGCTGTATTTGAATCTATCATACAGAAATCATTTTACATAAATAGAAGATATGATGTATTAGTCTTTGAGACTAATGCATCTGCTATAGATTTGGATTATAGAACATCTTTAGATGATCCACCAGGCATTTATGGAATACACTTACGTAGTCAAAACACTGATTTGTTCTCTGAAGTATCAGAAGTCTAATAAAGTATCTTTATTCTCAAGAGCATAAAACCTACCTAATGAAGTGGTGATGATAATAGTTAAACATCTTTGAGCAATTATGGAGACATAAACATTCTTTATCTTACTGAACACTCACAGCTAGCCATTGAGGAAGGAAATTAATCCCATGTCAGAAGAGGAACTGAGAGATACAGGGATTGAATAATTTACCAGAAACATGGGACAGGTTAGAGGAAGAGATGGCGATTAAGCCCTAAATCCTGCTTTTAACTGCCAAGTTTTTCCATTTTCCCTGGGAAGAAAAGATATGTAGTATAGTATTGTATGCTGAAAGGCAATTTATCCTTGAATACTGAATTCTGTGAATTATTTTTGTTGTTTTCTTAAGAAGAGCAAAAGGTAGAATGCAATAACTAAAGCTGGAGTAACTGAGATGAATTCTTAAGGAACTAAAACTTGAGCTAGGGAATGAGAGATCCTAAACTTTGCAGAGAATGAAAATGAGTATGAAACTATAACTCACTTCAGCTTATCTTAATATTTTTGTATTTCTTTTTAAATACAACTTCAATTTTATAAAAAATTTGTGAGAAAAGGGTAGTTTTTCTCTTATCCAACACCTTACCAACTATCCAATTATTTACATTTTGCTTCTCCCTCCCTCCCTCCCTTTCTTCCCCTCCCATTTTAGTCAGCAACTTGAAATCTGTTCCTTTTCAATATGAGTAACTCTGAACTAAATGACCTTCACATACCAAAGTGTACTAGTGGAACAGTATAGATAACTGCCCTAATCCCCCCTCCACCCTGCCTCTTCATTTAAAAGAAGTGACTTTCTGCAGTGACTGTGTGCACAGCAATATTCCAGTCTTGTCATGCACATCCTTCCACATCTTCAAGATTCAGTCCTGTCCCTAGTGCTTGTTCTCCATGGTTACTGCCTTTCTCTTCATCATGATTCTGCCTTCTGAGCCAGCTATCCTTTTCTGTAATAAATGTTCTCTGTTTTCAACTGAACAGGCTTCTCAGATTGCTTTCTTAAAATGATTGGGGGCCCAAAGGCCTTTTAAAAATTTTCATACTGCTTCTCTTCTTTTCAGTATCATTTACTATGATTTTTTAAAAATATGGTGGGTTTCTTATGTATCAATTTATAAATATACTTCATTAGACAGAAACAACAGCCACAATTTTCCTAGAGATATATCTTACTCTACCTTAAAATCACTTTGAGGCTGCTGTGGGAAACACCCTCAAGAACCTTAGAGGGTCCTTATATTGACACACTTAATATAAGACTGTCACTTGAAAAGACTGGAAATAAACAGCTTTATTTCTGTACACAAGTCCTGGATGCTCTGTATTTAATGTGTTTGCTATTATTGTTGTTGTTTTGTTTTTTCCTTAAGTTCATCTGTCTTCTCTCACAATTTTTTTGTCAGAGGCATTAAATAGCCAGATGGAAATTTCAATATAATTATTGGAAATATCCTTAGGATACATCATCACTGTTACTAACTTATCAAATAAAATAGGGTTATCAAACTTTCAACCATTACCTAATAAGGAATTCTTTTCTCCAGTTGCTAATAATTTACTCCTTAGTTTTCCTCCCAGTATCCTTTAGCCCTTTTACCTTTCCAAATACTACCTCAAATTCTTTCTAGTTGTAGCTCATCTCACATTTCCAAAGTTAAAAATGCTTGTTTTCAAGTATCCTTCATCCTGTACCAGAAAGTTTTCCAAATATTGTTGCTTTATTGCAGCTTAAAAAACTACAAAATTTTTTTTTTCCACAAATCAGCAATATGTAAACAGTTCAGTGAGAATAACTCAGCTTTGCTCCAAGCAACATTAGTTAAGATAGCTTGACTGAAGTACTAGAGACAGACTTTCAGAATAATTTCTTTGTCTAGCCATTTGAAGCTGTATTCTGAGCACTTAACTCAGGGTTATGGGCAGTGAATTCAATTTCTTTCTACCTTGGCCTCTTCATAGACTACTTGGATTTCTTCAAAAGAGTGGTCAGGTTTAAGAGCAAACATCCCAAAATAGTAAGATAGAGGTTCAGGAAGATTTTATGATCTAATTTCAAAAAACCACATTATATCACTTCCAATATTATAAATTCATTGAAGCAGACACAAAGGTCTGTATATGTGTGCTAGTCAGTTTTTTATCAATGTGACTAAAATACCTGACAAGAACAACTTAAAAAAGGAAAGGTTTGATCTTGATTCATGGTTTCAGAGATATTCCATCCACGGTCCACTCACTCTGTTGTTCTGGTCCTGAGATGAGGCAGAATATCTTAGTAGAAGGGTGTTGTAGAGGCAAACTGCTCATGATAGCCATGAAGCAGATAGAGGGAGTGGAATGGGCCAGAGATAAGACACACCCTTCCCAGTTAATCTCCTGTGACCTACTTCCTCCAACTAGATCCCGACTCCCAGTAGTCCATGATTTAATTTCTTCTCAAAGTCCCACCCCTGAACACATGAGACTTTGGGGCACATTCCATATCCAAACCATAACACCAAGTAAAAGTTAAGGGTTCCCTTAAGAAGGTCATATAGAATGAGTAATAAATACTGTTGCAGCCACCTTAGGAAAATACAATCTGCATATAACCTGCATTGTAATATCTGCTAGGTTTTTTTCCTTTTTGAATAATATACAATTTGTGAGGAGGCAGTTAAGTCCACATAGATTAAACTTTCACCTACTATTCACCATGGATTGATGATTTTCTCATATCACTTCAATTTCTGGTAGATCACTAGATGTATTTTATTCCCTTTTAAAATGATTATAATTGAGATTTAAAATTAAACTAAGATTAACTTTTATTTATAGATAATAGTTACTCCTAAGATATGAATTTTCTGGGGCTTCAACTGAATACTCAATTTGTTCTATAAGGTTTCCATATTCCAGCTATTTCAAAATTCCAATATTTCCAAATATTGAATAACTCCATAGTAAATCAACTCTGTCAATCTGTGATACCACTTGTGAATATATTATGTTAAATTTTCATACAGAATTGTGGTCTCTGTGACTCACCCTGCTCCTTCTTTGGTAATCACTTTAGTAAGCTACTACTGCATAACAAACTACTCCAAAATACAGCATATCAAATCAATAATTACTGCTCATAAGTTTAAGGGCCAGTTGAGGAGCCCTTCTGATCTGGTCCAGGCTTAGCTGACTTTTGGGGGGCTTGTTCTTATCTCTGATCAGCTGGCAAGCTGACTGGCAGCAGTCCAGATTTAGGATGGCCTCATTGGCTATTTGACTGTCAGAGGTGGTAGCAGTCACTCTTGTTATTGGAGAGCCTATTAACATGGTGATGACAGGTTTTCAAAAGAGAAGATTAGTAAAGCAGGGCATCTTGAGTTTAGTCTCACCCTGGGATTCCATTGTTTCTTGGACAATCTACTTTACTTAGATTAAAAACTAAGGCCAACTTTCTTCATGGGAAGAATTTCAAAGATGTGCATTCAAGGAAAGGAAATTTTTTTGCCTAAATTTTCAATATTATATACAGCCAATAATCCTTAGTCTCTATTCCAAAGTCCTAAATCATGAGTATTTCATGTTAAGGACTTCAATTTGTTTTGTTTATGACAGAGTAACTGGTACTAGATTTAGCTCTTTGGAAATATAATTGTAAAACTGATAAAATACATGAAGCAGATCTTTACATTAAGAAATAGTGTAAAATAATAGGTCAATTGATTTACTGTCGCTTGTCATTACAGAGTCACATGAACTTAGCTCATGCTTGTTAACATGGTAATATTAACTTTTAGGATACTATAAGAATGTAACTAATCCATTTCCTGGACCAATGTTATTAAGTTCATTATATTTTACTCACTGTTTTAGTCAGCTTTTTGTCACTGTAACAAAAATACCTGATAAGAACAGAGGAAGGAAAGAAAGGAAGAGAAAGTTTATTTTGGCTCAGAGCTTCAGAGATTTAATCGATGGATGGCTCCTTTGCTCTGGGTCCAAGGTGAGGCAGAACATCATGGTGGAAGGGCATGATGCAGGGGTTGGGGGGCAAGTGCTACAGGAAAGATGAACCCCTCCATGACATGTCCCCAGTTACTCCTCTCCTCCAGCCATGCTTATAGTTATCACCATTAGTCCATTCAAACTAGGCTGAACTGACTAGGTTACAGCTCTCATAATCTAATGATTTTACCTCTAAATATTCCTGTATTAACACAGGCATTTTTGGGGATACCTCATATACAAACCGTGATACTTTTCAAATGAATATGTATTTTATACTTCCTCTAACGTATAAGGCTTTCAGATTGCTCCACTTACCTGTACTCTGACAATTTCTTTCCTAAACACTTTTTAACTGATATATATTAAAACCTAAGTTTGCTTTTCTGTGACATAGCAAGAAAACTGAATATATTTTCTAGCACCATTTTTATCAATTTGGTTTGCAAGCCATGTAAATCTTAACCTTAATATTTTAGCAGTGTTAGTTCTTAGAGAAATAAAGTCAAATTTTTATTTCTTGTGATTATCTGTACCCTTTTCCATATCCATTTCTTGCATGTTGACAATTGTTATGGTTTAGATATGAGGTGTCCCCCAGAAGCTCATGTGTGAGACAATGCAAGAAGGTTCAGAGGTAAAATTATTTGGTTATGGGAACCATAACCTAATCAGTGCATGTAACTGTAGGCAGGTAGGTTGTGGAGGGGGAGGTAGGTCCCTGGGGGTGTGACTTTTCGTTGTATATTTTGTCCCTGACAAGCTAAGTTTCTATGCTTCCTTGTTATCATGTGCTGAGCTGCTTTCCTCCTCCACACCCTTCTGCCATGATGTTCTACCTCACCTTGGGCCCAGAGTTATGGAGCTGACAATCTGCAGACCAAGATCTCCAAAAGCTTTGACCAAAATAAACTTTTCCTCCTCTGTTTTTCTTGTCATGTCTTTTGGTCAGTTATGAAAAACTGACTAAAACAATGTCTAGTTACTATTTGTTTCTGCCTTTCTAGATTAGATTTTATTTTCATGATGTTCTTAACATCCACAACAAAAGTCTTCTGGTTCTTATTTCTGAAAAGGTTGATTTCAGCTGACTACCTCGGAATAAAATACCCTAAATCAGGATCATATTACTTATTATGGGGGATCAGATTCCATTTTAGAAGAAGATAATTACGTTACCTAATGAAAGGACCTTGAGATTTGTGAGTCTCAGCAGTAGCATCCAGCTGGAAAGAGAACTTTAGGGTGTGGTCTTGAAAGGGCAAGTGCCTGCCTGTTTTGATTCTTCATAGAGTTAACTCTGCCTATTGAAAAATAATGCAACACACATAACATGGAGGGGAATCATTCTGTTATGAAAAGAATGGGACTAAACTGTGCTTTTATTTAGTTGGTGTATACAAATTTTCAAAGAATCCTGTGATTCCTCTTATGCTATGCCTATCTAATCATAAGTGTTTTAAATAATGATATTCAAAATTTGATTATTACATAAATATCTCTGAAATGTGAACTGTTGAGTAGGTAATGCAATAAATTCAATTTTCATGAATTCTGTCAGGTTTTCATTTATTAAGGTATGCAGAAATTAGTCTATTTTATTTCACCATTAGTGGATTCAAAAATTAGAACTTTGTTTTTACATTTTATAGTATTATTGTGCTGATATGATATTATCATGTGATATTCTCAATAATATATCTCATCTTCCTTCAATTCTTAAATTCCAGGGTATTAGTGCTGAATAACACATAGTCTTTTCTATAAAGTTAAAACTAGAACTTGGGAATTCTGAATTGATTTAGTAAATATTTTTAATACCTAAAACTGATAGTAAAAGAAAATCATTAAAGTTAACATTTTAGTACAGATTTCCTTGTCTAAAATAACTTCATTAATATTTTGCTTTCTCTTTAGATAATCATTTTAAGTTAATATAGAGCTTCAACTTTGCTAATAAAATAACTCTAATCCTTGACTTGAACAACATTAACAGAAAAATATTTCTATGCCATAACACAATAATTGCTGTGATCACATTGAGTATCATAATAAAGAATTTGTATCTTAAGAAGATTCAACTTCAACATTCATTTTAAAGAGCACTAGTTCTTTAATTAATTTTTAAATGTCTTTGAAATATTCAAATAGAAACATGACTTTATTTTTTAAAGAAAAAATAAAATCACAAACTAATAAAATGTGAATGGGGCCTTGGAAGACTATTAGATAAAAGGGGAGAGAAGAGTAGAGGAGGGAAGAGGGAAGGGAAGAGGAGAAGAGGAGAGGTGACGGAAGAGGAGGGGAGGGAAGACCTAAGAAAAAGAAAGGTCTTGTAGGTGAAATTGTGTGTACGGGTGCACATAGACCTTAGAGATTATTAATCCTCTTCTAAGAAGTAGCACAGAAAAAAAGGTAAGAAAACTTACTTCTGATATCATATGTTTTATTCTAAAAATCCTCTAAATGAGAAGAAAATTAGGAACTGAATTTCTTAGACGCTGTGTGGAATTCCAATGGCCACTTTATACTGAAAGAAGTAAAAACAAAAGGAAAATGACTGGTTTGTATCAAAGTTTCTTTCTAAAGATATAATGTCCATTTCCCCCCATAGTTTTCTTGTGACTTTATCCTTTATTTCTTGCATCAGAAACAGAAATTTCAGACTCCTCATCACTGATAATTTATCCAACATAATTGAGGGGGTTCTCTCTCTTTCTCTATCCCAGTGCCCCTTTAGAAAAATAATACCCTCAATTTATTTTTATTATGAAATTGAAATCTTAGTGCGTACCTCTGTTGTTCAGGATGATTTAGATATTGAGATTAATAAAAATATAAAGCAAAACAGTTAAATATAATTGACAATATTTCATTTAAATATTGTTATATAATAATGTTAAATATTAATTTAAATAAGATTAATATAAGTTTTTGATTTAATAAGTCCTTCTACAGGCAACAATTTAAATATTCATTATCTTATGAATGTTTTTTGACCTTCTATTTCCTTCGAAAAGGAGTATTTTATAAATCAATGATCTTTCTAAACATATTTCTTTATTACATTTACAGGTGAATATTTGTAATTTTACCCTTATATTCTAAAAAACGGATAGATAGCAGAATCTTGTTTTAATTGAAGAAGTGAAAAGAGAAAGGCACCTTCCACAATAAATAATCTTTTTATGGTGTGTTAAAACAATTTACCCTACCAGTCTCAGTTGTGGATGCCATTTGTTTGAATTGCAGCAACTGGTCAAAAATATAAGGAGGAACTACTGCAGTTCTTCCTATATTATTCACTGGTTCAAAAAGACTAGAAGAAAGTGCAAGCATTGAAATTAAATACCCACATCTCCAAAGAGTTGAAAAATATTCCTTCCTTATTTAGTAAATACAACAATTTGAAACTAAGTCAAAATGAAAAAAGATTCAAATATTAAAAAGGAAAAGTTGTATAACCAAAGTAGACATAATGGTTATAATTGGAAAATCACTTATGAAGGTAGGTCATTTTTTAATCTGAGTAATGCTCACTATTTTTAATCTATATTTTAAAATGCATTTAGCTTATTTCAGAAAAATCAGTGCAAGTGATTAAAATGCACTATTTTATAAGACTCTAGAGACATTTATCTGGAGGATTTGAGAATGTTAATTTGGAAATTTAATTCTTCCAATGGAGAAAAAGATTGCTATTTAATATGGTTACTAACTAAATAATATCTTCCTTATTAAATTTGTTTTTTCAAACCGTTATAAATAACTTATCATGTTAGCTAGTTGTTTCCTCATCATATCATCAGAACTATTCTATCTTAATTTATGATACAAACTTTGTGCAATAAAGCAAATGTCAATTATAATGATGCTGTTTGTCATGGCAAAAATGTGGATCTGAATTCTGAGAAGAGGAAATGATGTTTAATGCGTCAAAGGATGATATTCTAGGCAGGTTATTGCATTTATATTATTATGTATTCTGAGGTTTGGGGAGTTTCTCAGTTGGAGATTAAAACAGTGTTTAAAGCTGCACAACTATGAAGAAATGAATGCTTGATCATAATTGAATAGCTATACACTTTTGGTGACAAAAAATATGTAATAAGTCATTTTCTAGTTGCTCTCTCAGAAACTCCCCAATTTCCATGTGTGGTAATTAGGAACTGGATATGAAGTGCTATATTGTTGTAACTGTTTGGTTTGGGTCTAGGCCTATTGTCACTGTTTGACTAGGCCTCAACCTGTGGGTCTTTGTCCCTTCTGGAGGAAGTAAGGCCGATGAGGTAACCAACGCCCTCGGCAGAGCAAGTTCCAGACCAGTCTCAAATTTATTAAAGAATTACGGCACTTTTATAGACGAGGGGAGTCCGAGAACAAAGAACAGGTAGTGTAACATGATAGTCTGTAAGAATGGCCCAATTAGGAGTCACGCGGTTTACCAAAGGGAGAAGGGAGAGAGAAGGACAAGGGAAGATAACCTGGGGCAATGGCCATCAGCGGGTCAGGTCACTTGGGAGTTTTCTCCACAAGTATGAACAATCCTGAGTGTTCAATCAAGGATTTTACCTTTCCACAGCCTATGGAGCATATACCTCAGTGGCTTCTTTCTGCATCCCCACATCATATTAACTCAACACTTACTTCAACAGCCCTGAAGTCTTGGCAAAGTTTGTTATTTCAAAATATGTGGGGAGAATGGATGTTTTGAAGAGCAAAACAATTGGAAGACATCAAACAGTGACTTGTTTTTTATTTTTGTCGGAAGATTCTTGGGACTAGTGCTAAATTAAAGTAGAAAAAGAAATGTGAAGAATATTTTTTCATTCTGCTCAGATGCTTTCAGGTTGAGGTATTACTGAATAAGGAAGGAATATTTCTCAAATATTTGGCAACATGGCTATTTAGTCTACAGCACTGTGCTTGCTTCTGGTCTTTTCAGATCCATGGATAATAGCTACCAAAAACTACTGGAGGAACTTTAAGTGGTTCTCACATATTCATTAAGAACACATTAAAATAGTAAAGTTGTGACAATTTTTAAGTGTATTTAATTAATGAAGGGACTTATTGAGCTGTATTGTTAAATGTTAAATTTCTTTGCTGTGGCTTCATGTTGCGTTAAGTGGGGGAGAGTGCGATTATTTCTAAATATTCAGCATTTGATAGCGTCTGTAAAAGTGCCCTTTCTGCTGAATTAAAAGCACAAAATTAGATCAAATTAATTACTAAAATATTGGCGGAACATCAATCAAAATTAATGAAAGAAAAAATCAATCAATCAAACCTTATTAATCTAGCGGGAATGTGCCAGCTGTTTGCTGAATTGACTTGACATTTTATCCACTCTCAACTTTTTGGACTATTACAGGGAAGAATAAGGCATGAGTTTTCATGCACTGTACTTCACATTTAAAGTCAGGATGATTTAAGAATAACTTACATGGGAAAATTCACCCTTTGTGTGTACATTTTGATGAGTTTTATAAATGTATGCAAATTTTACCCATTTTCATTACCCTCAAAAGATTTTTTTCATGCCTGTTCCCACCTTGTGCTTCTTTTTTTAAATTTTTCTCCTGGGGTTTAAACCCAGGAATGCTTAACCACTGAGCCACACCCCCAACCTTTTTTATTTATTTATTTATTTAATTTTGAGACAGGGTCTTGCTAAGTTTCTTCAGGCCTCGCTTAGGTACCTAGCCTGGCCTCACATCTGCAATCCTCCTGGTTTAGCCCCCCAAGTTGCAACACCCAGCCTCATGCCCTTTTGTACATAATTTCCTGCTATCACTCTCAGTCTCTCAATACCACTGATCTTATTTTTGTTTCTATAGTTTTACCTTTTCCTGGATGTCAGTAGATTATTTAGTATAGAGCACTTTGTAACTTTGTATGTCTGGTTTCTTTTTTTTGCCTATGCTCTTGAAATTCATCCATACTGTTGCACATACAAGGAGTTTATTCCTTTAAATGATTCATAATATTAACTCCTGGTTGTAAAAGATTTTGCCCATGTCTTCATTGGTATTTGGGTATCTGAGTCATCTCTAAAGTGAGAAATTACAAATACAATAGTTGCCACTATTTCTATATAGGTCTAATTTTGAACATGTGTATTTTATTTCTCACTGAGCTGATTAGTGCCTCACTTTTGCTGAGGTTGGCTTTGAACTTATGATCCTCCAGCCTCAGCCCCACAAAACACTGGGATTACAGGTGTGGGCCACCGCCTCCAGCCTGGGATTGCTATTTCTAATGGCTACTCATGTTTAACTTTATAAGAAACTCCAAAAGTTCTGGCTCTGCCAGTTTCTCTTCGCACCAGCAGTATATGGTACTTCCTGTTGCTCTACATCTTCACCGCCAGTTTCTGGGTTCTTTCTTTTCCTTTCTTTTATCTCTTCTCTTCTTTTCTTTTGATGTGAGCTATTTTTATAGATTTTAGAAACATCTAATTGTTGCTTTAATTTTGATTTCCCTGATTAATAATAATGCTGAACATCTTTTCAAGTGCTTATTTGTCCTTTATCTCTCAGGTAAAATGTCATTTTAGATGTTTTGTCCTTTTTCTTAAAATAATAAACTATTTTTTGAGCAGTTTTAGGTTCTTAGCAAAATGGAAAAGAAGGTATGCAGTTCCCACATATTCCTTCCTCCCCAGGGGAATAGCCTAACTCACTACCTAAGCCCACACAGAGCAGTGAGTGCTTTACACTCAATGAAGCTATACTGACACATCTTGTCATCAAGGTCCATGGTTTACAGCAGGGCAAAGTCTTCATTTTGGACATTCCATGAATTTGGATAAGTGTATCTTGACAGATATTTATAATTTATAGTTTTATACATAATAATTTCACTGTACTAAAAGTACTTTAGTATGCTTTACCTATTCATCCCTTCTCTCCAATCCCTGGAATCTGCTTGCCTTTATATTGTCTCCATAGTTTTGCCTTTTCTAGAATATTACCTATTTGACTACATTAAATAGCCTTTTCAGATTGGTAAATATGAAAAAAGCTTCTGGAAACATTTGTGTTCAGGTCTTTGTGTTCACATAGACATAAATTTTCAAATCATTTAGGCAACAACCAGGCAGCATAATTGCTGCATAATACAATAAAATAATGTATGGTTTTTAAAGAAATTACCAAACTATTCTCTGATGTGGCTCTTCTGTACAATTTTAAATTCCCACCATCAATAACTGAGAATTCTTGCTGTATTATATCCTCACCAGCATTTGGTTTTCTCAGTGTTATATAATTTTATCATCCTAATAGGTATCATCCTAATTAGCATATAATGTCAACATCTTTTCTAACACTTATTTGCCCTCTCTGTCTGTTCTTTGGTGATGTGCCCCTTCAAATTTCTTGCCCACTTTTAACAAGGTTGCTCATTTATTTATTGGTAAATTTAGAAGACTTTTGTATATTTTGGATAGCAGTCTTTTTTAAGTTATGTCATTTGCAAATATTTTCTCCCAGTCTTATTCTCTTCACAGTATCTTTTGGAAAGTAGACGTTTTAATTTGAATGGTGTTCAGTTTATTAATTATTGCTTTCATGGATCATGCCTTTGATGTTGCATATAAAATGTCAACAACCTACCAAATTTCATCAATATTTTATCCTCCTACATTATTATCTGTGAGTTTTATAGTTTGGGGATTTACATTTACATCCTTAATCAACTTTGAGTTAACGTGAGTGGTAAAAGGTTTATGTTTAGATTCATTGTCATGTGTATAGAAGTATAATAACTTTAGCACTCTCTGCTGAAAAGACAGTCTTTTGACCACCATATTGCTTTTGCTCCTTTGTCAAAGATTAGCTCACTAGATTTATGGGGATCTATTTCTGTACTTTTTCTTCTATTACATTGGGATGTCTACTCTTTTGCCAATATACACTCTCTTGGTGCTGTATATAGCTTTATGATTAGCTTTATAGCTACTGTCTCATGACTGTATAAGTCATAAAGTCAAATAGTCTCAGTCTACTGCTTTTGTACTTCTTATCGTGTTGAATACTCTGAATATTTTAACTTTGCTTGGATTTTAGATATATTTTATGAATGTACACACAATAACTCAATGGGGCAATGATTGAGATTCCATGTTTGATTTATAGATTGAGTTGGAAAGATCTTGACAATATTGAGTTGACCCATACATGAACATGGAGTACCTCTCCATTTATTTATTTATTTGATTCCTTTTATCACAGTTTTATAGTTTCTCATATAGTCCTTCTATATATTTTGGTAGAGTTATAATTATTTCATTTTGGATTCATGCTAACAGAAATGTTGTGTTTCTAATTTCAAATTCATTGCGTTCATTATTGATCTAAAGGAAAGCAATTGGCTATTTAAATTAACCTTGCAATAATCACCTGGTGGTTCTAGGAGGATCCAAGTGTCTTTCGAATTGCAAAAAATTAATGTTAATAAAGGCAAATTTTACATATTTTGTTTAAAGTTTGCATATCTTATGCACTATCTAGATATCTTTGCTTAACCCATTCTCAAAGATACACTTCCCATGTTTTCCTGTAGAATGTTTATAATTTTATTTATTTTTTATTTGCTCATTTTAGTTATACATGGCAGTAGAATCTATTTTGACATACACACATGAAGTGTGTCTTATTCTAAGTATGATCCCAGTATTCTGGATATACATAATGGTGATATTCACTGTGGTATATTTGTATATGTGCATATGAAAGTCATGTCAGATTCATTTCACCGACTCTCCTATTCCTATCTCCCCTCCATTCCTTTCATTCTCCTTTGTTTAATCAACTGAAATTCTGTACACACCCCTTATTGTGGGTTAGCATCCACATATGAGTAAAAACATTCCACATTTGTTTTGGGGGGATTGGCTTATTTCACTTAGCATGATCGTGTCCAGATCCATCTATTTATCAGCTAATGTTATAAAGTCATTCTTCTTTATGGCTGAGTAATGTTCCATTGTGTATATACACAGAATTTTCTTTATTCATTCATCTGTTGAAAGGAATCTAGATTGCTTCCATAGCTTAGCTATTGTGAATTGTGCTGGTATGAACATTGATATGGCTGCAGCACAGTAGTATGCTAATTTTAACTCCTCGGATATGTACCAAGGACTTGTATCTGGATCAAATGTTGGTTTCATTCCTAGTTCTACTTTTTGAGGAATCTCCATACTGCTTTCAAGAGTAGCTGCACCAATTTGCAGTCCTACCAACAATGTATGAGAGTACTCTTTTCTCCACATTCTTGCCAACATTTGTTGCTACATGTATTCTTAATAATTGGCATGCTGACTGGAGTGAGGCAACATCTCAGTGTAGTTTTAATTTACATTTCTTGAATTGCTAGAGATGCTGAACTTTTTTATATATTTGTTGACTGTTCATATTTCTTCATTTAAGGAGTGTCTGTTTAGTTCTTTTGCCCATTTATTGATTGGATTATTTGTTGAATGCTGTTAAGCTGTTTGAGTTCATTGTATATTCTGAAAAATAAATCCTTATCTGAGGTACAGGTGGCAAAGAGTTCTCCAATTATGTAGGTTCTCAATTCATGTACTTGATTGTTTCCATATCCATGAAAAAGCTTTTTAATTTGACACCATATGATTTATTGATTCCTGATTTTACTTTTTATGCTTTAGGAGTCTTGGTGCTCCTAAGACGACATGTTTAAGCGTCAGGCCTACTTTTTCAAGTAGGGAAGGATCTCTGGTCTAAATTACTAGACCGTAGTCTGGGCTAGGTCCTCCTTGAACCACTTTGAGTTGAGTTTTGTGCATGGTAAGAGATAGGGGTTTATTTTCATTTTATTCCATATGGATTTTCAGTTTTCCCAGCAACATATTTTTGAACAGGCTATCTTTTCTCCAATGTATGTTTATGGCACCTTTGTCTAGCATGAGATAATGATATTTATGTGAATTTTTCTCTATGTCTTCTATTCTATTCGGTTGGTGTTCATGTCTGTTTTGGTGCCAATATCATGCTATTTTTGTCCCTGTAGCTCTGTAGCATAATTTAAGGTCTACTGCTTCAATTCTTTTACTTAGGATTTGCTTGGCTATTCTAGGTCTCTTATTTTTCCAAATGACTTCATGACTGCTTTTTCTATTTCTATGAAAAATGTCTTTGGAATTTTAATAGGAATTATGTTAAATGTGGAGTGCTTTTGGTAATATGGCCATTTTGACCATATTAATTCTGCCTATCCAAGAACATGAAAGATCTTTCCATCTTCCAGGGTCTTCTTCAATTTCTTTCTTTAGTGTTCTTTTTTTTTCATTGTAGAGGTTTTTCACCTCTTTTTTTAAGATTGATTCCCAAATATTTTATTTTATTTTTTGAGGCTATCGTAAATGGGATAGTTTTCCAAATTTCTCTTTCAGTTGATTCATCAATGATGTATAGGTATGCTGATTAATGGGTCTTAATTTTATATACTGCTACTTTTCTGAATTAATTTATGAGTTCTAGAAGTTTTCAGGTGGACTTTTCTGTTTTCTAAATACAGAATCATGTCATCATCAAATAAGAATACTTTGAGTTCTTTTCCTATTCATATCCCTTTAACTTCTTTCTTCTGTCTAATTGCTCTGGCTAGTGTTTCAAGGACTATGTTGAATAGAAGTGGTGAAAGTAGCCATCCCTGTCATGTTCCAGTTCTTAGAGGGAATGCTTTCAGTTTCTCTCTGTTCAGAACGATGTTGGTCTTGAGTTTGATGTATATAGCTTTTACAATGTTGAGCTATGTTCCTACTATTCCTAGTTTTTCTAGTGTTTTGAGAATGAATGGATGCTCTATTTTGCAAATTTTTTGGCATCTTTTGAGATAATCATGTGATTTGATGTGATGAATTACATCTATTGATTTCCATATTTTGAACTAACTTTGCATCCTTGGGATAAAACCCATGTGATCATGGTACACTGTCTTTTAAATATGTTTTTGTATATAATTTGTTAGTTTTTTATTAAGAATTTTTGGATAGATGTTGATCAGGGATATTGGTCTGAAGTTTCCTTTCCTTGATGTGTCTTCATCTGGTTTTGGTATCAGGGTGACACTAGCTTCATAGAATGAGTTTGGAAGGGCTCCCTTCTTTTCTATTTCATGGAATAATTTGTGTTAGTTCTTCATTGAAGGTCTTGTTAAACTCCACTGAGAAACTATCTGGTCCTGGACTTTTCTTTGTTGGTAGGTTTTTGATGGTGTCTTCAATTTCTTGCTTAAAATTTATCTGTTTAAATTTTCTATGTTCTCCTGATTGAATTTGGATAGATCATATGTTTCTAGAAATTTGTCAGTGTCTTCAAGTTTTTCTAATTTATTGGAGTATAAATTTTCAAAATAGTTTCTGATTGTCCTCTATTTCAGCAGTGTCTATGGTGATATTTCCTTTCACATCATAAATTTTGGAAATTCGAGATTTTTCCCTCTTTCTTTTGGTTAGCTTGACGAAGGCTTTATTTTATTTTTTTGAGAACTGATTTTGTGTTTCATTGATTTTTTGAATTTTTTTTTGCTTTTTGTTTGTTTCAAGTATATTGATTTTGTTCCAGATTGTAAATATTTCCTGTCTTCTACTGCTCTTGGTGTTGATAAGTTTTTCTTTTCATAGGGCCTTTAGATCTAATGTTAGAGTATTCATTTAGTGACTTTCTGTTCTTCTAACGTATTAGCTCAATGCTATGAACTTTCCTCTTAGAAGAGCTGTCGGGGGCACTGGGGTTATGGCTCAGTAGTAGAGTGCTTGCTTAGGTTCAATTCATATTATTTAGTTTTGAGTGTTAGAGTACCTTCTCTTTTTCATCTTATCATTGATTTCCATCTTCATTCTATTGTTTGCAATAAAATGTAAGGTATTATCTCTATTTATTTTAATTTGTTAAGAGTTGCTTTGTGTCTCCTTTAGAGAAGGATCCATGTGCTGGTGGGAAGAAAGTGTATTCAGCCATTGATGACTGAAATATACCATATGTGTCTGTTAAGTCTAAATTATTCATTGTATTTTCTAGTTCTATAGCTTCTTTATTTTGTCTTTGTAAGACCTATCCACTGATAAGAGAGGCATGTTAAAGTCACCTAGTATTATTGTGTTGTGTTCTCTTTGGTTCTTGATCTTAAGATGGGTTTGTTTGATGTACGTAGATGCTCCAGTTTTGGGAACATATATATTTATGATTATTATTTCCTTTTGATATACAATTCCCTTAATCTGTATAAAATGACCTTCATTTCCCCTTTTGATTAAGTTTGGCTTTAAGTCCGCCTTATCTGATATGAGCATAGAAACCCCTGCTTCTTTGTAAGATCTATGTTAACAATATAGTTTTTCAATCCTTTCACCTGAAATCTGAAATTAAGAGTGGACTCTCTTGGAGACAGCACATTGTTAGGTCTTGTTTTTTAATCCAATCTGCCAGTCTATGTCTTTCCATTGATAAGTTTAGACTATTTCATTCAATGTTATTTTTGAGAAATCATTTTAATCCCTATTATTTTTATTTATTTCTAGTTTTTAATTATCATGAGTTTCTAATTATATTGACTATTTTTATAGTGTAGTTCCTCCCTCTGCTGATTTTCAATTTTATTTTTCATTTCTTCTTCATGAAGTATGTTATTAAGTATATTTTGTAGTGCAGGCTTTGTAGTTGTGAATTAACTTTTTTTCATTGTGAAAGACTTTTATTTCATCTCTCAATCTGAAGTTTAATTTTGCTGGGTATAGTATTTTTGTTTGTTTCAGAGATTGGTTTATATGATTCCATGACCTCCCAACTTTTAGGATTTGGGTTGAAAAGTCAGCTAATATCTGGATTTATTTACCTATAATTATGACCTCTAGTTTTTCTCTAGTAGTCTTTAAAATTCTATCCTTTTTTTGTTTGTTGGGCATTTTCATAATAAAGTGCATTGGTATGCTTCCTTGTGATTTTACATATTTAGAGTCCTGTATACCTCCTGTATTTGATTTTCTATTTTATGCTTAAGATTTGGGAAATTTTCAGATATCATTTCATTGAAAAGATTGTGCATCCCTTTACTTTGTATTTCAGAGCCTTCATCTATCCTGATAAATCTGAAATGTGGCCTTTGCATCTTATTCTATAGTTGATAAAAGTTCTGATCATGATCTCTTAAGAGCTTTTCTCCATGGTCACCTTTCTTTTTAAGTTTATATATTTTGTCTTCATTGTCTAAACTCATTCAAGTGGTCTAGTCTTCTGGTGATGCTTCCCTTAAATTTTTAATTGCGTTTACTGATTTCTTCATTTTGAGGATTTCCGTTTGATTCTTGTTCATAATCTCTCTTTATTGATATGATCTTTCACTGCCTGTATT
Organism: Glaucomys volans; assembly: GCA_020662805.1. Classification (NCBI taxonomy): domain Eukaryota; kingdom Metazoa; phylum Chordata; class Mammalia; order Rodentia; family Sciuridae; genus Glaucomys; species Glaucomys volans. The sequence continues at coordinate 163,113 of JAJEJO010000232.1, forward strand.
TTCTCTCCGATTTCACTCCTTACATTGTCTTTGTCTGACAGATTAGTTTATGAACCTTCTAAATTTTTTCTCTGACATTTTTCTTCACTGTGATATCAGTAGATTCTGTTTTCAAGGTATTTTGGCTTGTTTGGGATGGTTCATTCTTTTTTTTTTTTTTTTTCATTTTTGTGTGTCTACTTATTTATCAGTATGAATTGAGGTGACAGAACTTCTACCTATGAACTTATAGTGTTGATAAAAGTTTACATTACTTCACTGTTTTGGGGGAAACAAATAACAACACCTGATGCAAACTGTATATAGCATTAAACTAAATACTAAGTTCCTATTATGCAATGTTAATTGCCCCAATAAACAGAAATGGTGAGGAATTGCCAACTGTAAAAACAGTAAGTTTGCAAAAGCAGTTGCTATTTCAACAGGTGAACAGGGAGAAAGAAGAAGAGATGCTGGATGTGATGATTATGAGGGAGAATGAGAGAAAGCAGAAGTAAAAAATTAAAGAAGAATTAGAGTACAATAGAATTTGGTGGTTAACAAAAGAAAAGAAAGAGAATCGAGTGAAATAGACAAGTGAAAAACAATACAAAACCAAACCAAAATATACTAATCAAAAACCCTAGCCCTCAAAAGACAAAGTCATGAAAACAGCTACCTTCAAAAACTGCTAGAATTGAGAAAAGTGAGACTAATATACGTTGGTTGTCTTTTCCCAAGTGTCTTTGTGTTTTTTTTTTTGTTGTTGTTTTTTCTTGAGGTATGTATCGAGCACAAAGGTAGTAGTCGCAAACTGTCAAGTCAAGTCCTTTCCTCTTTTTGTGTTGCTCAGCATGTTGCTGGTTGGAGTTCAAAAATTCTGTTTCCCTTCTCAGCAGTACGCGGTGGGGGGCGGGTTGGAGAGTGTTGTCTTCTCCACCCTCAGGGTGGGGTTGCCGGAAGAGTTCTGTGCGAAGAGTTCCCAGAGGTGAAGCTTCTGAATGAGGGGTTTAGGTTTAGTTAGTCCCCTGGTGCTTCCTTGAATGGTGATTGGTCTGAAGATTTTAACTCGGCACTCCTCCAGAGCCCAGCAAGGGATCCACGCTGGGAGTCTGCACCTCGAGAGTCACCCCTGAGTTACACTTGAGTGATGGAGGAACCAGTCCTTCCCCCCTCTACCACCTATGGGTCTGTGTCATCCTTTCCAGCCTCCTGGGCTCGGTCGCAAGCCCACCCACCCTACTGAATTCTCGGACTGCCTCAGCTGGTCCTGGGAGCCACCAGACTCAAAGCGTGGGAGGGATCTGGGATCATTCAGTCTGAATGTCCTGTATTCCCCTGGGTGAATCACTCTCTGCACCTGAATTTCTCCTGGTTTCTAGTAACTCTGAGTCACATGGCAGACCTCTGCCCAGTCTGATTTTCGGACTCAGCTTGGATTCCACGGAATGCCATAGAACAGTGGGGAAAACGGTATCTTCCTCGGCTCTCCAAGGACAACGGGGAGATGTGTAGCATCTTTCCTGCACAAGGATATGAGTCCTTGCCCACTGGATCTGTCCCAAAGTGCCCTGGATCTGATTTCTCTGTATCAAGACATGCCGTGGTGCCAACCTGAAATGCATGTTTTTTAGTCTCCTTCCCCAATTTTTCCCAGAGTGGATCCACTGCTGCAGCCACTGGCACTGATGATGGGGTTTATTTTATTTTATTATATCCAACCTTCTGATTCCTTAAACTGAGAATCCAGTATTAAATCCCAGCAAAATCCCTGGTTCACCCACCTCACCGAGAAGCTGTTTTTTTGCATTACTCGTCTCACAACATGGAGCAGCTTGGAAAGCAACCTCCTCTACTCCACCATCCTCTAGGACTCAAGTTTTAGCTTTTATATTCGGGTACATAACCTAATTTATGTAGAATTTTTATATGATGTGAGATAAGAATTTGCTTCATTTTCTGGAATATGGATGTTCAAATTTTCTAGCATTATTTATTAAAAAGATTATCCTTTGTCCATTAAATTTCCTTAATACTTTTTCCAATAAATTGAAATTTTATGAATACATTGAATTTTAGACTCTAATCTGTTTCACTGATTGATGCATCTATTCTTGCTCAAACAGCATACTGCCTTGATCACTGGAGTGCTATAGTTAGTCTTATAATCAGGTAAAGTGAGTTTCCAATTTTATTTTTTTGCTTTCTTTTTTCTATTTTCATTTAAAAAACTCTTATTTTTCCATATAATTTTAGCAGCAGTTTATCAATCTACAACAATGTCTGCTGTGGTTTTGTTTGGTATAATTGTGATTTCTATTAATCAATTTGAGGTGAATTGAGATTTTTAGAATACTTAGTCCTTTGATCCTTGAACACAGTGTCTCTCTCTATTTAATTAGGTCTTCTTTAATTGCTCTCATTAAAGCTTTGCAGTTTTCACAGCAAAAGGTTTGCACACATTTTGATGAATTTATACCTGAGTAGTTTCTGTTCTTAATTCTATTGCAAATTGTATATTTAAATTCACTTTTAAATTGTTAGTTTATAGAAGTATAATTGATTTTTATACTGCATTACATCCTGCTACCTTTAAAACTCCACTTTTTAGCTCTAATAGCTATTTTTATATACTTGATGGTTTTATGTGGAGATAATCATGTTTTCTGTGAATTAAGCTAGTTTTATTTCTTCCATTACTATCTCTATACATTGTATATCCTTGACTTCTTTTAATGTGAAAATTAAGTCCTCCAGAACACTTTTGAATATAAGTAGGTAAAGCAGGATTCTTTGCCTTTTTGTATTGTTTGGGGGAAGTATTCAGTCAGTCTTTGACCATCAAGTATGATTTTAGAGAATTTTTCCAAAGGTAATTTTGAGAGAGTGAAGAAGTTCAAGTCACACTTGTGGAGAGTTTTTGTCATGAATGGATGTTGATTCCTTTCAAAATAAACCACCTACTAAAATGATCTTAAGTAGTTCCTCTTTCTTTTTTCATCTAATGATATGGTATGTTACACAGTTTGATTTTGAATGGTCAAACAGCTCTGCGTTGTTTTGATAAAGCCCACTTGGTTCTGATGAAAACTCCTTTTTTATCTGTTGCTGAATTGATTTGCTACTATTTTGTTAAGTCATTTTGTGTGTAATTTCAAAAGGAATATTGGCTACTGATGTATAGTTTTTCTATTCTCCTTATATCATTTTTGTTTGCTTTTGGTATCGAGATGATACTGACCTCATAAAATTTGTTCTGAAGTGTTCCCTACTTTTCTGAATCCTGGAAGATTTATCAAGAATTTGTCTTACTTCCTAAGTATTTGGCAGACAGTACCATCCGCTTCTGAGGTTTTCTTTGTAGAAGGAAGTATGAACCTGATTTCTGTAACAGATAGAAGTGACACAGGTTTTGTAAGCCATGAGGGGCAACTTAAAATAAGTTTTCTTTTTAAACGGTATATTGCATTAATCTTTATGTCAGATATTTATTAAGCTTTCCATATATTCTGTTTTATTGTATATGTTAATTGTTCTTTACTAATTTTCCACTGAGAGTCTTGACATTGGTAGTTTGTATCCTATTTCCGTATTTAGCCACATGGGTAGGTGATTATTAATTTTGAAATGTTTGAAATGTTTTGAAAGAATTAGATTTAATTTTCATTTATTTTATTTGTCATAGTCTGTTTTAAATTTTAGTATTTTTCCCTTGTATTTATTATCCCTGTTACTTTCCTGGTTATGATTTGATCTGTTCTTCTTTTTCTAATAACTTTATATAGACATTTAGATTATTTTTAGTGGAATTCTCATTTTTTAACATCCTTAGCTTTTTTCCTAAGCATTGTTTTATTATTGTCCCATAAATTTTGATATCTCCTCTCTTTATTTTTATACAATTCAAATATTTTATAATTTTCCTTGTGCCTTTTCTCTCTCTCGTTTTTTTTTTTTGGAACCTGGGATTGAATTCAGGGGCACTTGGTCACTGAGCCACATCCCCAGCCCTACTTTGTATTTTATTTAGAGACAGGGTCTCACTGAGTTGCTTACGCCCTTGCTGATGCTAAGGCTAGCTTTGAACCTGCGGTCCTCCTGCCTCAGCCTCCCGAGCCACTGGGAGTACAGGTGTGTGCCACCAAGCCCAGCTCCTTTTTTCTCTTTGATTCATACATAGTTCAGGAATGTGTCATTTCATTTCCAAATCTATTTGAATTTTCCAAATAGTATTAGTATTTTTAATATTGTTATTATATATAGCAGTATTTGGTGAAATTTTTAGCATTACTTTTTACATACAAATAATATCATACATAAATCAGTATAATTATATATTTTATTTTCCAGTTTGAGTTTATTTTGTTTCATTTTATTGATGTACTGCTCTTGCTAGTTCTTCTAGTAGTATCCTGAATAGAAATTACAAGAGTGGATATCCTTGTCTTGTGGCAGAGCTTAGAAAGCTTTCAATTTTTCCCATTGATTATGATATCATCTGTAGACTTTCACAAAGGGCCTATGTTGAGACTATTACTGTTGCATCTATTTCATTGAAATTTTTTATCATGAAAGAATGCCAAACTTGGTCAAATGCTTTTCCTGCAACTATGGACATGATCATGTGATTTTTATCTTTTGTTCTGTTACCATGGCCTATCCCACAGTTTGTTTTACCTAAGTTAAACTAACCTTGAGTTCTAGGGACAAATCCCACTTGGTGATGATGTGTGCTCTTTTATATTGTTTTGCTATTTTTTTTATTGAGCTTTTTGATATGCATGTTCATTAGAGATATTAGCCTGTAGTTTTCTTTTTCTGTGTTGCTTTTTGCCAGTGTTGGTGTGAGGATGGTGTTTCACTCATTAAATAGTTTTGAAAAGATTACCTACTTCTACTTTTATTATATGGACATTCAAGGATTGTATTAGTTATTTGATATTTGCTATAATTCAGGCATTCAAATTTTTACCCTGGGATTTTATTTTGGGGGAGGCTTTTGATAGTTTTTTTATGTGTAATTTGTCTGTTTAGAATTTCTATTTTTCTTTCCCTCCCTCCCTCCCTTCCTTTCTTCCTTCCTTCCTTCCTTCCTTCCTTCCTTCCTTCCTTCCTTCCTTCCTTTTAGTACTGGGATTGAACTGACAGGCACTTACCCACCAAGCCACACCCCAAGTCCTTTTCATTTTTTATTATGAGGCAGGGTTTCACTAAGTTGTTTAGGGTGGCAATAATTTGCTGAGGCTGGATTTGAACTTGTGATCCTTCTGCCTCAGTCTCCCAAGTCACCTGTGATTACAGATGCTCACCTCCACTCCTGGCCAGGATTTTTATGTTTCTTGATTCAGTCTTGTCAGGTTGCATATTTCTTAGAATTTTTCTATTTTGTCTCAGTTATCCAATTCATTGGCATATATTTATTTGCAATAGTTTCTTATTACTTTTATCTGTGGTATCCATTGTAATATTTCCTCTTTAATTTTTTATTATATTTATTTGAGACTTTTATTCCTGTATTTTTAGTTTGTCTAGCTAAGGGTTTTTTATTTTATTTGTTTTTTCAAAAACAAACAAAAACTCATAGTTTTGCCAAATTTTTTCTATATTTTGTCTATTTTCCATTTGACTTATTTTTCCTTTCATATTTTTAAATTTCTTTTTATAGATTTTTCAGGAGTTAAGTCAGATTATTTATTTGAGATCTTTTTCTTTTTTTAAAATTTAGGCACTTACTGCTATAAATTTCTTTCTTCTGCTGCTTTCCCTGCATCTCATAAGTGTGTAATCAATATTAGAGCATCTAAGTATTTAAAGAAATATTGACAGATTTGAACAGAGAAATTGATAGCAATACTGTGTTAATTAGGTTTTTGTCACTGTAGCCAAAAATGCCAATCAAAACAACTTGGAGGAAGAAAGATTTATTTTAGCTCATGGTTTTAGAGGTCTCAGTCCATGGTTAGCTGACTCCAGGCTTATGTTAAGCCTGAGGTAAAGCAGGATATCATGGTGGAAGGGTGCAGCAAAAGAAAACTGCTCAGCTTATGGCCCCTAAGAATCAGAAATAGGATGGGGGTTGCTGGGGAGAAGATAATTGTTTCCAGGGCCGTCCCCCAATGATCCACTTCCTCCAACTTGGCCCTACCAGTGGGTTGTCCATTCTGCTATCAGTGGATTAGTCCATCAGTTAGATTAATCCAATGGTGAGATCAGAACCCTCATGATCTAATCACTGCCTAAAAATCCCACATCTATACACATGATATTTTCAGGGACATTCCAGATCAAAACAATAACAGGGTTGTCATAAGGGACTTCAATCTTTTGCTTTCAATAATAGATAAAATAGTCCAACAGAAAATTTGATTTAAAAAATGGCAGACTTAAATTATAGTGACACCAAATGATCTTACACAAATATATACAGAACTTTTTGCTCTGTAGCTTAAGAGTACACATTATTCTCATGTGCACATAGATAATTTTTCAGGAAAGGTTACATGTTAGGTCACAAAACAAGTCTCACAAACATAAGATCAAAATCATATCAAATATCTTTTCTGACTAATGAAATAAGAAAGTCAATAGAAAAAATTTAAACATAAAGTACACACTTTTAAGTACTGAGTCAAAGAGACAATCAAAAGAGGATTTGAAAATATTTTCAGGTAAGAGTAAACAAAAAATCAAAATACCATAAATTCCAGGATGAAAAAAAAAAAAAAAGCAGCTGTAAGAGGGTAGTCTATAGTAATATCAATTTTTTAAATGTATTTGAAGCCCTGTCGTAAGATTCTTACAAAATTATTTGTTGTTTTTTTCTAAAGAACCAATCCTTTGTCATTGTGCAATCTTATTTATCACTGGTAAACCTCCTTGTTCTAAATTCTACTTTCTCTAAGCAGTTACTTCAGCAATTCTTTTTTGACTAGTATTTGCATGATATATTTTTTTCCATCCTTCTATTTTGACTGATTTATGTTTACTTGTTTGTTGGTTTCTTATAGATAACATCAAGTTGATTCTTGGCTTTTTATCTAATTTTACAATTTTGGCTTTTTAATGGAATATTTCAATCATTTGTGCTTAATGTAATTATCAATGTGATCAGATTTAAAGTTTTTAAATGTTTTTTATCTGTCACAGAAACTCACATGACAGAGAAATGTTATTTTTCATTAGCACATAAATTTTCTTTCCTGTCTTTTAAATTTAAGCATTTTTATTCTTGTACAAGTTTATTTATAGCATTTATTTGACAATAAAATTATTTATTATCTACTGTAGTTACTACTAAGTTATGAACTACTAAATCTACAAGAATTTACTCATATAGGAAACACATTATGTTTAAGAATGGTGTCAGGCAGGAATACTTTGATTAGCTAAAATAATTAAATGAAAAAACAAATTAAGTCTTTTGATTATTCTAATCTCTTTCCTCTTTCAGATTAGTTATTGTGTACATTTTCAAATTATCTTATTAGGGGCTTTTCAATTTTTAGTATGTATAATATGCATATTTAACTTGTCACAATGTACCTGAGATACCATATCACCTTAGTTAAAGTGTAAATTTCTTACAAACTATGCTTTCTATCCCTTCTTCTTATCCTTTGTTATTTTTGGTCACATTTTCCTTCTACATTGGTAATAATCTTACAGTGCCTTGCTATTATTTTTATTCTAGACAATCAATTGTTTTTCTTAAAGTATTATTAATAAGAAAAAGGTTTTCTTTTAAATTCATTTTCTATTTTACTATGGATGTTGCCTTTCATTTCTTTGCATAAACCCAAATCACCATGTTATCAAACATCTTCAGCCTAAGGATTTACCTTTAAGATTTCTCATCATGAAGGTACTCTAGTAGTAAATTTGATTAGCATTTGTTTTCTTAAAATGTTGAATTTCACCTTTGTTTTTAGAAGACTTTTTCCTGGAATTTGAGTTCTATTCGATCAATTCATTTTATCATTTTGTACTTAACAGATGTCACTCCATCATCCTTTGGCTTGCATAAGTATTTGGTAAGAAACGTGTTGTGATTTTTACTTTTTTTTCTATGTATACAATATTTCCTTTTTCTCTGGTAGCTTTCAAGATTGTTTATTTTTGTTTTTATAGAAATTTAACAATGATTGTCTAGGTATTTTTTATTTGTTTCTCAATTTTTAAAAAATATTGTGTGGTCAAAAAATCTTATATAGAATTCTCTAAGTATTTTGGGCTTTAGTTAAATTGGAAATGTATCATCTATTCTCCAGTATGTTTTCTCCCATATTCTTACCTTTATTTTATGAATCAAAGTAACACATGTAGGCAATTTAATGTTGTCTCTGCTTTTATGTGATTTGCTAGGTATTTTTTTTTCATTCATTGTTTCATTTTGGATATTTTTTATCATCCTACTTTTAAATTCATAAATTTCTTCCTTAGACATGTGAAACCTGTCGAAGTAATTCTTCATCTTGGATACCATTGTTTGGTATTCTTATGTTTTTTAAAAAATTTTGAGGAGTATTAATTTTACTTATTATGATAATTTCCATCTTTTATTAAAATTACCCATCTATTTATTTATGTTCTTCACTTTACAACTATGTTTTCCAACATATTAAATCATAATTATTACAAACCTTCTGTGATGCATGCCTGTCAGCTCAGCAGCTTGGGAAGCTGAAGCAGGAGGATTATGAATTTGAAGCCAGACTCAGTAACTTAGTGAGACTGTCTCAAGAAAGAAATATATATAGAGAAATATATATATTTCTATTTATGTAGAAATATATATATATAAAGGCTGGGGATATGAGTCAGTGATTGAGTGCACCTGGTTCAATCCTGGTACCATAAAAACAAAGCGTCTGACTAATAATTTTAATATCTGGGTAATTTTTCATCATTGCTTATGTCGATTGTTTTATCTTTGGACAATGACTTTTTTCCTTGCCATTTTATTGGTCTTAATTATTGAATAAATGCCTAACATTGTAATATAAAGGACAGTAAAATTTAAGATGAAGAGCATTTATAGCTGGAAATGAATAAAAATCTTTTTCTCTGAGGATGATAATAGTTGAGCTGTGTTTGGAATTTTGATCTTGGTCCCCTCATTCCCACACATTCAGTTTTCTTCAGTGGAGGGTCACCTGAACCATGTGTGAGAACCATGTGTGAAAATAAGCCCTGGGGTGCCAGAGACTCTTCTCACTTTTCTGCTCGATCCTCAGCTTCTGGGACTTGTGCATGTACCAACCGAAAGTCTCTCTCCACAGTCTTTCATCTCTAAAAGTGTTAGACTGCTATTGCTTGTTAAACAAGACTAAATTCATGTCCAGTGCAGGGAGTTCTTCTGGTGTAAGCTCAGTCTCAGACATGTGAGCCCGTGTGTCAGGAATGAGGCTTGGTCATCATTCTTAGCATTCGCCTATGCATGACAACCATATTCAGACTTGTATTCCTGAAGCATCTTTAAATAGCAGATACATTTTTTTCTGTTCCTCACTGCCTCTGGAAATGATATACCTTTTATGACCCTACCTTGGGGGCAGACAACATGGATTCTTTAACTTTCCCCCAAATTGTGATCTTTACTTGGTTCTTTGAGTCAGGAAAGAAGGTTTATTAATCTTCCCTAGAGGCTAATAAGTTTTGCCTCTACAGAAAGCAATGAATTTTTGCCTGGGTCCTGGGGATAAGACAGATAGCTACCCCTCCTTCAATAGTGTAAAGCTTATTTCTTCCTCCAGAGACAAGTTGAGTGAAGCAGAGTTTATTTTGACACTGTTCTACCCCCATCAAGCTTTATCACTGAATTGTCCTTCCCTGCCATCATTCTTTCCCAGGAGCAACTAGTGAAGATCAATATGAGTCTATAATTGAATGCAGGTCATCTTGTTCTTTGCTCTCAGGTATTCTAAACTTATGTTAGCCTATATTCAACCTTTGATAATTCATTAAAATTTCTGGTTGATTCTTCCTATTTGCTTCTATGGAAGCCTCTTCATCCCCCATGCTCTGTTTTCTGGTCCAGTTCACTTTGGGGGTGCTTGCCACTCTTTGGAACTTAATTTACTTTGTAGTCTCACCACCTCATTTCTCTGATAGGTTCAAGGAAATTCACGTTTTTATAGATCATCCAGTATTTTCTCAGTGTTAGGATTACAACAATGTTTTTCTTTAGCTTTCTACACACTAAGAGGAGAAATCTATATAGCATCCTAAAAAGAAAACATGTTTATAGCTGAGTGATATATTTTTCCTCCATCATAAAAATTCAAAAGAGGAATAGGAACTTCCTATTATAGCAAAACCTAGACTCTCTCCCCAGATATGTTACACTAGCCTACAGATTTGTAATCATGCTAATATAAACATCTACAAACAGTATATAGAAAAATAAAACAAATCATCTTGTTTTGGAATTTAGAATATAGATTGCAAACATAACAAATCTTTCATGATAAAAAAAGAAAAATAGATGATAAAATAAGTTTGGGATATTCTATGTTAAATACAAATTAACATGCTTATTAGAGGACTTCGCTCTGATTTCAATATTTTTAATGTGCACTCAGGATATTTAAGAGGAGAAAAAATATCTGTCTAGCATTCTGAAATTTTATCTGGCCACAAAACTCCTTTCTTTGATTTTTCTAGAAGAAAGTGTTCCATAAAACCTGTATTAGTTAGCTTCTATCTCTACAATGAAATATCTGAGGCAATTGACTGGCAGAGAGAAAACGTTTGTTTCGGCTCACAGTTCTGTGGGTTGCAGTACAAGATTGAGGAGCCCCATTGCTTTGAGCCCATTGCAGTACATAATAGTGTGAGTGTCTGGCAGAACAAACTACTTACCTCATTAGGCAGTGAACAGGAAGGAGAGAGTAGAGTCCCATAACCCCCTTTCAGGGCATGCCCCCAATGACCTAAGGGTCTTCCACTAGGTTTCACTTCCTAAAGATTTGATCACGTATCAGTCACCCACACTTGGGGGACACTAACCACATTCCAAACAATAGAAAAGCCCAATGTGGGAAATGCTGGTTTAGATTTTTTTGAAAATGCTGTCATTTAAAAAATTTTTAAATATTGCCTCTTTTTCACAAGTTTGATGTTGTATCTAATTCTTTGAGGTTCAACTCTCTGGATGAAATAAAAAATGTGATAAGCATCAAAGTGTAAAAAGAAAAGGATAGGAAATAAAATGCCTACAATGGCTACAATATAATGAATTTTATATTAGTAAACCTTAGATAATTCTGTGACATCTAACCTAAAATCTATTGTTTGTTTATTTGTTTTGATTTCCATTATTTTTAGTCATATATACCATATTGCAAATAGGCCAAATGAAGTTTGGGTAGAGATTCCCATTTGGGTTTTGGTTTCTGATTTAATTTTATTGACATCTTCCATTTTATTGACATCTATGGAAAACTTTGTTCATCTTCTCTAGAGTGAACAGATAGCTCTACCTGTGTTGTAAGCTATAGGAATTAAAATCAGGTGAAACAGTCTTATGAATAGAACACTTTGATACCTCTGTAATCTACTTATTTTAGAGCAAATTAAGATGGTATTATCATTTGTTTCATGAGTAATACTCCACCATATTTTGAAATTTTCATTTTATATTTTCCTTCATTAGTTCACTCATTTATTTATATTCAGTTAAACACCTAAATTCACCAGCAATTCACATGGATGATGAGGGATAAGGAATTCATTTTATTTAAGTCATTATAGATGAGGTACTTATCCATTAAAAAGTGAAAGTAAATTTTTATAAAGTCTTATGTATTATTTGAAATATTTTCCAAAGTCAATATACAGACATATCATAAATGACTGAATACTGAAAAGATCAGTTTTTTTCCCTATTTAGATTTTTCTTTTTATTTGTGGTATGACAAAATTCAACATATTTTAAACTGAAATGCATAGTATATTATCTGAACCATACTCTGCAGCATACTTTGTAAGTGAGTCACTTATTTGTCTAGAGCAATATGTTTCAAAAGAAACATCTCATTTTATAGTAAAAATAGTTAATTATGAGAAGATAATAAAAGTTGATCTCTTTTATGAACAAAAATGATAATTGATATTCACTATAGTTGACATCATGCATTCCTTTGCTTTTGATCTAGTCAGATATTTACTCAACTGATATACCCACACCAGAGGGATCAATCACATAATTGACAGACACTTTCTTTTCCAAGGGCAAGTGCTGTTACTTGCAAGAATCATAATTTTTTTTTTGTTCGCATAAAACAAATAGTCAAATTAATCTTATTTTGAAGATCTGATGTGTATACCTCAGATTTGAATACTAAACTAATGTCACAGTGTTCTATATACCCTCCAACACAGATGTGAGAGGCATAATATTAAAAAATGGTCTATATGCATTTACTTCATAAGTAACTGACCAAACCAGACAAGGTGTAAATAAAAGAGATATTTTAAGAGACTCATAATAGAAACTTCTTACTCTAAATGAAAGTTTTAGAAGAAATAAAATTTCAGAAAATCAAGTAACATAAACATAAACCTTAAAACAATAAACTTAAAACAACCTTAAAACAATAAACTTGCCTCAGTATGGTCATTTGATTAGTATAAGTTAACAATATTCTAGTAAACTCTTAAGTATTGAGACATTCAAAAGTAAGCTGATTAAATCTACATCAAGCATGGCTGCCATCTTGTGGGGACAGGATATAATGTAATGAGGGGCCAATCTCAACAAGTGCCCCTTTTGGGTTTCAAGTCATGATTTGACTTTCCATCAACCAATTGCTTTATGCTTATTCATATTCTCATGAAATGGCACACCAACATTCATACTGATGAGGCAAGTGAGAGAGACCTACCAATGCACATGAATTTCTGCTCCTAAAATTTAAAAATCATGGCTCATGTGTGGAGAGTGAAACAGCTTTGAAATTCAAAGTTTTCACTTGAATTAACTTTAATAATAGGTACACATGTAAAACACTCATATATTCCAATCAGTCCTGTTGCAAAATTTGGTTAGAATTTACATCTCATTCTTTTAGAACATATTTTTTGACAGGGCAGTCTTACAGATTGAGGGAAAACTTGGAAAATAAAGAAGAGATTCAAAGCTAAATTTAGAAGTAAAGAAGGAAGGAAAGAAGGAAGGAAGGATAAAAGGAAGGAAAGAAGAAGAATATATCACTTAATATTGTCCTAGTGTGCCAGACAAAATAATTTGACAAAGTAGATAGTTGACCTGAGAAAAGTAAGGAAAAAGTATAGCCAATGTAGCATGTCTTACAGGAATACATGATTTAATGATTTTCTTGAAGCTTATTTAAAAGTTAAAAAAAAATCACGTTTTCTGTTTCTGCCTTCCAACAAATATGTCCTCATCCTCTTTTAGGAAAACAAGGCATTGCATGAGAGCTCCTAACCTCCACTGAGCTCCGAATTTCTATGAGCTGCTAGGTACAAAAAAGTTACCTTTCAGCCCCTCAACCAAACAGAATTTATGCTTTCCACTTCCACAAATGTATATTTCAATTATAATTTCACAGTCCTTTACCTCAGCTACCTGCATCGACAGATGATTAGTCACTGCCCTTGTACAGCCTTTCATTCATGCTTATGGCAAAGTTACAACTACTTAGAATCTTTGCTATAGCTAGCCAGGTTTATAATGTTAATTGTACATTTATAGAGAATTAGAAATAATGACCAAAATACATTCTGTTTTTCTGTGATATTATTTGAACACTAACTTCTCACCTTAAATTTTTAGTAGGTACTCATAATAATCTTGTTTTATTGTAAAACGAGATCTTGATTGAGTCAATGAAATATTATTGGAGAGTTTTTTAAAATTGATTAATGTAGGTTGATTTACTGCTGCTATAATCATGAGCAGCTGATTTTTAAAATTTCGGCATTGATATTCTTAACTTTTTTTTTCAAGTAAAAATTAGAGAATTATACATTTCACGGGTTTCTATTACCTGGCTTTCTTTCCACAATTATAGGTTATTGAAGGAATCTGCGCTTGCACTCACTCCAACAAGGCAAATTAATATTTCTCTGAAATTCTGTTTTTTAATGGAAAAAAATCTTATTATACTTCTCATCTTCAAGCTACTCAGATTGTCTACCATTTCTTCAAATTACTGACTTGCATATCACAATTAATGCCTGAATGAAGTGACAGTCTCCACTTTGAAAAATAATTCATAATTCATGGTTCACTTTGATTTTATTCCCAAAAGTTAAGCACTTGTTAGAAAACTTTAGTGAATGAAGGCTATTTTCACAAAGTGTGAATTTCAGCCAGATGCATTGACCATTTCCATATGATAAATAATCTTTGAATTAAAGCTAAGTAACCTTAATGAGACCAAGAGATAGCCTTCATTAAAAAGCCTATTTAATAAACACAACCAGTGAATGTGTTATTTTCTTTCTCCTTCCGGAACTTGACATCTAACATGTTATAAATCTTTGTTTCTAACTAATTAATATATCACAACATATGCAACTTTCTAAAATAGTAGGAGATACAGTTAATACATTGTTAAAATCTGTTTAAATTTGTATTTCATAAAACACCATTAATTAGGACTCATTGGATATAGAATTTATTTGGTAATTAGTGAAAAAATTGTTATTCAAAAATTGAAAATCAGTAAGCTGATGTTGCATTTTAATTTTGCACTACTTCAACTCCTGGTTCAACTACCTTTTCTGATTGGCATTTTGCCCAATTTTAAGTAATCGTCATACTCTCACAATTTTTTTTTTGCACTATGTCACCCAAATTCCTTTAAACATTTGAGTATTAGAATAATGGCTCTGAAAAATGACTGTACATTAGAGTCACCTACAGAGATTTTGGAATATATACATTATTTTCTGGGCGCTACACCCCAGAGATTCTGGAAATAGCCCTAAGTGATTCTGTTGAAAACCTTCCAAGATTATTTGCAAGTGAAGTTATGGTACAACACATTAAATTGGAGGATTTGGGAATTATGAGAATGCTATGTAATAAATTCATGAAAACAAAGTTTCCAAGAGATGAGGTTGTATGAACATAACTACATCTGGTTATCTCCAGGATTGAGCTAGTTATTGTTTTGAAGTTCCATCTAGCTCCAGGATTCTAAGTTATTATAGTGTTCTTTCCAAGTTAAATTGTTATTTAATAATTTTTCTTGATAGAATATATAGTGAGTCATCAATTTTTACAATGCCCCTGTGAATAGTATGATTGAAGCAAGATATAGGGAGATTCATCCATTCTTTTAATTCATTATCTGTATCAACAAAGTACAATTCTTTATAGTGCTTTAGAACTCTTTAAACAGCATCAATAACAATACAGTACAATTTGACATCAATAACAATACAAATATAATCAATGAGTCTATGTGTACAAATGTAAAGGAAAAAAATCATAAAGGGATGATGAAAATTGGGAAAAACAGAAACAGAAATGGCTCCTTGGAAGCAATGGTTTGTTCCAGATTTAGAAGGGAAGTAAAATTCACATCAACAAAGGGATTCTCTGTAAAATGCTGTACTGAATAACACGTGCATAAGCTATGGTCCTTGCTCTTAAGGCATTGATGATCTAATTCCTAAGCAGTCTTGATTACTTCTAATGCAATATGAGATCATAGAAGATGGAGAGATTTATACTACACTAAAGGTTTGAGGGGGCTGGGGATATAACTCAATGGTAGAGCACCTGACTAACATGAGCAAGGCCCTGGGTTCAATGCCCATCATGGCGAAAAACAAACCAAACAAAGACAAAGGACTGAATATCACTGCAAGGGCAAAGAATTTAAACTAGCCCTTTAGGCGGTAAGTGCTTGGCAAGATGCATATTTGCCTTCCAAGATCTGCTGACATTAGTAGCAATGTGATAGCACAATATTTTCTGGAATATTCAGGAAAAATGTTCAAGATGAATGAAATAGTATTTTGCATAGGGGAGAACATACAATTGATTTTAGAGAATGATGACCCAATTCACCAGGCTAGAGAGAAGGGCTTAAATGAGAGAATAATAGGTTTGCCAAACTTGAGGAAAGACAGGACTGTGAAAGTCTGTTTGACATCTATACATCCAAAGTAGCAACATTCCCAGAGGATTGCATTTACAACTGAAACAATATTAGGACCATTAATAACTAAATTAGTCATTTGATTGTGTTAATAAGTCTTTGGTCTGCAATGAGGTTAGCTTGATATAAGTTAATCATTAGAAGAAAGGTAGTCACAGTAATCAGGATTTTATGACAAGAAAAAAGCTGGCTGAAAATCCTTTCACTAGAGACTGGGAGGCTGTCATTCAGTACTTCCTCAGTTCTTCCTGTGGAAGACAACCAACTTCCCCATTCTGAATTTATCTGCATAGGTTATTAAGCTACTCAATGCAATATTTTGACCGAATGTTTCACTGAAGCATTTATTCCTGTTTTATTTCATTTTTCTATTTCTGTTTAAATCTCAAGCATTTCTATTCTGATGGAGGAGGTTTATCTACAGAAGAATTTCAGGATTCCTTCTGTATCGGATTGCCTAAAAAGAAAAATACCCTGGGGACTGGGTTTAAGGGTGTAGGGGGGAATCACTGTATAAAAGGCAATTAGCACGTTCTCTCCTTTCTATAACTTTATAATTGAAATCTCATTAAAAGCTTTCTAGGTCTCTTTTTCCCTAAGTGACCAGGTGTCCCTAATTTGTTTTCAACCAATGTGTCTAATTCCAGGCAAAGACTAGAAAAGTCTGATAACCTGTTGGAGAATAGCAAGGTTAAATAAGTGGGGTGGCTTTTTTAGGTTGCTTTTAACCTTGTACAAGAAAAAAAACAGAAGCCAAAAAAGCCTTCAACGTTTTTCCTATTACAGTCCTGCCTTTTTTCTCAGTCCCGGTTGAAGATTCCAAGGGAAATGAGAGCACTATTTTGTTTCTCCCTTGTATTGCAGATAGGGGGAGGAGGTGGTTATTAGAGAGAAGCTCTTCCTCTCTCGGTTTCCCCCTCTCTCTGCCTGACAGCACCACTCTCTCGCGGGCTCGCTCCTTCTCCTAGGTGATCCATTTCTAGGCAACGTGGGGCTGGTGCTGAAGCTGCCAGCCTCGCTCCTTGCTTCCTGCATCCCGCAGGCGAACCGCTTCAAAAGCATCCTGCAGCCCGCGGCGGCTTCCCTCCGCCGGCCTGGCCCCACTGCTCGCGCCTGGCGCAACTCCCCCGCCACCGCGCCCGAGCGAACCGGCTCCCCGGGCCCGCCTCGCTGAGCTCTGCTCCCCGCCTCGCGCAGAAAGGGAATTTTCTCTGCATTACTATCTGCATTACCTTGAAGTTCACTTTTTCTACCCCTCTTGGAGAGGGCTTTTTTCCCCTCCCTGCTGGAATCTGGCTGCTCCGGTTGGAATCTCCTAATCTTCCTTACCCACTTAGATTTTGGCAGCGAAGACAAGTGATTCTCTGCGGGCCACAGGGGCGGGGTGGGGGGCCTTTTTGGCTGGGGGAGGGGGCGGGGAGGGGGCACATCCGGCGTGAGGGGGGTGTTGGAAGTTGCGGCGGAGCTGGGACCCGAGACCCGCGGCCCCAGCGCAGCGATGGGGATGGTCTGAGCTCCAGCCTCTCCCCCTGCCCGAGAGCAGCCGAGGCTGGATACATTTTTAAAAAGCCAAACTGCAAACAACTCTGGCGATGCCAAAATTCCCCTCCAAGTGACACGGCTTTGCGAAGGAGGTTTCCTCAGGCTGGGCTCTTTCTCTCATTCTCTCTGCCTTCTTCAGCGACGATAAAAGGCTTCTCTCTGGCAATAGGAATTTAGAAAAAAAAGAGAAAGCTGTGCTAAACTCGATCGTGACCTCAAACTCTTCGGACTGTTTTTATTTTTAAAACATATATATATATATATATACTGGAAGACAATCCATCCTCAAAGAGAATCGGCATAGGAGGAGATGGAAGTTTTCCCCTTGCTCTTGGTTTTGTCCGTCTGTTGGTCTCGAACCTGGGACTCAGCGAATGCGGATTCGATCATTCACATCGGTAAGAAAGGGTTGGTGCTGTTAGTGGATACTTTTACTGTTTCCGTTCGCAGATGTTTCCCCTTTGCTTCCCACTCTCCGCCCTCTCAGTGGCTTGTTGGAGGTGGCTTCAGTCCATTTCCCCTTCCCGCTACCCTTCCCTCACACTTGTTCAGCTTTCTGGAAGGATGTGGATGCTTGAACCTTGACGTGTGCTGTTGTTTCGCGATGAATTGTGGAGTGTGGGCTGAATGCGTGGGGGTCTCGAATTGACCTCAGTGTGCGTGTGTGCTGGGGAGTGCAGAGGGTTCAAAGTGTGTGGGGAAAGGAAGTTTAATTGACTCTACCTTCCATATTTTCCCCGGATGTACATTTGTTCCATTTAGAAAAATATTATCTTTGGGGAGCACAGAAGGTGTCACCTGTGAGACGAAAAGAACTGGGGTAGGGGGTGAGGGGAGCTCCCTTCGGATCGAACAGGTGGTTTTGCAACGTGAGCCGACTGAGTTCGCCGCAGCGTAGTGCGATGGTGACGGGGTGCCTGACGCGCCCCCAGTCTCCCTCTTTGCTTGGCTTTCCGGTCCTCGCGCGGAGTCGCTGAGGCAGTGGCAGGAGGAGCTGGCGGCAGTGCAGCGGAGGACTCAGCCCTGCGCCTCGCCGCCTTGTATATGCTCTCCCAGCCTTGCGCGGCGGGGAAACTGGCCCCTGGGCGCTTGGGAAACGCGGGAAGCAAACGCGCGCAGGCCGTTTTCGTGGGCTACCTCGTAGATACACGCCGCGTCTCGGCTCCCAGTCAACTCCGAGTTGCGGCGCAGGGCGGGGAGCAAAGGCGCTTGGGCTAAGGCTGGGCGCGCAGATTGGGAGGACTGTCGTGCAGGCTCGAGATGCTCTTGGCCCCACCTATTGGCAACCAGACGGGCCAGGACTAGCCGCGGCGGGCAGGCGGGGGCGGGTGGGGGCTGCACGTCATTATCATGCACAGCGCTCGCAGCTTCAGGCTCCAACTCTTCTCACTTGCTAATCCGTGAGAGCTCAGTGGAGAGGAGCTCTTGCAGCCTTTTCTGTGTTAATGCGACGATTTCCTTTTCGGAAATTCGCCTCCCGGGGCAAGCAAGGTTCGTTTGCTGGGCTGCAGAGAGGCCCCTCTTAGGGAATTTTTCTGGGCACAGGACTTTTATCTAGCCACACGGCTTGGTATTTTTCAAATCGAGGCGACAGATGGGTCACAGTTTCTTCCCTTTCGTTCCCCCCTGCCCCTCCGCCGCGCACCACATACGCACGCGCGCGCGCACACACACACACACACACACACACACACGCACGCCTAGTAGGAGAACCTGCTTCAGGTGGAGGTTGTGCTCTCCCAAGCAAGGGGCTCGTGCCTGGTGTGCGTGCCCAGAGGGGACAGACCCTCAGCTCCAGGGGGCTCCCTCTCTTGGTCTCAGAGGCTATCTTTGTAAACATGTCTGCCATTCTGTATCATTATAGCAATGGATTTGTATATCTCTCTGTGCAAGGGGTAATGAGGTCAGGATTCAGAAAACCTTGTACATTAAGTAAATTAAGCATTAGATAACTTACCTGCTGGATCCCGTTTTGCCTGGGAGCTAACAGTGCCTGTGGGTCCAGAACTTTACAGGGAGAAATTACCATCTCATTGAGGGCGTCAGTAATGTTCTGATAAGTGTTCAGAAATGAACCAAGCTCCTCTTAAAAAAAGGAAATATATTTATATCTAGTTGTAAATGACTGGAGCAGAAATGAAGGTATATAATCATTATACCTTTTATATTTATTTTTATGGTAAAGGGTTTCTGAATTATGCTTCTCATCTCTCAGAAGGGAAGCTTGTGGATAAATGCTTATTTTATTGCTTATTCCATGATCTACATGATAAATACATTATTTAGAAAAACATACAGCTCTTGCTATCCTTTACTAGATATATACTATTTTGCAGTGTAGTTTGGGCATTTCTTTTAAAATAGCACATATGTTGTATTTTTTCCCTTGCATATTGTTCATCAGTGTGACATGGCTTACTTGTTTATAACCAGAATGTTAAAAAGTGAATGCAAATTACAGATTCCCTTAGAAATCTAAATGTATGCATTAACTGTACACATCCTACTAAAAGACATAGTTAACTTCTCAATTAATTTGACTAGAATGTAGTCAGTACATTAGACAAAAGAATTCATTTCTTTTATATACTCCCAAATATTGCAATAAAGCTAACAGATTGTTTCAAAAGTTTCATACCTTTTATAATACACTGAAAGGTGGTTAATTTGTTTCGGAGGTTAAATGCTCTACCTTCCTCCACCCTTACTCTCAGCAAAAGTATTAAAAGTTAAATCTGAATGTTGATATTAAAATTCTAAGTCACCAGTTAACATGCATTGGATCACTTTACTTAGCTGAATAGGATAAGAGAATTTTCTTTGGAGGTGATTGCTTTCATTTAAATGCTTAATGAGAAATATGATTATGGGGAAACATATTAGTTCAGAACTAAAGGGATAAAACTGATGAAATTGTAGGGAAAGGAACTATTTCAATTATAGAGATATAAGGAGTTATATAGAAAGGAAAGGCTTTCCCAGCCTCCTGTGATGTGTTCATGCAGAAAGTAGCTGCAATAGGTAGTTCAGACAAACTGGCAAGATAAAAAGACACTGCTGTAATGGATTCTTAAAATATTGCATCCTGTTGGTAATGGACCAGATTTTAGGTATGAAAATTCTCACCTTTGCTCTCTTTGGTTTTTCTTCATGTAGGTAGTTTAATAAAGTCAGTGACATATTTTAAGCACAGGAGTTCAACTGTAATGATGAAATATAATGGTTAAATTGTAATGATTGCAATGAAAATTGTTTATTTCACTCAAAATGCATAATATTGCAATTATTTTGAGTTTCTGTTAAATCATTTGAGAGATATTTAATAGTTGCATATACTTGCTCAATACATATGAACACACTGCATATATAAATAGTGTTTTGAAATGAATTGCCTCTATTGTGATCTTCTTTGCCCTGATAAAAGAAAGGTCTTTAAACATATAAACTATGCAATTTTGAATTATGCTTCTACTTCGAGTCTGTGCATTGATTGAGTAATTTCATCAGATCCACATTACTTGATTGCTTAGAAGTTTCCTAATGATCTGCATGCTGTAGGAAGAACCAAAAAGTCGTGAGTGGAATGGCAATGATATGGTGTTTTATGAGGCTATTCAGAAGTCGCTCTGATTTATGTAGCTAGAAAGCTCCCAAGTCTTTGAGATTAGCCACGCTGACTGCTATTTTCTTCATACATCAGTTGTCCCACACTTTTTACTCCCTAAATACAACAGGAGTTTTGAGTACTGTTTTAATTAAGCAGGGATTAGGTGGCATTTCCAGTCATCTGCAGTTTGTGTTTAGCTTCATATCTAATATGGAGGATCTCATGTTTTAACAGTTTAATATATATGCTCATTTCTTTATCTGGTTTCTGTATTCACAGAACTGATTGTAAATTAGCTATCCTCAGTTATATATCCTGTACAAGGGAACATTCAAGTACTGTACTTATTCATATATTACACAAATCACTGGCATGGTTTGGTCGTTATCAGTCATGGTAAAATACCTTATGTCAACAGGGCGTAGAACAGAAGCATTTATTTATGATTTTTCATAAGCAGATGATACTTTATCCTCTGAGATAATACTCATCAACTCTGACATTATGAGAAGTCTAAGACAATTCACAGAATATTTGAGAACCTCAAACAATTCACATAATATTTTCATCAGAATGTTCAAATTGTAGTACAAAATTGGGTGAGTAAAATATGTCAACATGTTCAAAAACAATAATAGATGGTAAATTTAAGCATCAGTTTTCCTTAATTTTGTATTGAGTACTATTTTATCCAACACAGAATATAAACATATTCCCAGAAAGTATTCTGTGTCTCTTACCAAGATTTTTCCTTTTCAATTTGTAAATGATTTGTACTGGTTAATGATAACCCCATGATTCATCAGGGACCCTGTATATCCCAATGGCTTTTTGTTCTTTTGCTACTTAGTGTAGCAGTTTACTTCCCATCTTCTAGATAAATATTGTAAACTTCTAGAAAGATTAAGACACACACTTTGCTATTATTCACTTTTATATCATTAATAGAGTTATTAGAAACATGATTCAGGTACTCATTGTTAGATAATGTTATTATCAATCAAAAATATCAACTATGGCACAACATAACCATTTCACTAAGGACCTTTGCTTTTTCAACTCCAAGTGAAATCCACTAAACATCCACTAAATATCTCCTATTAATTTTAATTCAAATATGAATAAAAATCAAGGTGATTAAATTTTGATTCACCCCCAAACAGCAACCAGTTGCAATTTTTAGGAGTAATAGAAGATGCATTTCATTCATTTCAGGTCTCTAATGCTTATTTTATCATCCTACAAGTTTATTTTAATGGGCTATCTTAATTTTTAAAATCATACGTGATATAGTCCAGAAGTTTTTCTTTTTTCCTCCACTCACATATATGACTTTTAAAAAGAAAGTCATTCTTATTTCTATTGGATTGTCATTACATTTCAGATGATAGCATGTAGGTGAGTAGCCACAAATGCAATGCTTATTAGAAAATACATTCATGGCCTATAAAGATAGGTTTGCCATTAGGTGTCACTGCATTCTGAGCTGTACCTTTGTTTTCCTACTTGAAAACCTCATGGAATATTTTTTAAATTTTCAAAAAAAAAAAAAAGCCAAAACACATGACATTTAATGAGGTTTGTGATGCAGTAAAATACAGGTGGTTTTTATTTTCAAACTAGGAAGAATAATATTACCCCTATCTCTTATTCTTAGAAGAATTTAATTCTCAAACACGTTAACACCTATGGCTTTCTAGATAAATTAGATTACCAAAGTGATGTAATTTTTTCCAGAGATTTAAAATAGAACAGAAACTTGTAATTAAACAAATACTTATTTTCTGTGAAAATAAAGATACAAGGAAGGATGCAAGCATGACTAATAATGTTGTTTAAACAGAAATTAGTGAATAAAGTAGTTTGTTAGGCATTTTCTAACTGGGTGAGATAACTGGAGTTCCAAACTGATTGATGTTTGTGACTTGAGACATATATAAATGAAGCTGAAATAAAACATCTACTTGGATACAAGAAATATTGTGACATGCCAAACATTGAGTTTTGTGAATGATCAGTCATATATGTTTTTACATAACTTCTGCCTGTTTAATATAATTTTTAAGTATTGTATCAGTTCACTGCACAGACATCACCACTACCATCACCATTACCCCAACCATAGGGTTTATTCAGTCATATAAAATAGGAGTCTAGTATCACTTAGTCATTTCTCTGTTTAATTTTTTAAAAAGGACAGACTTCCTTCTAGCATAACCCATTATAAGAATAATGGAAGAGACAATTTAAGTCACCTTTCAATTGGATAATTTAATTTCAACATTAGCAAAATAAAGAATGTAAAACTAGGTCAAATGAATGAACAATTTGTCATGTTAGACTGTTGTATTTCAATATTAATTGATAATTAGGATGTGGAAAATGTGTTTTAAAAAATTTGGAGTAAAATTAAGTAATTAAGTGGTTGTCTAAAGGATAAAGAAAAACACTAAAGTAATACGAGGATTGATTAACGACTTTGTGGATTCTAGTCATTTTCATTGATGAAATTTAGCCTTTGATATGGACACAAATTTCAGGTGTATGTGAAAAACAAGTGGAATATTAGAATATTATAAAAATGTGATCTGGGTTTAAATCTAGAAAATTTGGTACTAAATTCCCATGTTATTAATAGCTCATTGAAAAAGACTGAAAATAAATTTAATTTCTTTAGTCTAATTCTTATCAGTCCTAAAACAAAATTTAGACTAATGTTCATTTAAGCTCTCAAATGATATGAATTAAAATGAAGAAAAAATTCTTTATTTGAGGACTACCAGAAAGAAATTGGAGATTCATTAATACTAAGGTATTACATACAGAGCTACTTCTATAACACACCACAGACTAAGGCGGTCTGGGGCATGAGTAGTTTTATGTTATAATCAGCGGCTGCTATGCCAGCCTGCAGAATTTATAAACTGGAAGGATACCAGGAATTTAGCATAAACTTGATATCACTTAAACATGCATATTATAAAGAAATAATCAATTAGAATTCTTCATTGTGTTGGCTTCCTCCTCCACATTTCTCTGCTTTTACTATTCACCAAGTAGCCATAAGTATGAACCTGAGGCTGGGTCATTCACGGGAAGCTTCCTAAGTAGAAGCTAAGCACCTGGAAGGCTCCTTGTGTGTGTTAAAAATGCTTAAATTACTCCTTAATCAGATTCCTTATTTACAAATATTTTTATTTATGAAATCAATTTTACTGAAATAGCAATTTTTATCCATTTTTCTTCATAGCAAAATAACTCAAAAGTATTATTTTAAAAATGTATTTCACTGCTCTAAGAACCTTATTTTGTCTAAGTTACCTTAAATAAGTTATTTGCTTCATTATCAAAATTAGGATTTTAGAAGCTAATATTGCTAAAACTACGATTTAGTATAGGAATTACTACCAACATGCAGTATGTGTGCTAATTGGGAGAAAGCTCTTTCATTTAGCAAACATTTATTGTGAAACTAGTCTTTATTTAGTACTGCTTTTAGTTCCTGGAACTAAAATGTTAAAAAATAAACTACTATTCTGGGGGGGGGGGTGTCCATGAGAAAATCATAAAATGTGTGATAAAATGTTGGATTGTGGTAAATACTACCAAGAAAAATGAGGGATTGATGGGTGATGAAATATGCTATTTTGGATAGGGTACTGGTAAGTCCTCTTTGAGGTGGTGGTCATTGGTGAAGAGATTTGATTCAAAGAAAAGGAGTGAGCCTTGAGGATATGTGATGAAGAGGGATTTTAGGGAGAGGGCATTGCAAGGGCAATGGCAATGAGACAAGACACTAAGGAATCAGCTTAATTTGTTTAGAGGATATTTGAAAGCCAATCTGAGCGCAATTTAATGAGAAAAGCAGGAAGTAGAAGGAAATGAGGTCTGAGAGGCAACTAGGGCAGATCCTGTAGGGACTTACAGGTCATGAGGTATCTAGATTTTTTTAGGTAGGTGTGGGTTGAGATCAAGTACATGGTATGAAATGGCTTGTATTTTAGAAAGGTAACCTCTATTTGGATGATCTAGATGGAGTAAAAATACTTCGAAAGCAAATTTTAGTTGGTAACTCAACCAGAAGAGCTGTTGTCAGACTGTAAATAATTTAAAATTAGAAGAAACAGATTTTCTCATGGATTGTTTGGGGTAGAAATCCATAGGAAGTAAAGAGGATTCCAAGGCCTTTTTTCTCCAAGCAAGTGGGTGAAAGGCCTTAATGTTCATTCAGAGTGGGACTATGAGGAAATGAACAAGTTTTCCGTAGAGATCAAAATTTTGTTTGTTAAATTATATATTTCTATTAGAGATCAAGTTTGAGAATTAACTTGACAGCAAATTATATCATTTAGGGGTGAATTTGGAACTTTAACTCTGCATTTGGAATTCATCATTGTAAAACTGGCCTTTTTAAACAATGGGAGAGGAAGAAGTGTGGTGACAGAAGAGCTGTAAGAGATGACCATTACAGAAGGCAGAGGTCAGGGAGGGGAGGAGCATCAGGCCTGCTAGATGGAAGGGAAACCAGTAGTGTGTGGTGTTCTGGAAGAAAATGAGGAAAATATTTCTAGAAAAGAGGAAAGAGAGCAACTCTAAAGTATATATATATGTATGCAAATTGAGCTGTGACTACTAGGTTTGACCTGTCTTGAAAAAGGTGTTCTTGGTAAGTTGGAAGTGACAAAAATAATGATTGCAGAGGATTTCAAGATTCAGTAGAATATAAGGAACACTACTAGTTTTGCCATAAGGGAGGAAAGGGAGTGGTAGCAGTGGTGAACAGGAAGGGCAAGATTGCTTCCTTGAGGTGGGAGTTCAGTTACATGTGGTAATTTTTTGAAGTTTCAATCATAAGATAATTAGCAGTAAGAGGATTTGAAATTAAGATACCTCTTTATCTGCAAACTTACTTGATTCCTTGAGTTTAGATGGCAAGTGTTTGAATAGTGATGAACTTGGTTTTTTTCTTTCTTTAAATCTTGGATCTAGTGACAAGGGGCCAAATCCACTGGAATTAGCTTGAGAGAGAAATCTACAAGAGTCCTCTGAAACACACTCTGCTAATTGTTCTGCTGTTTCACTTCATGTAGTTTCCCAGATTACCACTCAACTTTAATGGAAATTTCTTACCTGAAATTATGAGTGGATTATGTGTTCAGAGGTATTGATACAACAATACAAATAAGAATAAATATTTTGTTTATTGGTAATGGCTAATTTTAAGAATATACAATATTTCTATCTGATATGGTATTGAAACAGGATAAAATCCTCTTGTTTACAATAGTCATATTTGAATTGATTGTAGGTTTCTTCTAAGTAAGTGCTGTCATGCATTTGATTAGCTTATCATTTAGAAACAAGTTTTGAAAGAATATCGTTATTGTACAGGGCAATTTTTATCATCATCACAGCATAGAAATTAAATTGTTGAAAGAAATTCATATTATGTTAATTTTCAGTGACACATTTCAATATTTCTTTTTATGGCTTTTTTAATTCTATTTGTGCTATATCAGCTGACAGATTTTCAGTCATAGGTGAAAATGAGAAACTGAAATGTTCCAAATTTTCTGACCTCAGAATTCATCCTTTAGAAAATGAATCTTAGTTCCTTCATTGGTCTATTAATATCCCCATAATTCCTGTATATTATATTGATTTTGTGTCTGAAATAAAAATATGTTAAAGTAAGAATGTCAGTAGTGGGTGAATTATATTTTTTTGTGTGTGTTATCATTTTCTTTGCTATCTCCTGCATAAAAATTCTGTTTTGTGGAAACAATGTAATGATCATTTCTGCTTGGTTGCACCTATTAATTGATGTGTAAACATGGAATACATGAAGGATTAGAATATAGAAGTATTGTGGTTTGGGATTAGCTATGATTGACAAAAAAACCAAGTATGTTATGACTGAAGCTGAGGATAATAATTAATGAAATAGAGAACATCAAAAGATATTTTTTAAAATTTTTTTAGTGGTCAATGGACCTTTATTTTTTATTAGTTATTTGTGGTGCTGAGATTTGAACCCAGTGCCTTACACATGCCAGGCAAATGCTCTATCACTGAGCCACAACCCCAGCCTTCAAAGCATATTTTGAATTTACTAGTCCCTAACTTGCTGAGATGGTGAGATGTAATAATTTAAAGGAATTGCTATGTAGATTTAAATCCAAACTTAGTTGGAATGAACACCTAAAATTGGTGAGGTACTTAATATACTTAATCTCAACATCATTATAATGTCATATCCCATGGACCAGCACATTTTAGATTGCCATATTATCTTAAAGTCAAAGACCAGGTAATATTTAGGAACTAATGTGAAGCAAGAGAGCCACTTCTGTTGTTCTGTTGCATGTTGAGGTTAATTAAAATCTACAAGACTGATGCATCCTACTGATAATCTCGAAAATCTGACAACATACAAAATTGTGTTAATGGTGCAGTGGCAATTGCTGTCTTGCTAGTCAGAATCCAGATATTTTTTGCTGGTTCTGTGAATAGCAATAACTAGAGACCATTGGGTTTTCTTTTTAGATATACCAGCAACTCTCAGCATAGATCAAAGTAGGCACAATCTATGTGAGAACCGTTTTATTTTTAAGAACATTGCTGTTAAA
Source organism: Glaucomys volans (assembly GCA_020662805.1). Taxonomy (NCBI): domain Eukaryota; kingdom Metazoa; phylum Chordata; class Mammalia; order Rodentia; family Sciuridae; genus Glaucomys; species Glaucomys volans. Next base: position 191,006 of record JAJEJO010000232.1, read on the forward strand.
TTTTTAATACCTCATTAGTAAGGGTGATGTCTCACACACAGACTTGAGTGAGATTGCTCTTCTGTTCCCTGGTGGTGTAGTCATGGTGAGTTTGGAATATTTTATGTAATTCATTATTTTCCAGCTGAGAAATCATGATCTACATAGTCACATTCCACTTGCAGGATATTTATTGTTAGGGTCACATGTAAACTCATGTGATGCTTGGGGGGATTCAGTAAATGTTTACGTAGTCCTGTTACATCTAACCTAAGTAGTCAAATAAGACCTATTTCTTATGCTTTAAGAATTTTTAGGTGTATTGGCCCCCTGAGAAAAACCTTTAATTTATGTAGTTGAAGGTGGAACCTGTCAAATCTTCTGGAAAGATGACTAGTGTAGGTTTCCTGTGGCACTGAAGACTGTTTACAGTAGCCTGAAGGCTACTGTAATCATAGATATGTATTTCAGAAAAAGAACAAAAAACTTGTAAATGCAATGAGGAGTTTATCCTTTATGGATGGTCTTCATTTATAACAGAAATCTCTATGCTCAGCCTTCTATTGGTTCATCATTAGCCTTAGTGTAGATATAGATTGCAAAGTTCATACAATCATACCAAAGTCAGAGCTAAGGGAGGGTGTCCACCACTGGCCAGAACATTTTCCTCTTTTTTTCCACCAAAGATATCAGCAGTTGTGCTGTAAAGTCAAGTGACAGAAAAGGAACACTTAAGATCTAGTTACTCTGTAATAATAAAACTGATGAGATTTTCTTTAAGTTTATTACCTACCGTATATCAGATATTACACAGAGCATGGTTTCTTGGGTATAGATTAATTATATTTCCTTTTATTCTCTCATTTTGAAGTTAATATTTCACAACTCTTTCATATTACTAGTCTGTACTTTCTTTTGTACTCTAGCAAATAAAGGGGGAAATCACACCACAACAAAAGTAAAGGCATGCTCCTTTACAAGTGGCATAATATTATTTGGAAAATGTATTTATACTTACCTTTAATTATATTGAAGTGGAGCATAGGATCAACATTGAAAACTGACATTCACAAAGTAACTGGTCAGTACCTAACATTTTTCTTCATAAGATTTTTTGTGTGTGGTTGATAAACAGTTAATAAATAGCAAAACTGCTTTGATTCTTTCTTTTTATGTTTCCTGTCCACTCTTCAGTGGCAATGCTAATGAGCAGTGAAATGGCCAAAAGCAAGGAAAAAGGAGCAAAGGGGTTTAGATAATCTATAAACCAGAAAATCAGCCCCTGAATGCTCATATGCACAAATTTGCTGAGAAGAAACAGTTTTATTTTTCTCAAAATATTGCCCACATTCTGAAGACAGAATTTACTCTTGGCCCCTGAGCTTCTAAGATGAGGGAAGCTTCCCGGCCAGTGAAGGAGGAACATGCTGAATGACAAAACTGGGAGCAGAGTTAAGAACATTATTACTGGAAAAAGAATGCTTTGGGGGAGTAAAGCTGTAGATAGCCAGGTTTATAGTGTTTGTTTGTTTGTTTATTTTAAAAGGTGAAATATGGATTTCAGCTACAGTTCTTAAACTCTTTAGGTAATTATGTATAAACTATTGTATTGACATTCCTATCAATATACATTATGTATTGAGCATATACATTCTATATTCCAATTTGCCCTCTAGCTGATGCTATATTCTAGACCAACAGGAAGAATTTGAATATTTCCTTCTTAAAAGAAGCCATAAAGTACACAGCAAAGATAAAGGAAAAAATCTGGTCAGTAATTGATTAGGGAAAAAGAGAAAAAGGGAAAGTTAAATGAGAGGTACATGGCTTCAGCATTATTTTCTGTTTTATTTATTAGGCTGGGTGATGGTTTCACAAGTATTGACTGTATTTTTGTACTTTTTTCTTTTTTTAAATTTCTTTTGGGAAATAATGGTGTATCAGTATTTGCTTTTTCTCACAGAGAAATCCACCACTACAGTGCAGTTCCACCTTGGTTATGGAGCGAAGTTTTCCTTTCAGATCCATCCACCACTTCATGATGGCTCAGTCTCCAACCTTCTTTAGAGGGGAAGGCAATGATTACAATCTGCCAGGATCACTGAGTGGCAAGAATAATTCAGAGTTCTGTGTTCAAGCCCAGAGGTGTCTGTGATAGATTCCATAAGCAAGTTGCATTCCTTGCCTTTAGGACTAGGTCTTTGCATCTTCCTTTCCTTTTTGGTATAGGAGTTCAAGTGAGATAGAAAAGAAGAAGAAATACACAAAGAGAGCAAACATTTAGATGCTATTAGGGGTAACTGGAATATTTCATGACTTTTATTATTTTATAATACATATTTTAAAATATTTTGTATGATTATTTTTAAGGTGAGATCTTGTTATTTTTTCCAGGCTGACCTTGAACTCGCTATCCTCCTGCCTCAGCTCCTCAGGTAGCTGGGGTTATAGGTGCACAATTCTGTGTCCAGCTCAATGTATACTGTTTTTTATTGATATTTTACTAACAATAACAACTTCCAGCTCACCCTTGGATAAAAAGTATGGATAATTATTTTATTTTCGTAAGAGATCCTGATGCCTGATTGATATTTCAGTATTTTTAAGTATTCTTCATTCCAACTATAAACTGCACACTGCAATAATAATAAGAAAAAGAGCTTCTTGCAGTCAGTTGGATTACATGATGTGGTCCTAGATTTACTTTCCATATGGAATAGTTCATTTTAATCCATACAAATCAGAATAAAGAAAAGCTTCTACACAACAACCTTAGAAGCACAGAAGAGGATCTGCTGCATTCTTGGGTCAATCAGGGCTTTGGTGTTAGGAATTAGCAGGGTGAATGCCTGGCTGAGCTTGCAGATCACTGAAGCTGATGGAGTACCCACAGTCTACCCTTTGGGAAAACGTTTTGCTTTATGTTTAGTACTGTTTATCTTGTATTTTCTAGGATTATCTACTTAGACAAAGCAGAAAAAAAGTAATACTGGCATGTAAGAGGAAGACCCATGGAGGAAAAGTCAGAGACAATATATGTTCTTTGAATTTCAAGGACTGAAATTGTAATAGAAAGACCACTGACAGTGATAAAATATTACAGTTGTTATTATATACCCATATCTGGTTTCAAAACCTTCGTTTCCTAATTCTAACTGAGAGCAATAACAATAGCTCCCATCTTGACTGGGCCAGTTTGAGGACAAAATGACACTGTCTATAACTACGGTTGTTGACCTCTAAAATATGTTATAAATATAAGAAATGAAATATTGGAATGCTACTTCTGTTTTTCATGTGATTAAACCTTATCAATTAGAAAACCATGTCAATTTTACCTTCAGTTTTCTGTTCTTCAGTTCTGGAATATTTCATGACTTTTAATATTTTATAATACATACTTTAAAATATTTTGTATGATTATCAGTTATAACCCCCCAAAAAACCCATGATAATCAGTTGAACTATTTTTATTTTAGGTGACAAAATGTGACAAGTGGAGTATCCATTCTCCTATTCTATAAATTAGTTCTTATGGAAAGTGTGTGTTTGCCACTGTTATGATGAGAAAGCATAACTGGAGGGCAGAGGTCAAAGCCATGGAGTGATAAAATCATCTGGGTAAATGATGAAGTAGTGAGTAATTCCATCTGAAAGAAACTTAAAAGTTTCAGCATGGGATATGGCAGGAGAGGAGGCTATACATTTGAAAGACCCCTGCGGGTCCTAGAGGAATTCTCTAAACTATTTAGGCAGAGAGCTGTCTGACTTTGTGTTACCAGGCCGTTACACTGGTGGTATGGTATGTGAGACCAGTTAGAAGACCTTTCAGAACTCTAGGTACGTGCCAGTATAATCCTGTGCTAAGCAGCTGCAAATGGGCTTGGAGAGGAGAGTTTCTCTAGGTAGGAGACTAAGGAGATTACACCCACCATGTTGGTCCTTGGGTAGATGAGGGAGTAAAAGAACAAAGTCCAGCATCATTGTCAGGGGAAGGCTTGAGTGACCTAGTGAATGCTGATGCCCTTTACCAACCCATGAAATAGAGAAAGACAAGCTGTTTTAGGAGGAGAGAAACAGTTCAGTGGTGAACTCATACTGATTTTGGCATCACTATGGATCATATCCTAGATAGCAGCTTCCCAATAATCCCTTTTCCTGCCTCAGCTGGAGAATAGGCCCTTCTTAATAGTGGCGAATCCTGTTTTGACTTAAAAAATAAACTTTTCTAGTCATTATTTCCTATTTCTCTCAGACCCAATGGTAACAGTGTCATTTTCTACTTCAAATGTGAACTGTTTAAATATTTTTGAGCTACTTATATTCAGAAAATATTAATTCTTTAATATCAGGAGTCAAGATCTTTAGTTCCTGTGTGAGTTTTTACCAGTTCAGAATGATTAATTCTAAATAATATGACTGAATTTTTAGTGAGTGCAACTTTACTCTTGTTTCTTAATGTGTGTACTTTTTAAAAAAATCAAAATATGGAACTAATGGTAAGAGAGTGGAATTGTTAATTTATTTGATTTGCCTTTCCCATCAAAAGTTTTAAAACAAAATGTTCTTTGACAGAATCTTAGGTCATTAAAGTTACAATAAAATTGTAAACATTTTCATTTCTTGTGCATGATTACTTGTTTCATATTACAAGTAGAGTTCCCCTATAAAATGAAATAGAAGTATAAAAACATTTCCACAATTTTGTGCATTTTAGTTACATACCCTCTTCAGATATAATAAGCTAGGGGAAAGGAATGTTTGGCTCTGAGGATAGATATAGAGTCCCGACAAGGGCCCAGGTTCCCGTTAGAACCATACCACAGGGATCTTGCTGGGACTTCCGACCTCTTTTGAATAGTCCACAGAAGACCTGCCTTCATAGTTGACGACCTATCTTCTTTGATGAGAAAAGGCAGTTGTAAATACCAATGTGAAATCAAGAATGTGAAAGAAGGGATAGTGTTACTTTGTGTAAGTAAATCTCTGGTTGTACTGAGAAGTGGAATAAGCCAGTCCATTTTCTACCTCTTTGCATCATTGTTTAGAGTCTATGTTTCAGCCTCTTTTAAAAATACAGAGTAGATGCTTAATCTAGTGAAAACAATTCAGGTATGAAATTTTTAGAATTTAGTTTTGTCATCCCATACCCCTTTATTCTTACTAACTTGATCCATTGCAAGAGAGCCAAGAATCAAAAACTGAGTATTCTAAGTGGGGAAGAAGGCTCTCAAGGATCTCAGTCTTGCTCCCAAGGTAGTTGATTTCAAATTGAGTTCAGAATAGATCAAATGATAAGAAACTTAAAAAAAGTGAAAACTAACTTGAATGAGTTGAGTCAGTCAAAACTTGTGATAATTAAGGGAAATGAGGGGAGGGGTGGGGGCAGGGTTAGCAAAGATGGTGGATTGAGACAGACGTCATTATGCTATGAACATGAATGATTACATGAATGGTGTGACTCTACATCATGTACAATAGAGAAAGGAAAAGTTGTACTCCATCTGTGTACAATTAATCAAAATGTATTCTGCTATCGTGTATAACTAAATATAACAAATAACTCAAAAAACATTCAGTAAAAAACCACCTTAATTGTATTAGAGGGTTAACTACATTTTCTGAATGGGAAAAGAATGGATTTGTATCAACTGCAAATCAGTAATACCACAGCCCTTATACAAAGGGCTTATACAAAGTTATAAGAACAAATGTAAAATTATATAGATCTTAGTATTCCTCTTCTGGGAGAGATTAGCCATATAGGTCAGTAGTAGAGTGCTTGCTAGCATGCACAAGGCCCTGGGTTCTCTTCCCAGCACCATACCCACACACACAAAGGAAAAGAAAAATATCCTCAGTAAAAAAGGAGTATGTTCTCAGTGTGGTGGCATGTGCCTATAATCTCAGTAATTTGGAAGGTTGAGGCAGGAGGATCACAAATTCGAGGCCAGCTTCAGCAACCCAGTGAGGCCCTCAGCAATAATTCAGAACCTATCCCTATCTTATTCATATATGATCAGTCATACTAATACAGAGGTTTTTGTGTTTTACTGGACTAATATTGGTATACTTAGTCTGGGGCAATATATTAAAAAACTAAGAAAAATTATTAAAGGCATCAAAATTATACTAAAAACGATTGTTATATGATTTTAATTAGCTTTATTTTTAAAGAGCATATGAAAATTTACATGTGTTAATGGTGTAACACGATATTTCCATAATGTGTACATTGTTTAATGTTTGAGTCACGGTAGGCATATCTGTTTCCTTAAACATTTGTCAAATATTTATGGTGACAACTTCAATATCCTTTCTTCCAGCTTTTTGAAATGTACAATACATTATTATTATCTATAGTCATCCTACTGTGCATCAGAACCTCTTACACGTATCTTTAGAAAATGGTGATTAAAAGTTACTAACTTACCATTAAATGAATAAAAGAATCCTAAAATATACTTAGAATATAAATGTTTCTGGGCTGGAGATATAGCTCAGTTGGTAGTGCCTTCCTTGCAAGCACAAGGCCCTGGGTCCAATTCCTAGCACCGCAAAAAAGAAAGAAAAATATAAATGTTTCCCCAAAGTCATTGAATTATGTATAAATAAAAAATATCAATTTAGGAATATTTTTGTTCCACAGTGATTAAAATTAAAACACAGGTCACAAATTCTTTCAAATTTTAAGTTGATCATTTTAAGTGGAATGGCTACATTTGCTATTTGAAGAACACAATAGAAGAACTTTTAAGCCAACTGGGAAAAAGTACTTCCTTTGACCTTGAATGTATGCATTATCAGTTTCTTGTAAATATCACTATAGTTTCTATCATATATTTGGTTCTTAATGGTTGAGAGAATAATATGAAACTTTGAACCACAAAAACTGTAGCCTGTAACCTTATTTTTTAAGTTGATTTCAGGGACTATATTCTAAATTCTTATAGAAATGTGTTTGTGTTACTAACATTAAAAAATGGAATGTTTAATTTGTCATAGTAAATTAAATTTGCTAACAAAACCAATTATAAACCCATTTCTATTACCTCATTCACCTTATTATAACTTACCTCACCAAAACATATGGCATATAAAATCTCTTACTAGTCAGGAAAATGTATATACTTGAAATTTGAGGTATTTTTCTTCTGGGGAGTTGTCTAAATAAAATAAACACTGCTTATTGCAAAAACAACTCTGATAATTCGTGTTTCAGAACTCTTAGATAATACTTTTATTTCTTAAACAGATTTGCATAGAGTGAAAAAATAAGCACTGGATTTGATGTCATGTTCAATGCTCAAATCTTGCTTTGATTGCTTTGTCATTCCTAACTATGGAATCCTTGGATAACTAATGACATTTCCCAAAAACTTTACCTGTGTCTATATCTTCTCCACCTTGTTGATTACAAGGATAAATTTTAATAAAATTTAGACTATGAACTTGTGGACTGTGAAAATCGTACTTGCATTTCAGGAGATTGAATTTGCAATTTAAATGTACTGCCAATCAAGAATTTGGGTTGTGCATTAGAAAGTGTATGCCATGCCTGAGATCAGATACACTGCCTGTTCACTCAATGTTCCTAAAGCATTATTTCAGTTGTATAACGATGGGTTTTCTGTAACACATAAATCAAAGTTGAAATTCTTTATTAAAATGTATCTGAATTTAAATGGACTGTTCTTCAAATTTGATATTTCACTCTAAATTTACATGAGATAGAAGCCTAAAATGTTCTTTATTAGCACTGATTCTGATAATCAGCTCTGCCTTCACAGCTACATCCTTTGGTTAGCTTTTATTTGAAAGAGGGTGATCATCATTATTAATTTGAACCAGCACTCTTATGGAGTAAAAGGGGATAATATTAAGATTTCTGCTGGGGTGAAAGAAACAAACTGGAACTGACTGGCAGCAAACTGGGACATGTCAGCAGGGTAATTTCAAAGCCCTGTTCTAGAACATATAAACAAATGGACCTAAGTTTTGTTTTAATTACTTGGATGCCTTTTCCCCCTTTCACAGGCAGCAGAAAAGATGAAAAATTCCCAAATGATTTTCCTTCAGACATATTTACATGGTTTGTTTAAAATAAGAAAATAGTGCCTGTAATAGCTCCTTTTTGTCCATCTATTCTTCCTATCTGCTATTTGACTGTAGCTCCTAGCAGAACTGATTGAATATTGGCAATTGCCTCAATTGGCACTTAGATTCAGATTATGTTTCTTTGAAAAATATGGAGAAGTATTTGCACATGGAATGAATATTTTTATGAATTGTTTTAAAGAGAGTTAAAGATAATTCTAAGATGAGAAATCATTAAGTAATCTACAGTTTGGACAATTTTTATGTATTCCATAATTCTTGTATAAAGTACCAAGGACTCCAATTAAGAGTAGGATAACTATAACAAAGTTTCATAAGTGCATATGAGACTTTTTTTTATAGGAGATAAAGTGTAAAATATTGTTTAATGATTTTTGAATGAATTGTTCTGTGGGTACTGTGTATCTCATTTATTCAATCTCTGTGAACTTCTCTCCTTTGCAGTTTGATGCCAAAGTCATCAATTATTAGATTATCATTTTCCTTTTCTATTACAAAGTCTGCTTTCACCTCTAGGTGATTCTGTGATAGCCTGCCTGGTCTCTTACCCTCACACTGTTGCTCTTTCCTTGCTGCACTAATACATATAAAACTTACTCCCTCACTTTTGGCACCACAGTTTCCTGGTTAGATTTTCACTTTCTGTGTTTTCCAAATGTGGAAAAAAATTTGAGAGCATCCATCTCACACTGCTCCAAGATGATAGGAGCCTTCCTCCTTTCTTCACCCATACTGATTTTGGGGGTTGGGTAATCCCTACTCCTTAGGTCATCTACTCTAGAAACTAGATACTCATGGCCTCTCACAGGTAGAACTAATATGAGAGATTGTCTATACTCCAGGGTCCTCCTGTAGCTGATGTGCACATTGAGAGGTTAAGTGTCCTAAGTGCTGTGTCGTTGGGAACTTTTAAAATAGTCTATTAAGCATAATTTTTACAAAATAATTATATTCACATCATCAAAGTAGTATTAATGTAGGCTATTGGCCAGGAGATAGAAATAGTCCAATTATGTAGAATTGCATAATTGTTTTATTTAACATAGGATCCATTTTACCTGCGCTTTACTATATTGCTTTCAAGTACTATAATTAATTCCTTTGAAACCTACTAAAATTAAGGTAAGAAGTAGCTACCCCAATTTTCGTATAATTTTCTACAGACTGCTAGGGATAGTGACTATCTTCTCAGCTTGTCTCAGAATTTAGTATCCTGAAGAGTCTAGCCTAAATTCAAATCCTGCTCCTTCTCTCAGTTTACTCTCTCCATTTTACTTTACCTCTTCTATCCCCTTCCTTTTCTTTTCACAAGCAGATTGGAACTCTTTTCCTCAGAAATATCTAAATTTAATTCTGTTTATACCCAAACACATCACTACGTATATATATTAATTGCTTGAAAATATTTTAAGTTGCTATTTAAAGATATTTTTTAAGACAGGCATGGTGGTGCATGCAAGTTTGAGACCAGCCTCAGCAACTTAGGGAGGCCCTAAGCAACTTAGTGAGACTCTGTCTTAAAATAGGAAAAAAAAAAAAAAGAAAGGTTGGGGATGTTGCTCAGTGGTTAAGTGCTTCTGGGTTCAATCTCTGGTACCAAAAAATGAAAAATGTACTTTTATCTTGTAATGTTCTTATTTGTAAAAATCTTTATATAATATTATACTATTCTTGGTTATATTCTTGTACAGCCAATAATGTAGTCTTAGGTTTGGGATGCTCTATTTGCTCCCAGTGAGGACTTATTATACACACACACACACACACACACACACACACACTGACTTTGCAAAGTATCTTTTGCATCACCATAAGAAACCTTAAAGTAATATTAAATTAGCAAAAGATTTGCATAGTGCAAATGCTAATAAAATTTCTTTAAATGAAAATCTCTATACATGGGTATGGACATGAATTTATCATTAGGACTTGTTTGTTGAGGTTTGTAATGGTCAAATATAGTTTGTGGTTCATTGTAAAAAGCACTTGTTTAGAAAAGAGTGACGGAGAACTAATTTTATATCAATATTAGTTTGTCTTTTCCTTTCTTCTGTCTTCCCCAAAACTCCATAAACATAATAGGTTTTATTTAAATAATTGTACATTTATTTTCTGACTGTTTTGTGCACATGCCAAATATCTTGAGGCTAGAGTTAATTGATTTTTGTAATTATGTCAAGTGAAGAGGAAAACTGCCTATAAATACATGGGTTATTTATATTCTCATTTTCCAAATTCAAACAAAGAGTTTGCTGTTTGTTTAACATGACATGAAAACACCTAGAACAAGTCATGAATTATTTTTTCCCTTTTTACATCAGACCATTTATAATATGCCATTCTTTCTAGTTATTTAAACCTACAATGTTTCTACTGCCTGGACCCATTTTATGATTATAGTTATTTTTTAAGTCTTCTTTCAAAACCATCTAATTTTATACATTTTTATAATCTTTAAATTATTAATCTCTTCAACTCACTATTTTCCAATTTATAATATCTGCCCATCATTATAATAATAAATTGCTTAATTTCCTTTTAATTCTATTTTAAAATTATCACCCACATCCCAGAGTCTCTTTCTTTAAAACTCTTATGTTATATTGAAATGTTTACTTCTCCTTTCTTATATAAGAAAATTCTGCAGGGAGTAAGTGTGCTTTCACTTAAAAAATAGAGGGAGAGAGAAGTCACAGTGATTTGTAAGCATTTAATTCTCTTGGCAGTTTTACATACCAGCATTGCTTTACTAATTGTTCCCTTTTTCACTTAAACTAGACTTGTCTTCCAAAATTGAGCTATTAATGTGATTTTAATCAACAGTGCTAGCTCTACAGGTCTATAACTGATTAAAGGGCAGTAAATTGTTGGAGCATTCAAAAGCAAATCAGTATAATTTGTGTAGGACCCTGAATGTAAAGTCCATAATTTAATTTTAACTTAAATGAACTTTAGTGAAATATTTGTTAATTGTACATTTTTAGAATTAGTACTATTGAATATAAAATTTGTCTAAAGTACTCCTATAGTGTAAAAGGAAATCATTGAATTAGTTTGCCCACCTCGAGTGCCAGTATCATAACTGCAATAGATATAGTGCCTTAGGCCGGCTTTATTCTCTGAAAATATACAAAGGGATTCTACAGACGATAACAGAAGGATATAGTACAAATGACTAAATCCATTTTCTGTAATGAGAATGATATAGTACTGGTTATTCATAGACATTGTATTCATAAGAACAATAAGAGTAGTATTTATTAAGCACTCATCCTATGCCAAGTATTGTAAACCCTTTCTTGGGATTATTTCATATAATTGTAATAGCCCTAATAATGCTGGTGTGGTAATCATTCTCATTTTGGAGATGGAATACAGGAAATTTAGCAATGCTATATAAAATGCCCAGTTTCACTCAGCCACAGACAATAAGTCACAGAGTGTGATACTCAAACTTATTTCTTCATTTATTAACTGCTTAGAAAATAGTTTCAATTGGGTTTATATTGTTCTCATGTGTGCCAAGCACGCCTTTCCTTCAATTGTCACCTTGCCAACAAGAAGCCTGGTTCTCCTTTAAGAGCCCCTTCTGAATTTCTGACCATTGTGATTCAGAGTACCCTCTGCATTTCCCACCACACTGTTCCACTGTGATATTGCTGAAGTCTTGTATTTGATTTTCCATCAACTTGAAAGAAAAAAAGAGAGAAGTATTTCTTCTAGTGAGTTCTTATTTAAAAAAAATCAATTCTAGTTTTGCTGGTTCTTTATGCATGGCTATTATTTTATTATGTATCCATAATTAATATGAAATAGAACTAACACCCTTCGTGTCTATCTCTTTTTTAAAGCATTCCTGCACTTGACTCCAGTTGGTCATCACTGTATTATATACAGTACTTGAAACTAGTATAAGTCTTTATTTTCCATTATTCCTAAACATTGTGTATTTATTCTTAAACAAAGTGTTTTATGCCCACTCAATCTTTGATTTCCACTGAAAAAAACTTCACTCATATCCTCATTTTAAAATGGATGGGAATTAAACAAGCAAACATCACATATATTCTGTTTTATCTTCCTTTCCCAGTGAAATATGGGACTGGGTAGTTACCAAGATCCTTGGCCTAATGTGGAAATTTTCCAGATCTTTACATTAGACTATGGCAATCATACATAAAACATTCAATCAGTATTCTTCCCTTATCATGATAGAAAAATTTTAATTTAATCATCCAAATCATTTAAATCATTTAATGACACTATACCTGTTTTAGATTTACATTCTTAAAAGTGAAATGTTTAGACATTTTCATGAGTGTCTTTCTGAACTTTTGCTTTTCTCTAATTCAGTCGGCATTTCAAACATTATTTCTGAGCATGCATATTTTTTCCTCTTACTGTGGAATAGAAACACATTAAAAGTTATGGTTAAGATAGTGTACAAAGAGGAAAAGGCGGCTGTAGTGCATTGTTTACAGGAACACATTTTTTATCTTTGATAGGGTGATACATTGTGTTTAGGTAAGAGTTATTAGGAAAGGAACGAAAGAAAAAGAAAAGGTTTTTTCTACCAATATCTTCTTGGTGTACTAACATATGTTAATATATAAAGTGATAAATGCTTATCCACTTGAGAAGGGGCTATATAAAGAAAGACACAGAGAGAAATGTCAAATGTCAAATAATAACAAAAACATAACGCAAATTCAAGAGGGAGAATGACCTTTAGAATGCTTAGCTGCAGCAGGTGATCCAGGTCTCTGTTACAGCAGGAGGACTGCATCCTGTGCCGTGTTAAATGTTTTTCTCTGCAAGAGCACTCATACAGGGGAAGGGTGTAGGGAATGACAGGTCAGTTCGGCTAATGTCAGCCAGATATGTGATTTTATCACTGATTTTATCAGTGGAGTGATAGACCCAGGGATTTGCTGAAACACTTTTAAATTACCCAGAATGGTTGAAAGTAAACATTTGGAAGAAATCAACACAGAAGCCTCTCTTGTTCATTAGGAAAATGATAATAATTTACTTCTAATATACGTGGTTATACTTCTACTTTACTTGTTTTAATCTTTGCTATCTTCTCAAGCAATCATGTCAAGAACATTGGTATCTCACTAGAAGAATGAATGGAATACGAAATTTGCTTTAGCATTAAACCTGTATTTCCTTTTTTGTTTCATCTGAATTTTTTTTTTTGGTTTTGAAAGGTAATTTTATGCTAATGGTCACAAAGAACATAATAAAGTATACACTGGGAAAAATCTTTGTTATCACAGGGAACATAAAACAATATTTTGCTGTTTTTGTTGTTTTGAATGGATGTTTCAGAATAAATTTAAAGAGCAAAAATGCCTTCAAAAATGTGTCTTTTAGGAATGTGCTTCTTATTATTGTTAAAAGATAAAACTTTCTAGTAGGAAATTTTTGTCAACTTTAATTTGTAGTTTCCATGTTTCTTCTTTATGTCCTTGCAAACTATTATTTATTCATGTTTGAAGCAGGAAAGAGGATACTGGACTTGAAGTTTGAGTTGTCACTATTCATATCATGAAAAATTCACTTTGAATTTCCCTACTCACAAGTAGAGGTTTGCTGTTTGTATTGAATAATAATCATGATTATTATTCCAGGTCCAGTTATTATCATTGAAGACTATTAGCCACAAATGGTTAATATTGCATGAATAATAATCCCAACTAGTTAAATGATTCCAGTAGAATAGAACCTGAAGTCTTAAATGCTTTGAGGCTCTGATTCTCTAGGAAGTCATAGTACAGAATTGATGCTTTTCTGGCTTCTAAGTGTATCCCTGACTACCTTGGCAGCATAACAGGGGATTCTTTTTTTTCTGCTGTTGGATATACATTACCTTCTATGTCAAGTGACTTGCACCAGGATTCTTGTAATTTTAGATTGCTTAGATCAAAAGATACTGGATTTGTGGGGGAAAAACTTTCCTAAGTGATCCAGAAAAAGACTATTGTGTGCAGATTGATTTGGAGCCAGGGGATGAGAGAATTAGGTACAGTTCCTCTTCAGAGATAGTTTCTCTTTGTGGGACTTCCTCTACAGCAATAACCAGGGAACCTAAAGTGGTCTGGTTTCAGTAGTAGTAACCTCTGAGCAAGTGTGTCTCACACCAATTGTTCCCAAAGCACAAAGTCCTGATCACCTCTATTTGTTAGTTGGATATACCACATTATTTGTGCTATTTATTAATAAGTAGAGTTGGTAATTTAAAAAAAAATTTTTTTATTTACTTATTGATTCATTGAACACAAATGGAGTACAGCTATTGTTTCTCTGGTTGTACACAAAGTAGAGTCACACCATCTGTGCATTCATACATGTACACAGGGCAATGATGTCTGTCACACATTCTGCTATTATTCTTACCCCCCCACCCGGACCCCACCCCTCCCTTCCCTCCATGCTATCTATCCTTCCACCATTCTAGCCACCCTTCCCCCCGCATAATTCATCATCATTCACTTATCAGAGAGACCATTTGGCCTTTGGATTTTTGGGATTGGCTGATTTCACTTAGCATAACCGTCTCCAACATCATCCATTTACCTACAAATGCCATAATTTTATTCTTCTTTATGGCTGAATAATACTCCATTGTGTATATATACCACAGTTTCTTTATCCATTCATCTATTGAAGGGCATCTAGGTTGGATCCACAATCTAGCTATTGTGAATTGAGCAGCTATGAACATTGATGTGGCTGCATCACTGTAGTAATCTGATTTTAAGTCCTTTGGGTATAGGCCAAGGAGTGGGATAGCAGGGTCAAATGGTGGATCCATTCCAAGTTTCCTAAGGAATCTCCACACTGCTTTCCAGAGTGGCTGCACCAATTTGCACTCCCACCAGCAATGTATGAGTGTGCCCTTTTCCCCACATCCTCGCCAACACCTGTTGTTGCCTATATTCTTAATAAGAGACATTCTAATTGGGGTAAGATGAAATCTTAAGGTGGTTTTGATTTGCATTTCTCTTATAACAAGGGATGTTGAACATTTTTTCATGAATCTGTTGATTGCTTGTAGATCTTCCTCTGTAAAGTGTCTGTTCATTTCCTTGGCCCATTTATTGATTGGGTTATTAGTGTTCTTAGTGTAAAGATTTTTGAGTACTTGGTAGATTCTGGAGATTAGTGCTCTGTCTGAAGTGTGTGAGTTGGTAATATTTTAAGAATTCTCCTCCTTCCCTACTCCCCAAGAAAGAATGCTCAAAGTTTTATTCACAGAGACAATATTTAGAAATGTCTTAATCATTACTTTTTCTGGCTTGATTCCCAAAATGATTGGGAATCTTATGTCTAAAAGCAAATTGACTCTTCACATACCATATAATTAGGACTTTTTTGTGAAAGAGATAATGTCAACTTAAGTTTAAACTGAAGTCTTGGAACTCAAAAGGGAGGTTTGCTGCTACTAGATTTTGCAGAATGAAAAGCTTCAAGGAGATATCTAGGAAGCGTTTTATCAGGTATTGAATTGAAATGATCATGATTAAAGAATGGAGCAGAAATGATACAAAGCTGCACACTTTTCAATGGGACTGGTTCTTAATAAAGTTTAGAAGGGTAGGCTGCTGACAAAAAATGCTTTGAAGCCATCAGAAATATTACACTTAGCCTGTGAATTATATTGGAAATCCTAAGTACTACAAAAAAATAAAAATGTTTTTCCTAACTAAACAGAAATTGATTATAATATGAAGAAACCCTGAATATTGTGAATATTTTTCAATTTCATCTTCTAAATTATATACTAGAAATTATTAGTCAGGATATTTATATTTATAAGAAAATGAAGTACACCTTAACAATATGCACGGGGACTCCTTTCACTCATTAAAACTCATTTCACAAATTTTTACAGAGTAGTTTTAATTCTTTTCAAGGACAAATTGTTATTCACTGTGGTGATGCTACATAAAATTAAATTTTGCTGTTTGTCCTAGTTATAGTACATACAAGTTTAAGGTGTGTACAAAAAATTATTGCAAGACAATTCATGCAGTTTGCATTATTACTAATCAGAAGTGTCACAACGATCTTTTAATTTCATTAAAATTAATTAAATGGTTAAATATATTTATTTTCTATTAATGTTAATATAAACACTTCATTTTTTTTAAATAGGCAAAAGAAAACATGTGCCAACCACACCAAGTACCGGTTGAAAAAGCATTCTGAAACTTTAGACATTAGAGGTGGAACACAAGTTAAAGAACCTAACCTAATCTGTCTTATATAGTTAGTGAGTATCTCTTTCTCTCCGCTCATATTTGTGAAACTTCTAAGAAAGAAGAATTTGCCTTGCAAATCATGCTTCTCCCATGATGAATAGCACTTTGGTTTTTCCCTATTAAAACCAGTAAATAATTTCTAAAATAAAAGGAAGACAAGAGAGAAAAAAGGAAGGCAAGAGAGGAAAAAGGAAGGAAGAGAGAACATACACATAATATTTACTAGTTTTTCATCTAAACTCAAGAAACCCGAATGACTCAATAGCTGACATGATTTCTATATAAAAAAGCCAAAATTTGCTATTACTAGTATGAGGAAAGCGAACCTATTAAGCAAAATAGAACTTTCTAAAAAGCTCTGGTTTTCATAACACTGTAATCTTTTATATTTTAATTTAGTATGAAAGAATTAATTCCTATTTCATTGGACCTTTAGGCTTAATTTGGATTACATATTGTATGTACATATCTAACACATAGTGAAGAGACACACATTGCTCTGTTTTCTCCTGCCACTTCCCAGTGCCTCCTGATTTCACTGTGGACATCTATGGGTATCACTGTAACAGTAGGGCACGTGACCCAGGCTGAGTCAATCATCTCATTTAATCTCTTGCCAGTGGTAACTGGCGGGGGTTGAACTATGGCCTAAACTGGCCTAATTAAAGTCTCAAGGCTTATGTGTGGAATTTAGAAACATGAACAAAGGTTTTCCTATTCACTGTAGTGATACTGTGTGGGGATGAGAAACCTAGACTTGCTGTAGCTCTCTTGGCTGTTAGCCTGGAGACAAAGCCAGGACACAGAACTGAGCCAAGAGAATCACAGAGAAACAGCTAAGCCTTGGTGGTATTATGAACCTCTGGATCAAATTGTGCCCAGTGCCTACCCTCCCTCTAGACTTTTCATTATGTGAGCCAATAATTTCCTGTTCAGGGTTGATTTAGATTTTCTTATTTATTCCACATTAAGCTTCCCTCCTGATATAGTAGGTAATCAATAAATCTCTTGTTTCATGACCCCTTGAGCTGTTGATTACTATACTAGAAAGTGTCACATTCCTTATAGCTTTTATTTTTTCTTGGTTGAAGGAACTATGGTTTAAGAAAAATTATGCCTCAAATCTTAGTTTCAGAATTAACTCCAAACCATACCCTTTGCAGAATGAGAGTGGTATATTGTGAGGTTTGGCTTGATGCTGCTGACACCCTAACCAGATGGGAGCTCAGCCTCTTGGTTACTAGCTGTTATGTACTCGCCATACATGAGCTTCCCTTTTTCAAAAAGGAATACAATAAGACTTCTGTACTTTTGGATGTATTATTATGTAAGATTAAAAAAGCACAAAGTGTTTTGCCTAGCACATAATGAACAATCATTAATCATTATTATATTTTTTGCTTTCAGTTTGATTTGGGGGAAGGGTGATGTTAGGTTGTTACTTAATCTCAATTATTATTTTTAGGATGAAAACAATGAGTGGTAACTCAGTGCATTTTTTAATTGATTTGAAAGCAGTTTTCTTATGCAATTGAAAGAAGTCTGAGGTGTATAATAAAACATCATTTGTATTTTAAAATGTGTGCTATTAATAGGGAATATTTTCTACAAAATAGGCAAATTGAGCTATAAGGAGGAATGTTTAGATATCTAGACTTAGTAAGATCAGATGGAGGTAACCGAAGGGCAGACAGGCCAGATGTAATTAAAAAAGAACTTTATTGGGACGGCTCTCTGGCAAGGTTCACCGGTTCTCCACGGTGAGGGCCAGGGAAGCGCCGGCAGCGCTTTTATGGTCCGGGATAGGCAGGGAAGGCTTCCGGGTTCAGTGTCCACCTGGGATTGGCCTGGGACCCTGCTCCATTGGTTGTGCTTTGCTGCATGAGGGCTGCCTGATGCCCTGCCCCCCCATCCAGCCGCTGCCTTGCACCTCCCTAACACACGTGAATGGTCATAAAATACAATGAAAAATTTGTACATGTAAATAATTTTAGAGAGAGAGTGATTGATTCCAAGAATTGTTTTCTCTACTGTGTGCAGAAAGCTATAATTGAGCTGTCTTCAGAAGTCTGTGTTGGCACATGGAAGAAATAAATTTTTTTAAACTTGTTCTATGAGGAGAAAGTTCATGTGTGTACACTAAAAAAATGACAATTGCAAAAAGAGCACAAAAGGAATTAAATTGCTTCATAATTCTATTTTTCCATGATAAGCAATTTTAACACTGTAATGTATTGCCTTTGTTTTCATCATACATGGGCACACACACATACACTGTATTTGTGGTGATGTCTGTATTCTACATGTACATACATATGTGTACCTGCAAAGCACATCTCTGAGCAATTTGGATTTCTGGGTTTATGTATACTTAATAATAATTCTCAGATATCATAAAGTCACTTAACCTTAGTGTGTTTACAGCTGAAATTATTTCTTAAAGTCCTCTGCACCACTGCTTCATCAGGAAGTCTGTTTTGATGAGAGGCACCGGTATCTATAGCCAGGAAAGCAAGACCCCTAAATTCACTCCTGAAGACTCCTTTATCTCCAACCCCATAATGTCAGTCATGAATCCCATTGATTCTACTTCCTAAAATCTCAAATCCATCCATTCATCTTCATCTCTATGTTCCTCCCCAGTTTGAGTGCTCATCATCTCTTACTTTCTTTTAATAACCTTGTAATTTGAATACCTGTTTCCTCTATGCCCACTAATATATTTTCCTCAAAATAATTTAACATTTTAAAAATAGAAATAATACCATGCCCCTATTTTGCTTAAAATTTCTTTTATTACTCTGACTTCCACTGGTCTCAAGATAAAACATAAAGTTTTACTGTGACTTATAAAGCTCTAGATTTTTAGACCCTGCCTCATCACCAACCTTTGATCCCCTAGCCATATTGGCTTTTTCAGTTATTCAAAGGTGCCATGTTCCTTCTTTCTCAGGAATAATAAATCTGTTGCTTTCTTTATCTGGATGGCTCTTGAAGACTCTCACCTCATCATGCCTCACTGTTCTAATCAAATGCTGTTTCCTCACTGAAGTCTTTTTGACTTTACAGACCAAGTTAAATCTCTCATCTTTCTGTGAACTGTGCTTTCAGCCAACCTAGAAGATGGTTATTGTGTAATACTTCATGTATTTGTCTCAGGGTACAGTACACTTCACAAGGTCAGGGACTGTATCTCATCTTGTCAGAGCTGTATCTCCATTATGTAGCATGGACCTTGCTCAGAAGGCTATAAACAATGTTTATGACCTTTTTTATATCATAAACTCTTTGAATTGTTTTCTAAACTAATGTTTTTAATGTCTGCTTGTTAGTCTACTGTAAAGATAGGAAGCGATTTATTTAACAAAGCCCCCATTATTGGACTTGTAAATTATTTTTATTGTCTGCTATTGTAAATCATTTTACAGTGAATTCAGGAATTCATTGAATTGAGGGGGTTGCAGTTTGGGTTCTCTAGAAGATGAGCCTAGGATGGGGATTCTTGTACAAGTAATCCATTGAGGAGAAATTACTGCATCATTTGTTATATATAATAACGAGCTACCTAGGGCTATTATATCCATTTGCCCTTAGTCCTTAGTCACAAACTGCCTGTGTGTGTGTGTGTGTGTGTGTGTGTGTGTGTGTTGCACAGATGTGAGTTTACAGTGCCTGGCCTGTGAAGCACAGCCAGGGAAGCACCAATGGCACGTGGTGTAGTAATATCCAAGGAGGCTACGTTGAAGGGTTTTTACTTAGGTATAAGGCCTCAGAACATGGTAGAATTTTGATGCATTAACCATAGGGGAAGCATATTGTCAGGAGAAGGAAAAAAAGCACAATAAGGAAAGAGTTAATTAAACAGGGATTTTTGGGCAACATGAATGATATGTAATAAATATAATAAAGGCCAAGTGAGAAGTGTGTGGAGATGAGTATAACAATGGATTAGACATATACCATAAAGAACTTCAATTCTAAGTTCTTAAAATATACATCATTAAATGAAGAGTTTGGGGGCTGGGGATGTAGGTCAGTGGTAGAGCACTTCCCTAGCATGTGAGCTTCCCTGAGTTCAATACACAGCACTTCCAAAAAAAGAAACAAACAAATAAAAACCCCCAAATAATAATATCAACAACAACATGAATTAATCAGAGAAAACCCCCAAAGAATGAAACAAAAAACAAAGCAAATGAAGAGCTTTCATTCAAAAGATAGATTGTATTTATATAATTTTGATTTAATTGTAAAGATCTGAATATATGTAAACTTAAAGATCTTTACTCTTAAGGAATACTAATCTCTATACTATTAATTGATTTATTAATTCTGATATGTACAAAATTGTATGAGATTGTTACTGGTGTTGAGAAGCTTAACAATATACAGGAACACACACACCCGTGTATAACTTGTATTTCAGTGAGCTTTATATTGAATGCATGGTTCAAATTTTTCTAAAATATGTATATCTAAACATCTAAAACATTGTATATAGGTAATGAATAGTTTTGTGGTTTCAGATGTCATAAAGATAATAGAGAAGTGTTTTAAAAGAAATGCCAGGAAAAAAACAGTATCATGAAATAATATAATGAAAATCATGTAAGCGTTTTGGACACATGTAGAAAGTCTAAGAGTCCATAAATATTATTTAAAATCTCAACATCTTGAAGAATACTATGATTTCTAAATCATAAATGTAATATTTAGTTATTATCTATTTAATTTCCCTCATTTGTGAAAGGCAGTTGTAGACCTCCTTACCTTATGGGAGGTGAGGCGGTTGAAAAGTTAATGAGTTAATGTTTATAGAGGCTTTTTGTGCCTTTAAATGAAAGGTACAATATAAATCCAAAATATTAATCTTTAAGTGTGAAATACTCTAATTACTTCTCATTGCCATAAGGACATTACTGAAGATTTATACCTTCCTCTGAAATACCTGGCACAATTGTTATATGAGACAGCATAATTTTAGGTGAACCATTATAATTATATGGTCATTACCATGTGTCAAAATGAGTAGTTTAAGTATATGTGTTACATTTACATATTTGGAATTTTAATATTTCCCATTATTCATTTATTAGTATAAGAAACATTAATATGATTTGGACAACTGATTTAGTACACTGTTCTATCTATGTTGCTGCCAAAGTGTTTTAGATATAAGACTAGGGAGAAAATGGGAAGATTTTAAAGCACTTGAAAGAAGAATTGATATTATGTTCAATATCTTGGTTTTAACAATGGACTGATTAGATATTCATTAGCTATCCTATGATAGCAATGGAAGACACTCATCATTGTAGCAACATTCTTTTATTTACATAATTATAGTGGTACCATTTATTGACTAAATATATTTATCAGACATGGAGCTGATCATTTTTCATAGGTTATTATAATTCTCACAAAAGAACTGTAAAATGAAGATAGAATTCTTGAGTTCAAGCATGAGGAAAGGAGGTAAAAGCAAGTAAATAACTAGTTCAAGTTCAGAGAGGATTTAAACCAAGACAGTGAGACTTATGAGGAAACTCTTTAACCCTGTACTATACTAAATGCTATCTTTCTAATATTCAGCCTATTTCACGGTCTTAGATCCTAACTGAATGTAGACTGCAAAAGATAATTTTAATAACAAAATGAAAGTTGCAGGAATTCTCAATAGAAGCAGTGTTCTTCTTTGCCAAGTTTTTCTACATGAGCTGCTTTATCTGGTTTCTTGCCAAATCAATAAGCATAAACACTGAAATTGCAAAGAAAAGGATCCAAGACACAATGCTCATTTTTGTTAGGCTCATGTTGAAAACACATAGCTAAGAACTCAGCACATGTAAACTTGGTTCAAGAATGACAGTCTCTGGCACTCCTTGACACATAGAAACTAAGTTCTTCGTACACATTTCCACAAAGTAGACAAGAAAAAAAGTAGGAAGGTAGGTTTTAAATGGACATTTAAAAGTAATAAATTTCCTTGTAAAACTTTGGAGAAATTATTAAGAATATCATTTATTTATATTTCTCTCTCACCTTTTCTATACATATTCACAATCACAATTTGATGTATGAGTAGACATCAAATTTCTAAACTAAAAAAATGAGATTTTCTTTTGCTTACTTCCTCTAGTCTGTTCACCACAGGAACAACCTAAACCAGTTTGTAGAGTGTTCCTAAGCAGAATCAGAAAAACATCCGAAGTTTTTTTGTGTGTGCACAAAGCCTTTCTTAATCTGCCACCTGGTTAATTTCCACTTCATGACCTGCCTCTGTCAGATGTGTGCATCTGATTTTTGACTCTCTTTGCAGAATTGCTACCTGCTTGTTCATGTTTTGATGCCTTTGACCCTCTTGTTTTCCCTGGAATTTTATGGGATGAACACTTACTCATACTGTAATGAAGTGTTTCTGACTTCCTCCAAAGAGAGAGAATTTGTTATTCCTTCCTATTTTCTTGCATAGCATTCTTTAGCTACTATTTTACATTGTAACTTTAATTAGTATATAGCATTGCAATTACTTATTTCCCATTGTATTATTAAGGCCTTAAAACCTGTGTTTGTATCTTTCCTTATTTGCTGTGACTGCCAGTGCAGGATGATGTATAGAAAGTTTAAACGGGAACACATCTGTTTCAGAATTTTGTCTGAGGCCACAAAACAGAGCATAATATGAATTGAGTATTTCTACATTTTAAACTTTTATATGAGCCTGCAAAGGAGGTTCTTAAAATCAGTGTCTGTATATAATATGATACACACTTAATAAGTCAGGAAGTAAATGAGTAAACAACTTCTAGTAGACTATTGCTTCAATGTAAGCTCCTGCCACTTTCTTTTCCTCTCTTTAATATATATGGCTTACACATTTGTTAGATTTACTCTTTCAAATCAGATTGGAAAGGCTCATCAGTTCCCTGGTACATTTCCCTTCCTAGCTCTCATTGCTTCTGTCATTGAAACATTGTCACTATTGAGATTGAGCCCCATATGGTCCAGTGTGTTCTGTCTACTGTGGCTTGTTACTTTAGATTCTTGCACATGGAAGAGATGGCAGTTCACAGTTGATTTTCTAAGGTTTCAGTCATTTTTCTAGTTTATATACATACACTTAGCTATTTCTCT
Organism: Glaucomys volans; assembly: GCA_020662805.1. NCBI lineage: Eukaryota > Metazoa > Chordata > Mammalia > Rodentia > Sciuridae > Glaucomys > Glaucomys volans. The sequence goes on from JAJEJO010000232.1 coordinate 214,507, forward strand.
GAAAAATGGTGCCATTAATAAATCTAGAAATGCTTCCACACCAGTCCAGAACCTGTGTTGCCACCCAGCTTCTCAAAGCCTCCCGCAACCTCATACTTTCAGGGACTTTGGAGCTCTTGTCAACTGCTAGACCTCAATCTGGACTGCATTGTTTAGGAACATTTTAAAGTCCAATTGCATAGATAATCATAACACTGAATTTAAAAAACCTTTGGGGCTGGAATCAGGAGCTCACATTTGTAAATGTTTTCTGTTGTATCCCATTAGTAAACACTTGATTTAAGAACAAAGAAAAAATTGTTGCTTCAAACTGATGGACAATATTTAGAAGTATTATTTTCACTTGAGAATTGAGCAAATACTGTCTGATATTGCATATGGTAAAATACAAGTATAAAGATCTATTTCTGAGAAATAGTTTGGTTATTGATGAGTACCAAATAAGAGTCATACAAGCTTTTATCTCATACCTGTTATAAGAAGATGAACACTTGAGAATCAAGGTTAATCTACTTGTCTTCTATACGTGAATGAATATTTGAAGTATGTTTTAAATCATATCTTCCCAGGTGATTTTTCAAATTAAGGAATAACAAATACTTGTTGAGTACTTTATTTATTCATTGAACAAATGCTTATTGTGTGTTTCTATTACCCTGGACAGTGAAAATTTAGAAATGAACAGAAAAGTGTAACTCACTTCCCTCAGTGAGCTTGTTTTCCACTTAAAGAGACAAAAAATACAATAAAATGTATTTATGTGTTTACATGCACATGTATATCTTTTTAGGTGTGTTAAAGTAATAGCATCAAGGGTCTTAAAATCAAGTTAAGAAAAAAAGAACTTAACATATTAAATTATAAGAGCTAAAAGTGCATAAAATATTAAAACAAAAATTCCAAGAAACCATGAATTTACATGGTACGTAAGTTTAAAAAGCGAGACTGTGAGTTCAGAGGATGTGATCACTCTAACTTGAAAGTGTTATTTAAGGAAATGAGACTGGCCTGAAGAAGCCAGATATTTAGATAGGTCAGTGATCTTATCAATAGCTCATTGGAGTTCAAGCATCTAGATACAATAGTCTTACATTAGCACACTAGAATTTTCAAGGAGATTTACTAGTGAACAATAAACATTGATATAAGGGTTCTTTTGAAAGGAAATTCATTAAATAGAACCTGATAAATCAACTTAGATTCAAGTGTGAGTGTTCATTCATAGATTTCTTCTCAAATAACAATTTTGGTGGAAGGAGTTTTCATTAACACAATAAATTATATTGATTACTGTAAAAGAAAAGCATACAGATTTTCAGGCAATCTGTTCAAATCTGTTCATTGATAGATGTTTTAAAATGCTTGAAAATTGGCAGCTGCTTCCCAACATCATAATGCCACTTATTGTGCTATGTTCTGTTTTTCCTAAGCTATATGCTAGGAATGAGGCAGTCAACTGTGGAAAGACAGGGATCTTTGTCCCTTGTATCACTGTGTATCATGAAAAAAGAGAAGCATAAACCTGGCATAATGATATAATAGTTACCATTCCATACCCCGTTAACCCAATGAAAAATGTAATATAAACTGAAAGTTATGAGTTGAATATTTCCTATAATGTTTTGTAGAGAAATTTGATAAATTTTCTTTATAGTATTAAACAAATAAATTTATGATCATTGCTTATTTTTACTTATCATATCCTCTGATTTATCTTTCCTCTGTTGATGTATTATGTTTTCTCTGTATATTTGTCTAAATTGTTGGTAAAACTTTGATTTTCTTCTCTGTAAGTTTTCAGTATGATGGATAAATTTGCCATCTGGAAAGGAAAGCTCAAGACAATTTTGTACATTTGTACATACCATATATACTATACATAATACACATTATGTATTATAAATACATACCACATGTAATGTACCATACAGATATCAGATACATCTGATATATATATATATATATATATATTTATATGTATGGACATAGTAATATTCATAGTCATAGACATAGTTACAGATTATAAAAATAATGTTCCAAATGAAGCCAAGCCATCTAGCTGGTTTATTTTATTTTTTTTTACTTTAATTTTATCACGTTTCTTTTTTATTTTATTTTTATTTATTTTATTAGAGCATTATAATTATATATAGTAGGTGAGTTTATCCTGAGAAAATCATATATGCATGGAATTCAGTTTCACTTCATGATTCCCTCATTTCCCTCTAGTCCTCTCCTTCCCTCACCCTGATTCTCCTCCCTCAACTCTCTGAGACTTCCTTTTGCTCATCTGTTTGTTTTTGATTGGTTCTTTTTCCTTATACTTAAAGGTAAAATTCCCTGTGGTATATTTATATGTGCATAAAACATGATTTTTAAAAAGCATTATCAGTTAATTTGGTCTTATGTTTTTTCTAGTACAATCTTCATTTTAAAAATTCTTTTTCTTTTTCTTTTAGTGTGGAAAGTATATAAAGTATTCCATTTTATCCATTTTTGCATGTAAAATTCAGTGACATTAAGTACATTCACAATGTTGTATAGCCATTAGTATTCATATCCAAAACTTTTTCCATCACCCCAGAAAGAAACTTTATACTCATTTAATGAGAGCTTGTCAATGTTGTTTCTTCTAACTCCTGGTATCCTCTAATACACTTTCTGTCTCAAGAAATTTGTCTATTTAAGATATTTTTTATAAGTGGAATCGTACAATATTTGGCCTTTGGTGTCTGGTTTATTTCATTTTGCATTGTTTTCAAGGTTGATCCATGTTGTACCATGTATAAGAATTTCATTCAGAACTTCATTTTTTATGACTGAATAATATTTCCATTGTATGTGTATACTGCATATTGTCCATCTGTTCATCTGCTGATGGGCCTTAGGTATGTTTCTTCTTTTCAGCTTTTGTTAAAGTTGCTACAGTGAACAATTGGCATTCAATTGTTTATTTAAATCCCTTTTTTTTAATTTCACTTGTTTTGGGTGCATAACTAGAAATGAAATTGCTGGGTCATATGTTAATTCCCTTTTCAACATTTCAAGAAAGTAATAAACCATTTTCAACAGTGGCTGTACCATTTTACATTCCCACCAGCAAACACAAAGTTTCCAAATTTTTCATGTCCTCATTAACACTTGTTAGTTTTTGTTTTTAGTTTTTTCTTTCATTTTACTAAAATACTGTAATAGTAGTAGTCTATTCAAGTTCTTCACCCATTTTTAAATTGGGTTGGTTGTCTTTTTTGTTGTTGAATTATGAGTTATTTACATATTTTGGATATTAAACCATTTCAGTTTTAAAGATTGAGTGTAATGTATTTTGATATGGATCTCAATGAGTTTGTCCTACCTCACCAAGGTTCTTGGAGGTTTTTTGTCCATTATCAAACTTAAGAAATTTTGGACTGTTATTTCCTCAAAAAACCTGTCTTTCCCTTTCTCTGTATTTTGTCTTCTGAGACACCCAAAAATGAATATTTTGGTCAGTGTGACAGCGTCCTATGTTTCTCTTAGGCTCTTAGTTCACTTTTCTTTACTGCTTTTGCTTTATTTCTTTAGATTTGCTTATTTACATTTCTCCATCTTTGTGTTTATAGATTCTCTCTTCTGTTTGCTCAGATATTGCTCAAATATGATTTTGTGTTCCTTCACGTTATTTCCAGAATTTATTTCCAGAATTTATTTTATTTATTTACTTATTTTTTCTTTTCTTTTCTTTTTTTTATGTATGTGTGTGTGTGCCAGGAATCAAAGGTTGGGTCTCACACATGCTAGGCGAGTGATTTACTGCTGAGCTACACCCCTAGTCCCAAAATGTTTTCTTTTCTTTTTTTTTTCTTTTCTCACTGTGTTGCCCAGGTTAGCCCTGAACTTCCTGCCTCAGCCTCCCTAGTAGCTGGAATTATAAGCACACACCATCACTCAGCCTTGTTTCCTTTTTATAATTTCTCTAGTCTCATTTTGTTTACACACAATTCGCCTGATTTCCTTTAATTCTTCATCCATGTTTTCCTTTAGCTCTTTGATCATGACTAAGACAGTTGTTTTAGTCCTGTGCTAATCATTTCATTGTCTGTACTTTAGGATGTTTTCTGTCAATATATTTCACTCCTTTAAATGAGCAGTACTTTCTTGTTTTTGTATACTGCGTGATTTTTTTGTTATTGAAAACTGGACATTTGAACATTAGAATGTAGTAACTCTGGACATCAGATTCTCCCTTCCCCAGGGTTTGTTGTTTTGATTGTCGAAGGCCATAATAGTCCATTTGTCTAATGATTTCCTCCAACTATTTTTGCAGAGACTGTTTTCCTTTTAGTGTGTGTCTTACTGAATAAAGTCTTTGTTCCTGAACTTGTGTTGGGCTAGTGTTTCCTTGAAGTCCAGGAGCTAAAAAACTAAAACAAATAAACAAACAAACAAATAACCATCTCTCCCAGTCTTGGCAGATTAGCGTTGTGCTGGAATCCTCCTGCAGTATGTAACCTTGCTCTCAATCGGCCCATATGAAAAGCCTAAGATATTCTCTAGACTTTTCTGATCATGCATCTTGTCCTAGTCAAGTATGTGGCTTCTGCATTACTTTTTTCCCTAACCCCATGTTGACTGCCCTAACTTTCTAAGAAAACTTTCTCCCAGCTTTTCCTCTAAATTCTTAGGCACTCTCCTGTTTTTTACAACTGTAAACTTTTGCCTCAGGCACGTGCAGGTTGTCCTTTGCCTTTACACTGTTTTAAAACAATGTCTACAACTTTTCTACCTTGGCTGAGTTCCAAGTCAGGAAAAATAGAGACTAACACCACATGTCAGTTCTTCAGGTAGCTCTCAGACAGGTTAGGGTAGATCTACCTAATAATTTATTAACAGGGTCTCTCTATCATCTCCAGACTCAGAGACCAGGCTCCCAAACTGTTAAAACAGTCTGCTGTTTTCAGGACTGCTCCAGGACCAGAGTAGAAGTGAGGAAAGGGCAAATAAAAGCTTTCCTATTCATTTTAAGCTTATTTTTGCTTCATTCAGTATTCAGTTGGTTACAACCAATCTTTGACTGTCTTCCAGAATTCTGACAAAGTTGATTCTGATTATTCTTTCCTGTTTTCTTGATGTGTCTGTGGGGAACTTGAGCTTGGAGCTTCCATCTTTTCACTTTAATGTCAAAGCATTCTCTCCTTTATTTTGAAATAATAATTTCATTTGATATCTCTTTTCTCCCCCTCAGTGTCATTATACTCTTTACTGTTTTTCCAATCAGGATTCATATTGTTTTTCATGCTTTGCATCATTTCTTCATGTTTGAGCTAAGTTTGAAATAATATGTTGTTTTTCCTCAGGATTTTATTTATTTTTGAGTAATAAATGTAAGTTAGTTGTATTTGAGAGATGTTATACACTATAAAGATTATGTCAGTGAATCAAACTTATTGCATGCCTACTATGTATGTAGCTTAGAATAAGGTGAACTTGGTTCAATATTTATGGTTACTATTGCTCTGGACCTGCCTAGACTAGTCAGAGTGAACCCATCCTGCTGTGATGATTACCTAATATAATGCAGACAGAAGAAATCGGAAATCACAAGGGGAAAGATAGATCAGTGAAACATTTCTGCTGTGCTTATTACCCCCACCCCTTTTATTTATGCTAAGATTTTATAAAATGACTTTAAAAGTTCTTCTGTGCAATGTTTATTTCTCAAGATTTTCTACTGTCTTTTGCTTGGAATTCTAAGATCTTCACATGCTGCCTTATTCTTATCATTCAAGAATCAGCTCAAATGTCACTGGATGACCTGGCTTGATTGTCCTAGCTTGGCTGTCCTCCTAATCATCCTACCACATGATGTTCTTTCATTTTAAATGTACTCGGTTAAATGTTTATGGTATGCCTTTTCTCTCTGGAATAACAGCTCCTTTAAAGTCAGTTTCTAAAAAAAAAATATTTAGCTGCTTTGTTGATATTCACTTTTCAAAAATGGTGTATTCTTTTGCTTGTATAGTATTTGGGGCCAATTGGTTTTTTTATTTTCTTATAGCTATGTACATAGGCATGTATAGCTATACCAAGGAAATAGTAAATTAGAGTAAATTAGAGATTTCTTCTATACTAGAGCAACTTTTAGGATTTAAAGTATATGTTTTCATGAAGTAAAATGAAAAAAATGTTACTGTAACTACCATTAAATAGCAATTAAATTTTAAATTGCTTTTAGAGTGTATTTTATGTTATTAAGAAGAAAAAAAGAGAAATAAGGACAATATGAGGTAACAGCTGACTCGTTCTAATAACTTCGTTATAATAAATAAGCCAAATTTTGCCTTTTATCAAACTGCCTTTTTTTGGTGGGTGGGACCACCAGGGATTGAACTCAGGGGCATTTGACCACTGAGACACATCCCCAGTCCTATTTTCTATTTTATTTGGAGACAGTATCTCACTAAGTTGCTTAGTGCCATGGTTTTGCTGAAGCTGGGCTTGAACTCATGATCCTCTTGCCTCAGGCTCCAAAGCTGCTAGGAATTCAGGCATGTGCCACTGCACCTGGCTTATCAAACTGCTTAAAAACAAAACAAAGCAAACCAACAAAAAAACACTGAACATTCTTAAAAAAAAAAAATTATATATACTTTTTTTTAAGTTGTCAATGGACCTTTATTTTTATTTTTTTATTTATATGCAGTGCTGAGGATCAAACCCAGGGCCTCACACATGCCAGGCCAGCACTCTACCACTGAGCCACAACCCCAGTCCCTCAAACTGCTTTTTCAAAGGAAGAATGATTTTGTTAACAACAAAATGACATACTTGGGATAAAGTAATACTCAGGTTCAATATTTGTAAATCCTTCAAAAGTATAACTAAAATCACGAAGGCTGTGTACATTCTCCAGGGTCTGTTGAGATCATTCTTGTGCTATACAGACATCATAGGTGACACCATTCTGTTCTACATGTTTCAGCTTTTTCCCATGTGCGTCCTATTCTGCCTGACAGCCATCATAGATGACAATATTTATCAATTAAGAGGAAAAAGTTGATCTCAGGCTATGGATTATAGAAGATAAAGTTCATTGATTCTGATTTTTTCAAAAATTAAAAGATCTTATATTTATAGTTGGTCATAATATTTTGTTTTCCCACTGAGGATATTTCCTTTTTAATATTCATTAATTCATTTATCACCTTTTATATTTATGAAAATCTACATCTTTGAATAGTGAAATTTCATATGAAATACCTGAAAAAAAGGGTATGCCTTAAAACTTGCCATTTTCTTTTGGTCTTCTGAAATGGCAATTTTATATATACACAAATTTTAAATTGACATTATACATATATTTTGTGGTTTTAATACATCAGAGTGAAAAATTTTAAATGTACAATGAATTGTTCTTTAGTTTTTACTATGTATTTTTACTTTTTAAAAAATCAGAATTTTTGTAAAATATTTTAGGTTATCTATTTTTTCTTAATTATATACTCTGTGTTAAATTCATGCATGCCTTCTTTTTTATGAGACTTTCATAAAATATGAATATATACTTATATATTTTACATGTGTTAATAAACTATGTATAGGTAAGTTTGATGTACCTATGTGTATATTACTTCTGTCTATTCATGTGTAAATGTTTACACATGTGTAAATGTGTACAATACAAATATATCTTGCATTCCATGTCCATGAGATCCATATTACTATATTGGACAAACTATAGATGAAAAATTTAGTTAGGACTATTATGGTTGTGTATTTAGTGAGCATGTACAGATTTTTTTCATGTTATTATTCCATGAACAATACACTGTAGCAACTATTTATCTAGCTTTTACCTTGTACTAGGCATTATAAGTAATCTAGAGATGGTTTAAAGTATATGGAAGGATGAATGTAGGCTATATATAAAAAACTGGAGCCTCTACAAATTTTGGTATTTGGGGGGGATTTTTTTCTTTTCTTTTCTTTTCTTTCTTTTTTTTTTTTTTGTGTGTGTGTGTGGTACTGGGGTTTGAACCCAGGGTCTTGTGCTTGACAGACAAGCACTCTACCAACTGAGCTATATCCACAGCCCCTTTGGGGGATTTTTGAAACATTTGCCCATAGATACTGGGAGATAATTGCATATACAAACCTACTTATTTCTACATATATATAAAATACATTGTCTACTGCAGTTTGCTATGTCACTGTGCTTTTCATATTCCAGTGACATTGTTTCTATAGTAACTAATGCACTGGTAAAATCAAAGCTGAAAGGCTTGGAATTGTACAAAAAGCCAACCAAAGCACATGCTTAAATGATGAGCAGGTGGAAGTATTTGTCTGGGGTCAGACATTTTGGAAATGGCTAAGGCAAAAATGAAATCATTATTCTGTAACAAAATGTGGTCTAAGCTGGAACACCATATGCTTATCTTTAACCAGTAAATTGCCAAATCATGATGGCTTTCAACAATATGTACACTCTGACCCATAATAGTATGTAGCACTGCATCTGTCTATATTAGGTACAGTGTAAAAAACAGATTAGGGAAATGCTGCCAAGCTGAGACATTGTTTCCAAAGTTTGAATCAAGTATCTATATTAAAATATTTAAAATGGCATTTCTGTATAAAAATTTAAAATTCTGTGTGAATTATGCCTCATAAAGGTGCTAACTGGCAAGGGACATTGTGAATTTGCAGTCATTTTGCTAGGATTCTAATTCCAGAATTTAACATTTAAGAAAAATTAGAACATGAATTTTTAAAATCTTCTTATTTTCAAAGACATATTTAAAGTTGACATACATCAATACCAGAATGCATATGGCCCTGAAATGTGAATTAATCAGAAACAGAAAATAATTCTGAAATTTTGAAAATACTTTGAAATTTGCTGGTCTTAACTTCCTCAGCTAGGTAGCCTGTATTTGAAAGCACTTTCATACTTTATTTTCAAAGAAAAGGATATATAGTTGCATTGGTATCTGTCATTCATACATATCATTTGGTTGAAATTATCATCAATCATTAAAGAAGTTGAATTTACTTGTCATTTTCCCCATTCTTAAAGAAATACATAATACTACCTCTTTGTGTAAAAGGAGAAAAAGTTAGGATTGTTTCCTAAAATAAAAGCATTCATCAAAGACATCTATAATATAATTATCTTAAATAATTGACTCTTGTTCTTTAGTGTTAGGTCTCTGGGACATACTGTTTTTAAGGAAGCCAATTTTAGCATAACTCAAAAATGCATTTTATTTGCTATATCTATATTGAAAAAAATTTGAGAATATAGTTTCTTCTGGATCTATGGAAATATAAGTTATTTGTTAAGACAGGCCAGGGGATATCAGCATCATATGTACTTATAAGACATACTTGACAAATTCCATTACACAGTTGTAGACAAAGTATTGAACAAGTAGCAATCTTATATGATGGGAAAAGCTTCTCCTTGCTTCATGGTAGGAGTGACACTTGAGAGAAGACTTAAAGTAAGAAGGAAATTTAATGTGGATAGAAAAACAGTGGCACCAGACAAGTAAAAACAGAGAGATGTGCTATTTTTCCATATTGAAAACATAAGTAAGTTTTTAAAGAATGCATAGGTAAATGTTCTCAATTCTTTGTAGTGGAGAAAAGCTGATTTCCTAACATATTGACTTTAATTAAGTACCAGAAATTTAAATTGTGAGCTTTTTGTCTTGCTTTCTCACTTTTACTCTTGAGCATTTCATGGTCCCTCTTCCTTCAGGTCTCACCAACATGCACTTTTTGTTCTTTCCCTAACCAGAGCATGTTTATATCTAATGATCAGCTGAAAAGTTTAAGACCCATGTACTAAGATATCAAAGAATGAGAAATGATAAATTAATTACACAAAAGGGGTTTTGAGTCAGAGAGACTGAAGGTTAAATCTAGCTCCACACTTGATGATTGCAGAACTTCTGGCAAGTTACTTAGTTTCTTTGAGCTAGACCCTTTTCTTCTGTAAATCAGAGTTAATATAGGGATGTAATAACAAATATCCACGAGAAGCCTAGCACAATGCCTGGCAGTTTATAGTCACTCATCATATTTCGTTTTTCTCTTTCCCCTTTACCTTTCAGAGGTTTGTTTATTGCAGTAGCCCTTAGTCATTTAGACTATGAAATACATCTCTGCTCCTACAGAACCAGACACTACTGAAATGCAGATTGGAGTGATGTTTAGGAAGTAGAAGCCTTTCTGCCCTCTCTGAAATGACACACACCTGCTCTGCTTGCTTGGGAGGCCTGCATGCTCTGTCTAGTTGCCAACTCAATGAAAAGCTTTAATAGCTTGCCAAAACATTTTCTCCTAGGCGTTTTCCCGTAGGCTTCTAATTGCAAGTGACTTTTTAAATGTGTGACCTTTGATATTGACTATTTCTGGAAAAATCTTTATAGAAGGATACCAGAGGCAGCAGCCCTGTGATTCTAAATCCCTTACTGAGCAGAGAGTTCTCATCCATCTGAATTGTATTTCTCTGTAAACTATCTTTAATGGTTTGGTTTGGGCAGCCTAATCTCCCTCTGGAGATAAGAAATTCTATGTACACAGCAACTATTTTAAGACAGGAAGGGGGGAACGAAAAATTTTAATTAAGCAGAGAGCTTTACTTATCTCTTCCTATTGTTACTTATAAGCAATAAATTGCCTCTAGATTTACACCTATACAGTTCCACAATTTTTATTCTGACTCGTTTCCCTTTCTGATCCTGTACCATTTTAAGAAAACTTGCTGTAGGTAAACATGCTTTACCCTCTGTATCTTCTCTTTGTCCTTCAGCTAGGATATACCCCTGCCTCATCGTACTCTTTCTATGAAATTGTTCTCATCCTTCTAGATCTCAATGTGTTGTCTTTACTCATTTATATATTCTTAGGTTCAAATACAAAAATAGACAAACCAAACCTAACCACTATTGAGTGCATTCATTATATGTCAGATGGTGGGCATTGAATAATAAATTAAAAGTGACTCTTTCCCTGAAAAAGTTCACAATCTGATGGGAAGACCTGCATGCATATGAACAAATATAATGCAATGATAGAAGTGTGAGAAGAGAGGTATATTAAACAGATAGAGGTTTGACTGAATTCTTGAAAAATGGGAGGAATTTGCTAGGTTAAAAAGAATGGAAGGGAATGGGGCCAGAGGCAGGTATAGAGGACCACAGTAACTTTAGGAAACCAAGTGCCTAGGTTTAAAAAAAAAAAAAAAAAAACCTTAGTATTGCCTGAAAGTGTTCTCTGCTGGAAAACTTTTGTGGGTCACCCCTGCCTTTCATATTATGAATGTCCTATTTTTATAGATAAAATATAGATATTTAGCTAGATTAGATGTGTGTGTTCCATTTTTAATTTTCCCAGTCAGTGGTAAATTTTTGTCCTTAAGGATTGGGTCATCCCTGCATTTTTTGCTTTATAAAACACTCATAACCACATCGTACAATTATGTTCATCTATTTATTGTTCACTATGTGCTAAGTATTATTCTAAGAAATGTGTAGCCATATTTCTTTAGCTCTAACTATAACCTTTTGAGGCTAGTGCTTTTATTATATTTACTTGCAGTTAAATAAAACAATTCTTAGTTGGCTCAAATGACTTTACTAAGAACAAGTTTAACGTAAAAGGTATGATTTCAGAGCTATATGTATGTGTGTGTGTGTGTGTGTGTGTATATATATATATTAACTTCACAGAGAAGTCATTCCACATGGATTTGTCGAACTCTAAGTAGAAAAGCAATTCTTGAAATAAACACTCAGATTAATGAAATTAGGTGATTAATGCATCAATATATAGTAATATACAATGACAGAAGTGTGAAGACAATTCATGAATTAAGAACAAACAATTCTTGAAAATCTGTATGAAATTGAAACATTAAAATATAGTTAAAGATGATTTAACCTTGTATTGCTATATTAATTAAATAATTTTAAGATTAAGTTCAGATTTTAGCATCTGGCATATTTAGTTCTAGAAAAAAGTGTTGCTGAACATTCCCAGAGAAAGCATGTGTGGTGGTGAAGGTTGGAAAAACTAGTGTGAAGGAGTAGTTGGTCAAATCCTTGCAATTGTTTTCAGGTTTTCAATCTCTTTTACTGTTAGAATCCTGGTTTGAGTGGAAACACCTTCACAGTTCATAATCTTTATGATCTGGTCTTCCAGCTTTTGTATATATCAGGCGATTTGCAACAGTAAGGTTCTAAAGAGTGAGCATCGCCTTTTAATGCAGCTTCCTTTTTCCTTTTGGCATCATCAGCTCAGTTAATAGAGAAGTGGCAAGGGTTAAAATGCTAGCATATGCTGCAGAATTTATGTTATTGGTCCAAAGTATCCTGGAAATAGAATGAGAAGAGAAAAATCCAAGTCTTTCCAGTTCTCATTATAAAACCCACATAAAAACATATGAGGTGAGGCACTTAGAAAGTGAGATTGATTGCACAACAAACTCAAACTGGTTTATTGGCATGAATTATGGCTCCTTCCCAGTAGTTATCCTAGGAGCCAAACAATATAATAATGTTGCCATTGCTCACACTGTTTGGGCTTCTCTGTTGCCATTGGACTTGTGGATATACTGAATAATCCTCAACAGAGTCATGTCTTCAAACATAGTCAGTTCTGTTTTTACCATTAAAATAAATTTGATTATGCCAAAGTTGGTGACTAAAGTGGGTGATCAAATTGGGAAGTATGATTTCTTGCCAAGAAAATAGTGGATTACAAAATAGTGGAACATTTTTTTCTTAATGTGGCTTATGAACAGACTCTGGTTTTTATATCAACATTTCTAAACTTATTTTGAAATATTATAGCATATCTGTAGTATCTATTTCTCAAGTGCTTAATTAAATGCATTGAGTCAGATATATAAATCTCAAGTTGCCTTTTAAAATTTATGTTCATACTTAATACTTTGCATTTTTGTGGTTGAGCAGTTTTACATATATTTGAAAAGGTCTCATTTGGAAATCTTAAACTAACTGAAACAAAAAAAAAGAAAAGAAAGAAAGACCCTATCTATAACCACTGTTATGTATTTTGAAAAGAGGATAGTTTTTTGAGACCTAATAAATTTAATTCAAAATAAAACAGAATTTAAAAGCATTTTGTACTTATTTAGGAAAAAATCAGTTGAGATAGTTGTGAGGAGTCAGATTAATATTTTCTTAGTGCTATTTGTGCCATCTATTGTTGTCTAATTCTCATCACAGCTTGCATAGGAATTATTTTAATTTTGGGTACACTATCCAATTTCACAGTTGTTGTTCAAGTGTTTTCTGTCTGAATGTAGAGCTTTTGTTCAACTCTAACATAAAACTTCTAATATACCCTCTTCAAAAGACAGAAAGAAGAGGAGGAAAAGAACACTTTGCCAATTATTCTTGATTTTCACACTTTCACGTTAACTGAACATATCTAAGAGGACATGGCTTCTTAAATCTTAGGACACAAGAGTAGCCCATAGGCGAGCAGCAGCAGCCTCACCAGATTGGTGATGTACAGTATCAGGTGCACTTCATTCCTAGTGATACTCATGGACATAGATGGGTTATCTCTTTTGACAGACATATGCTTTCCAAGGAAAATAACTACCAACAAAAGCCTAAGTAGTCATATATTCTTCAAAATTGATTCACAACCACTCAAAAATTGTTAGTCATACTGGGGCCATATATTGATGATATGTTTGTAACACACTTTACATCTATTCGTTTTCCTGGATACCTATGTTTGGCTCTGCCATTGTTCATTTAATTAATGGGTTAGTTAGATTATTTTATTCTGAATTGACTATAACATACTACATTTCTAAAATATAATATTGTGGAAGGTGTTTAGCTGAATTTTCACTAGTCATGCTATTTTTTAAACAAAGAATATATTTGAAATCCTTTAAGCAGACATTTTTAATATAAATTTTTATTATTTTCTATCTGGGAAATTATGTTTAGTGTTTTTTCTAAGAAAGATATTTCCCACTTGTATACCATTTTTTGTCTTTTTCCAAATTATGTTTAAAATTACTTATTTAAATTAAAATAATGTTTATATTGAATACCATTTACACCCCAAATAAGTTAAAAAATATTTGAAGATATGATTAATTTATAATAAAAGTACTGGTACAGACAAGTTGAATATAGTATTCCCCAGGGGGACCCTGAAATAGGCTGAGTTGGTCTGTGTTAGGTAGTGGATTAGTTGGGAATCGGAGATGTTCTGTATGTGGCAAGACTCCCTTGTAGGTATATTTTTCCAGTTCTTTAAGATTATGTACTTCTGACTTAGGCATGAGTGATGAATAAGATTTTATGCATCTTATCCAGAAAAGGAGAAAAAAAATTATGTTATTAGAGCAACAAAAAGTGAAAAAAAATATAAAAGCAGCAGACTTACAAAACACATATAGTTGGACATTAAATCATTGATTTATTCCATATGAATAAGATCATGCTATAATTTATATTTATTGAAGGATAGATTTATATATTCATTCAGAAATGCATGTTGAGTGTGCATGTGTATTTGGTGTCTAAGAACCTGAATATACAGGAGTAGAAAAAAATGACAAAAATTCTTATCAATAATCATTTATGAAGACAGGTACAAAAGGGAAGTACATAGCATGTTAGATGGTGGTAATCTACATGATAAGAAATGATGTGACTGTTGATACTTTTAATTATGATAACTACATAGAACCTTACAGAGAGGGGGCTTATGAGCAAAAATGTTCAGAAATGAAGACGTCTATGTGCATACCTGTTGCAAGAGTGCTACAAAAGGTAGAAAAGCAACTGCAAAGCCCTGGAGGCAGATAATGTAGGTATATGGAAGGTTGGCAAAGAGGCCTGTGTGTTGGTACAAAGAAGATGAGATCAGAGAACTAATGAGGTAATTTCAGGGTGTTTTAACTCTTATTTAACCAATCAAACCCTAGACAATAATCTAGTAGCAAGGGAATCATACATTTATTTACTTATTTATACGTAAGTGTGCCTTCTATTTTCAAATGGTATCCATGGAAATGGTACCTAAACTCAGTCAACTAAGTCTCTGCCAACTAACTGCCTGACCCAGGAATGATTCCCATTTCCAGAGGACTTACTAGAACCAACATAGTATGTGGATATTCAGCTAGACCTCAGTGTCATCCAGACTCATAGATGTCGTGGAGATGTCTGTGGCCGTATCTCATCTTCTGTCAACGCTCACTGCTACTCATCTCCTGTTGAGCTGTCCGGCCTTTCTCTCTGGTCCTCTCAAGTTTAGAAGCATTCTCTGCTCCTCTCAGGCACACCTGGGGCATGAAATCTTTTTTCTCTGTCCAGGCACATGAACATGGATTACAGAGGCTTTATTTGCCTGGACTCACTATTCATCATTCTATATCTGAGAAATTACTCAAGATTTTTTAATCCAGGATCAAAACCTCTCTGAATTCCCATCTATATTTTTTCTATTCTGTTGTGTACCTCTAGCAATCTTCCGTTCTCTGATGGTGTATAGAGAGATATAGAAATGTTTAATGTCAGGTGCTGTTCTCTCATACTTTTTGTTAAACCTCTAGGATCCCTTAAGGTCTTATTTAGTCTGTTATAAGAGAAAGAAACAAATTGCTAGGTATTTTATTTTATTCTCAACTTGCTACTCCTTTTCTTACTCTCCCCAGAATACCAGAACCCTCCATGTGCTTCCTCTACTGAGGCATTTAGTGAAGACAGCCTGTGTCATTTAATGGAGATTGGAAAAAGAAAATCTATATGTAACACTGACCCACTCTGAGGGCACAGAAGAATTCAAGACTTTCTATGTATTATCTCATTTAATACTATAAACCTATGAGATCTTAACATTGCCATTTTATGGATGTGTAGACTGAGGCACAGAGTTTGTTTAACTTGCCCCAAGGTTTAGCATTTTAGAATTATACCTCATTACATATAGAAAACTAATGTTATACCATGATTTTTAAAGACCAATTATTAGTCTATTTTTATATTAATCAGTAGTTTGTCAATGAATTACAGTTATTTTGGCACCTTATCAAAAAAGCTATAACTTACTGGTTCTTTCACTGCTTATATTAAAATTTAACTTTTTTGAAGCATCGAATCCTTTTTGGTATAATTTGAATTAGCTCCCTTCAAATTTATTTATGTGGAATAATTGGAACCAATATAAATAGTATTATAAATAACAAAAATGGATATTATGGTATGTGAGGAGGAATAGTGATTATTGTATGATTAGATTAAAAGAAAAAGTCATTGAGAAGAGGCATGGTAAGATTCTTAAAGGATAGAACACTGTTGGCTTTGTCTCCTTGGTTAAAAAGCCTTAGGGTTGATGTCTTCTATATTTGGAAAACAGTAGAGAATATATCTCTATTGTAGTAACAGAGGAAATAAAAGAGCTTCAAAATCAATGGGAAAATCTTTACTTCTTTCCTATGTATTTCTGCAGTAGGCTCTATCTATTCACCTGTCCATCAGGATTTTCCTCTCTGTCCTACATATGCATCAGCCCTGGGAGTCAAACACCTCCTGAACACTGTTCAAACCACTGACATAAACAATATATTTTTAAACTGATACTGAAGACTATGCCTAGACTGTTGATGACTTACTATCCTGTTTACTATCACATCACTTCATAAACCTTTAAAAAGTAGTGGTGTACAGGTAAATTTCCCAGCAGAAATAAGCAACATACAGGATGTGGAAATAAGGGAATTATTATATACTGTTGGTGGAAATGTAAATCAGTATAGCCATTATGGAATATGGTGTGGAAATTTCTCAAAAACTCAAAATATTATGATCCAGCAATCTCACTTCTGGGAATGTATCCAAAGAAATTGAAATTGATTTGTGGAAGGGATTTCTGTACTCCTGTGTTCATTGAAGCTGATTCACAATAACTAAGAGGTAGTGGAATCAACCTAAGTGTCTCTCAACAGATAAATAAAGAAAATGTGTAATAAATACATAATGGCATGCTATTCAGCCATAAAAAAGAACAAGATTCTGCCATTTGAAACAATATGTATAAATGTATGGGACATTGTATGAAGTGAAATAAGCCAGGCACAGAAAGATTGATCTCCCTTATATGTGGAATCTTAAAAATAAAGTTGAATTTTTAAAAGTAGAGAGAAAATGATGGTTATCAAAGGCTGGCAAATTTCATAAGTATTGGAAATTAACACTGTCATCAGATTGCTGAAAAAAATAAAGACAATCAAAATAAATACATCCATTGTTCATTGGTCAGAAGAATTAATATTGCTGAAATATTCATACCACTGAAAGCAATATTCAGATTTAGTATAAATCCTATGAAGCTACCAATGGCATTCTTCATAGAAAGAGAAAAAAAATTCTAAAATTTCTGTAGAACTCAGACTCTAAGATACAAGCCAATCTTGAGAAAGAAAAAACAAAGTTGAGGGTATTGTATTTTGATTAAAATTATATTACAAAGACATAGTAATCAAAAGAGTGTGGTGCCAGTACAGAAATAGACACATAGACTATTGTAACAGAATAGCCCATATATGTACAAACATATAGGGTAAAGTAATTTTTGACACAGGCAACAAGACTCATTGGACAAATGGTTTTCTATTCCAAAGTGGTGCTGTGAATGATATTGGATACTTATCTTACATCTTACATGAAAATCAACTCATTATGGGTAAAAGACCTAAATGTGAGAACTGGCACAATAAAACTTCTGAAAGTGAATATGGGGGAAAAGCTCATGAACATTCACCGTGGCAATGATTTCTTGGTTATCACATGAAAAACTTAGGGCATGAAAGCAAAAGTAAATAAATTGGAACTGCATTGAACTTAAAGACTTCTCTACAACAAAGTAAGCAATCAAAAAAAAATGAAAACTTAGCCTATGAATTGGGAAAAATATTTGCAAACAATATACCTATGTTTTTTATAGCAAATGAAAATCTTAGATCTTGGATTGCATTCAATTGTGAAACTTCTTTAGTCCTTTATTTTGGAATCATTCTAATTTCTCAATATACATTTCAAGGTATTGATGTTTTGATAGTAATTATGTTGAATGACCTTTAATTTGAATGTCTATTCCTAATGATTAGATTTTCATTATACTGGAAATGGATTAGATTTCCATTATATCAACATTTCCAATGTTGATACTATGTAAATTTTCTATTACTTTCTAAACTTTCATCAATTAGTTTTAGCTTCCATGAATGAATTTTGCTTCAAATGGTTAATATTTAGCTGGTTGGCAAATGGTGTCTTCCTGATCCTATTGTTCCTGCTGTACCTATTAGCTGATTCTTCTTGGAAGTGGGAAAGAGAACAATGATGAAATCATTTGATGTACACAAATAAAATTTCAAAATGCCAACTACCAGGAAGGAAATAATCAGTGGTCTGAGGTTCAGAATGATTTAGAGATGGTCTGATTTTGATAGACTAGTCAGTGAAGGAAGTATATTTGATCTGAGAATTTAAGAATCAGAAGTAGGTTGTCTTTAGCAAATAGCAGGATGGGGAAAGAACAAGCAAAGAGAAACAGAATTTCTTTCTATGGGAAAGAGCTTGGACACTATATAAAGGGGGGACTAAAACACAGATATTGCAGCCTATAGGGGGCAACTGGGCAGGAACACCAGATGTGATTAAAAAGAGATGTGTAGCTCTGATCAATTAGGGACATAAAGTACAATAAAAGCTTATTTTTTTCCCCTCTAAGCTTATCTGGAAGTCATTTAAGGATTTAGGCAGATAAATGACATGATATAATTTTTTTCTTCTTTGAAGAGAATAGGTTATAAGGGAACAAGTGACAAATCTGTCTGCTTGAACTATCTTCACTTTAGCACCATTATTTAATCTACTTTGATCTCTTAAGGTCTGCAGTAGTTATCTAACTTGTCTCCTTATAAACTTCTCCACACTTCCAAATGATTCCTTGAAATGAAAAACACAGTGTCAAGGTCTCTGTTGGCCAGGAGTGGTAGTTGACAGCCAGAGGCAAAAGAGAGGATGGTGTCAGATGTTGTGAGCTCAAAATTCTTCTAGGTTTGATAAGAGGGAAGAGGGGTAATTGCCTGGAGTAGCAGTGGTGAATAAGGAACACTCAGAAGTAGAAAGGGTGGGAACACCAGGAGGGGTAGCTTTTGGCTGGATCAGGCAGTGTGGGCCCCACAGTCTGGATAATGCCATGTGTTCAGGCAGTCATGTGTTCCACTTTCTGTGTTACAGAGCAGAATGGAATGACTTGCAGTTGTTTCTTCCAAAAGGGTACCCAGCAGTTGGAGCCTGTCTCTGTTCCTTAAGGCTGTTCTTTATGGACTGGAGCCTATAGTTGGGCTTGAGAGGAATTAGGATGTAGTGGGTAAAAGAGGCAAGGGGTTGGACAGACTTATGACTGAAATTTTCCAAACATTAGAGATCTTTTTATTTTAAATAAAGGGAGCTTTTACTGGTGACTTCCTGTGGTGACTCATGCTGTAATATTGGCACTTAATGGTTCAACAACACAATAACAATATATTAAAAGTTTTAAGAAATGCAGTGCCCTGTGAATCATATTATTTGCTTTTATTTTATTTATTACTTGCCTACAGCTTAGTTTTATATTCACTATGGATTAATTTTTTAAAGTTCTTTGATTTATGGGAAACTAAACTCATGTGAAGAGTTTATAATCTAATTATAAACCTGAGAAGAGGCATTGTGTGAGAGATTATTGCATTTGGTTGGAGGTTGTATTAGATGACTTCTAAGGTCCTGTTCTACTCAGAGTCCTTGATTTAATGATTCTAACATTATTTGGTGTCAAAGAGTGAGTCGGAAAAGTAAAGGGTGTTAAATGTAACCTAAAGGAAAAATCAAGAGCTCCAGTAAAGATACATATAAGGTGAACAATTCTTAGGCTTTTGATCATTCAGTGGAACAGACACTTATGTCGTATAGATTTATGGTGGTTTTAAAGGCATGTTTCAATTGAGTAAATTATAAAAAATAAAATAAATTATGACATGTCAGGGATTCAAAAGACCATGTGAGGTCTTTTATTTCTACTGATTAAACATCTTTTATAATTGCTCTAGAAATTTGAGTTGCCAGCATTTTTAATAGTTTTTAAATAATTGAAATAATGAACCCATGATATACATTATAAAAATATAGTGAATGATAATAAAGATATGATGTTCTCTGGATGCAGTTACCTGTTTTGACTCAAAGAACTAATACTAGATTTCCCCTTATTGTAAAGAATTTTTCACTTCATAAGTATTCTCTTTATATAGATAGCTCTAATGATTGACTGATATCTTTAATTTTCAAACATTCTGTAGCTGTGGAAAAAGCCTTGGAAAGATGAATCATCTGAGATCATAACCAATCCAATTGTTAAATATTATATTAAAACAAATACAAACCACCTATTCCAAATGAAACATTTTTTCAAGAATTTGGAATCAGATGCTCTGGGCCAAAGGACAGCTGCTTGTTTACATGACTGACTTGATTACTTTAAACACGGCAGAATGAACCATGTACCTGTAACATGACTCAGCCGCAGGGTCATATTCAGAATTCCTTGTACTTTACAGTAACACATCTCAGTGTCTATTTAGTTAATATGGTGCAAAAAATAATCTATTCTGAGCATATGTTCTAACAAATGTTAAGTTCATTTTCAGATACGGGAATATGTTTAGTATCCTAAGAAGTTCTATCTTATTACATAGCACCATGCACAGTTGAAGGGTCTTGGTGAAAGTAATCCAACAATTTCATCTTACAGATAAGGGAAATATTCTCTTTAGAAGAGGCAGGGAACATCATTCTTTCTTCCAACAAAGAAAACCTTTTTTTTTTATTCAAAATATTTACCAATGAATGTTTTTATCATGTATAATAATATGAAACGTTTGTAAGTGAATTTGCTTTAGATATCAAATATAAAATTATGATTATGTAGCAAAGACCAGGCTTTACAAAAACATTGTATTGAGTCACTCAACAAATGTTTATTAAAGTAAATTTTATATTTTTATATGATTGCTTCTTTGCCTCTATGCAAGAGATGTTCAAAGGACTTTGTCAATTTAGGAATTAGTAGATTGATACCATATAACAGATACTCCAGAAAAATAAGAGGATTTTTATTGCAATAATTAGTCTTGCCAAAAAAAAAAAAGTGTTGAAGTAGATATCATTGCCCTCCTGCCAACAGTTTAAAAAAAAACCAAACACACACACTCTTTATTCAAACAAGTTGGGTTTACTGGCACATTGCAACTAGGGAGTCTACACAAATGAGGAGTCATGCATATCTCAGTCAGAAAGTGTTAGGGAAGACTTCTGTCTTGTGTAAGGTACCTGTGGGCAGGTTCAAAGCAGTGGGACATTGTTTGCACTGGATACTGTCAGGAAAGCAGGTAATTCTTTGTTTGGGTATTTTCACAATTCCTTTTAATGCAGAAGCTGTAATTGGTAAAGAATCAGTAGTCATTGATAATAGTCAAGATAGGGGATATTGGGTCTTTCCTATACTTGGGGTATGTTCTTTTTCTGTTTTCAAACACTTTGACATAGTGGTTTGTTTTGTCTGTATCCATCATGGTCACAGGGTAACTTTGATACAATGTTCTATGAAGTTTATGTTCAAAAAGGAAAATGGTGTTCCAGCTGTGAGTGCCTGCCTCTCTTCTGAACCTCACTGATAGTGCTAGGCCAGCCATCAGTGCTATCCCTTTCTTACACATACTATAATTCTAATAATACACTTTACCAGTTAGTCATCTTATATGTAGCTGTGACCAAAATACCCCATAAGGACAATTTAGACATGGGGAATGTGTTTTGGTTCAAGGTACCAGAGATCTCGGTTCATAAATGGTGGCTTTCATTGCCCTAGGCCTAAGGCAAAGCAGCACATTATGGTGGAGGGACCCACAGGAGGAAAGCTGCTCATCTCTTGGCAGCAAGGAAGCAAAAGGGAGTGAGGAAGAGGCCACAAGGAAGATGCACCATTCTAGAGCATTCCCCCAGTGTTCACCTCCTCCAGCCATGCCCCACCTGCCTACAGTTACTATCCAGTCACTCCATTCAAACTAGGATGGACTGATAAGGTCATACCTCTTATAACCAAATCATTTCATCTCTGAACATTTTTGCATTAACACAGGAGCTTTGGGGGGACTCCTCTTCATATTTAAACCATAACACATGATAGTTACTTTATAGGTGATATGATTTTCTAGCTTCATATCTTTTTCCATATTTCATTAGTTCTTTCCCCATCACTTAATAGTAAGCTCTACAAAGATGGAGGCATTGACATTTTTTTTTTTTAAAAAAGAGCTTCATCCATTTAAATTCCTAGTACCAGTCTATTCTGTTGATTATCACCAATATTTATCAAACTCTCATTTGCCAGTTATGTGTCTGAAGATTTTGTATTATTAACTCCCCCACAATGTACACAGATACACTCTGAGGTGAACAATACTATTATTTTCTCCATTGTGTAAATGAGAAGATGAAGGAAGAACTAGTAGGTGGTGCATTAGGATTGTAACTCATGAAGTATGGTTGTAGATTCCCTGCTCCTTCTTATACTTATGATGTGTTCAGTACATATTGTTCAATGCTTGAGAAATGAGTGAGAAATAAGTTGGTAATTGTGAACATTTTGATGAAACACATATGATTTTTGAGACTAAGGTGTTGATCTAGGGTGAGGGTAGCATAAGTCTTACCTTGGAGCTATTTCTCCAAGCACATTTTTAGTAGGGGCTCTTGAAGGGAAGAGGTTCAAAGGTAGGCTACAGGCCAAGATTTGTATCTCCATAAATAAGCAATATAAAGTACAGCTAAGGATGTACCATACCATAGGTTCAGAGATGTGGTTACAAAACTGAAGGGGTGCAAACAATGGAAAGTATTAATATACCATTTCTATTGGAGAGGTTGAAGCTAATGAAGGCTCAATCCTTTCCTTCTTGTCCTATCATCATTCACACCAGCTATCCAGTGTAAAATGGGCTGGACATTGTTGTGATTCAAAAATATGAGGAAGTTGCACAGTGACTTTTTTGTGTCTGGTAAATGTACAAATAATTATGTAATTGTTTTAAGTAGGAATATACAAAAGGATTATGTAAAAAACATTGTTATAAGGATGTGTTTGCTTACTACATTTTTTAAAAAATGTCAACTGAATAATTCGGAATAGTGATTCAAAGCACATATAGTATATTTCTCCATAATTAACAAGTATTTAATTAAATTGTAAATAAGTATTATTTGATTTGTCTTTCACAAAACTACTAGAATTTGGAAAAATATTGATATAAATATTATATATGTTTGATGTTTGCATGCCTCAAATATGATACAAATACATATATGAATACAAATATTATATACACATTAGTAACAGAATACAGAATTCTTGCTGGTGGTGTTCATTATTGCATATTTAGGAAACTGCTAGTACTCAGGTAAAAGACAAAAAACCTGGAATGAACATCTCCAGGAATACATAATGCTACCTAAAGGTTTTTATTAATTCTAAATTTTATTAAGATAAGAGGCTAATTGAAAAAGCCATCTAACTCCTACCCTGTAGAGTTAGAACAATAAAAAATATTATGAGCTTCTGAAAAAGGAGATTTTTTGGGTTCTTATAAGTTCCTTCTTATTCTGTGGAATTTGTAATAAAATAAATACTTGGAAAAAGGCATGGTTTCTGTTTTATGTGAATCTACTTCTATGTGTCACATGCTAAATTGGATTGATTCCTTTTTTTGATAAGGTAATTTATTACCATTTAATAATTATAAATATTGGATTGTGCATTTGCTCAAAGTATTTCCTTTTAGTAGAAGTCTTCCATGAGTTGATTTCTATAGATGGTTCTGATCTTCACTAGTAAATGCTTCTAATAGTGGTCATGCTTCACTTAAGAAAAACACTTCCAACATAAATGTGTGTGATGTTAACTCTTCGCATTCATGGATGGTCCCCTCTCAGTGTTCCATTGGCATCTGAACTGTCTTTGGCATGATCATGTCTTTTGACTACTGGTTTATGAGACAAATGATTTAAATCCCTGGAATAATTACTTCCTGCTTAGCTTCAACTCAAAATTTATTTTCTTAACTCAAAGATTGTATTTCCTATATATGATCATTTAATATCCCCACAACTTTAATATTATTCATGTGAAAATACTTCAAAAGTATTATATATTTTTCTTTAAGGAATACTTTGTTTTGACTGGATATCAAGCAGCCTATTAAACTATTTCTATTGTGTTTTTATGTTCTGATGATTTAAGATAGTTAAATTTCCAGATGAGATCTAATATTCACTGTCTCTTTAAAAATGCTCACCTTAAAATAGGTTTACAGTAACATAAGTGCTGTGTTGTTCTGTAATTTTAGCTGTGCTTGTTCTAAGTGGAAATTATTAAGAGAAAATGTTAGCTTTTATATTCCTTTGCTGAATTGCTACTAGTGAAAATATTTTTCTTTTCTTTTTTTAATTATAATGGCAAATAACTAATAAGTCTATTAGCAGACTCACGCTTGAACTTTCTTATGCAGCAAAGCTAACTTGTACTTAACACTGTAACCACCATAGGCATTCTCATTTAGCAAAACTCAATTGTGTTTAACCCCTTGACAACAAAGAGGCCAAATCTAGTGAACATAATTTGCAAAACAGTGAACAATTTTGCTGGAGGCAAGTTACAGTCTTGGACTCAGAATTGAAAGAACCTAGAACCTTCTAGTTCCACTGTGTTCTTCTGCCTGTAGGCCACTCTTTTAACTTTTTTGATCTCTGTTTCCCTCAAGCCTAAAAGAAACAGATTTGTGATCCTAAAAAATTGAATTCATGTTAAAATGCTATGAATTAAATCAAATTTTAAATGCGCTAAGACAGCTTTTAAAGAAGCTATATTCTCAATAATATTTTAGAATATGAACTTCTACATATGTGGTTATTAGAATGTTAAAATACTATTTTTGATCATTAGTCCTTTATTTAGATATCTAAGTGCACTCAATAATTACTGTCTTTTAATGCCTTAGATCAAAATTTTAGAGTTGGAAGAGACTTTAAAATTCATTAAAAAACTTTCCTTAGATATAAGAAAAATGAGACCTAGAGAACTTGAATGACCTGTCCAAAGTAATATACTTAATAAGGAAAACTGAAAATTTAAAAAGATTTTAAGCAATCATCCCAACTTTGTAGATCAAGTTAAATTTTATCTAAAAATGAAAGACTATTAAGCACTGATTTAAGCTATTTTTGGAGATGTAGTTTAAAATTTGTGCACTGTGTATGAAACTTAAAGGATTTGCTTGACACAGTGTATATGGGAAAAAATATTGGCTTGCTATAGATATCACCACTTTAGCATTATTTTTTAATTAAATTCAATCAATTGATGTAACCCAGATATAATAAAATTTAAGTCATAATTTAGATTTTATTTTTCATAGTATACTGAATATTCATATTATTTCCAAATATCAACATATCTATATTTACTGTATTCAAAATATGCACTTAGAATCTGTCTTTAGCATAAACTATAATTGGGCTGGAGTGTAGCTCAGTGGTTGGGTACTTGCCTAGAATATATGTGACTTAGCACAATAAAAACAATACAAAACAACTGTTATGTTATACACAAACACACATTTGAATTATGTAATTAATGGATAAAGGAATCTTAGTTCTTTTGTTCTCTTCAAAGTTGAAAAATTTATAATTTTAGAAAATGTAAAGATGTTTGTTAATTTTTAATCAAGATGGTCAATTATTCAACCATTTTAATTTAATATCAAGATATTGGGGAATAGGGTGCCTTATGTCTAATTAACATCATAAATGCATATTGAAAAATCATTTCATTTGCTTCATGGTAATATTTGATTTACCATGTCTCCTAATTTCATTTATAAATACATATTCTTTAATCTATAAGCCAATGTGTTTTAACTATTTTGTCCTCATTAAACAATAATGTTTCTATTTTTCTAAAAGAAATTTAACCAAGACCCATTTATTTCACTACTTAAGCTAAAATTATATTTTCTATTTTTTTAGGGAGATATTTGGTATCATAATAAAAAGGCATAAAAACTATCAAGTAAATTTAATATTCAAGTCAAATAAACATGTATTTATAAGATTTTAGCATGATTATTCATAGGTTTATCATGTACTAAAAGATGAATTTTTTTGTCTGATACTTTTCCTTAAATCTAATTCACAGGTCTCTTCATTTGTTTTGGATCTTGTTTAAGGGTATGGAGTCCAGGATGATAACAGTAGGTGTTTTGATATATGTATATGCAGACATGAAGAGTGTGTAACTGCTTGGTAGTCTCTAATAATACTGGGAAAGAAGCACAAAATGTCTAAAGATGTTAAATTACCACTTATTAAAAAGGTAGTTTTTAAAAATTCAATACCCATAGTATGCAAACTAAATTCTAATGAATAAGTCCTGTACTAATGAAAAGAAATTATTTAGACAGTACAATATTCATCATATTGCAAGAAGAAAAGTATGATCACTTCTAACTTACAGTCATTTTTGGCTCTGATAACAATAAGAGTAAACAAGACCTTGGTGAAGATTCAGGGAAGTTAATGAAACTTTGTGACAGTTTGAAGCTCCTGTGGTGCTGGTTTCTCTCCTTTCACCATGAAAACCTATCATTACTTTTGAAGAAGGATGGAAGAATGGCTGGAGTTTATAGCCTTAAAAACATCTAATGAAAGTTTATTTATTCAGTGTTTTTAATTATATACAGGTCTTAAATTGTCTTTGAAGTCATCCCCCAGGTATGGCTACAGAGGTGCCACACTGCACAGATAAAATTCCTAT
This sequence comes from Glaucomys volans, assembly GCA_020662805.1. Lineage (NCBI taxonomy): Eukaryota > Metazoa > Chordata > Mammalia > Rodentia > Sciuridae > Glaucomys > Glaucomys volans. The sequence goes on from JAJEJO010000232.1 coordinate 241,465, forward strand.
CCTTACTGCTTTGGAGAAGAAAATATTTTTTGTGCTAATCAAACTTGTCAAACAGGCTAAAATGATCTAATTATGCGAAAAATGATTAGTGTATAGATTCAGAAGTGCTAATCTTTGATGTGGTATAATATGCCCTTGATTTGATAGTATCAGCAAAGTGAGCTTAGCATCAAGGTTTGAGGGCTTATTTATTTATTTTTGTATCACTGAGCCCCTTGCTTTAAACATAGTACATTCTTGTAAGTGTGTATTGATTTTTTTTCTATGTAACAACGTCATTGAAAGATTATACAAGAGAAAGAGCGTATCTCTTCCAAACATAAAATTTATGCTCTAATTAAAAATAATCCTGTGCTCATTTAGCTTTTATTTATTTATTTATTTATTTATTTTTTTGAGCAATTGTTTACTTGTTGGCCAAATGGAAAATTTCCTTATCTTTGTTGAGCTTCATGTTTATAACTGTGGGATTAGTAATAGACATTTTGGAAATGATTTTGGGATTCATAACACAGAGTGCATTCACTCCTCCAGCTCCATCTCTGGATATTTGATTTGCCTGCATCTTCATACTGCTTGCTCACATGTTTAAGTGTATTTTGTTGACTTATGTTGCATATATATTTGTTAGGTGCTGTACATTTTTCTAGACCAAAATAATATACTTGGAGATGAATACATATTAATTTTGATGTAAATTCTTTAGTTTGTGTTGAGTTTTTCAGAATGTAAAATTTGTAAATTGGGTCAAAATGTGGAATCATGTGGCATGGGTATTTCTGATTTTCCTAAAAATCAGTTCTTTCAGTTCTCATTTTAACTAATTAAATTAGTTAATTTATCCCTTATGGGTTCTGTCTCTGGGTTTTTCTTTCATGGATTCAGATAACCTTGCATTGCAAATGTGGTTAGGACTGTGATGATTGTGTCTGTACTGAGTATGTGCAGGGTTTTTTGTCATTATTTCCTATACAAAGACAGTACAACAACTGTTTATATTTAACTAGGTATTGTAAGCAATCTAGTGTTTAGGTTATATGCAAATAGTACGCCATTTTATGTAAAGTGCTGATTTTATATAAAATTATATAAAATCCTCTGACTTTGGCATCTGAGTCCTGATGAGAGTATAAGGAAAGAGGATTATGTAATGAAAATGGTAGATATAGCACTGTACTTCCTCCATAAACCCTCAATAACTGCTACATGATATGCTTTGCAATATCAAAATGAGAAGTTTTTGATACTCAGTAAATGTTAACCTGAAAGCTCCCTTTTTCCTCCATTGTTGGCTTATTAGTTCCTTCAGTGTGTTATGCAGCATAAGAATCATTGAGATTTAGTAGATGCCAGGCACTATTCTCATTGCTTTAATTACATAAAATAATTTAATCCTAGCTATAATATAATAATATTGGTAACTATTATTAGCCCTATATACAACTGAGAAAAATGAGGCACAAATAAAAATTCAGCTATTGTTATGTAGTGACTGAGTGGCTGAACCAAGATCTGAAGTTGGCAGGCTGGCTCCAGAATCTGTATTCCTAGCCAATATTCTATATCACCTCTACTGGTCTAGTGTGTACTTTATATGCAGAAGCAAAGGGGCTACTTCTGTGTTTTTAGTGTCCTTTTTATAGTTTAATGCATTATCCTTAAAAATGACAAATTTCTTTCTGATCCCTTGAGAATAGATTCTGGTGTGTGAATTCTATGTCATGTAAAAGAGGTGTTTGTTTCTGAAATGCCAGTAGCCTAGAAGATCCTGAACCCCACCCACCATGAGAATGTCACTTGCTCAGTTTTGTATTCACATCAATCAGTGCAATTGGGCAGTGCACGTTTTTACCCCAATGCTGGTGTTTCTCTGTTCCAATGCATTCTTTTCAATGAGTTAACCACCACCATAAGGAAGTGCTCTGAAGCTTAATTTCGATGGTGAATATCAATGAATTGATTGATTCTAAAATCTAAATTGAACTCCCACTCATTCATCAGCTAGTTTAAGGATTCATTTTCTCATATGCATTTGGTATTAAATCTGCCTTGTGGTTTTAAATTTGGCAGTGGCTATTTAGTAAATCAATGAATTTAATTCTTAAATCAACCTGAGGTAATGATAAAGAGATGATCAGGTATTTACAGAAAAGAAATTGTTTTATTATTATTTCTTTGAGCACTTTATGATTTTTCCTCCTGGGTTGAAATTAAATTTTCTAAAAATGGACTCATAGCTCTTTGTAATGAGCATTCCATTATTATTAAAAATGTAGTAGATGTCCCTGCATATTAGAGTTTTGAATATTTTGAGACAGAAAGAACGTTAGAAATCTGGAATTTGGTGTAATATTTTATTCTCTTAAGTGATTATATCGTGACTGTGACATTACAGGTTCCCCTGAGTTAGGAGATAATACCATAATTTTAAAGAGGAGATGAAAAAAAAATGTAGAGATCCCTATCTCCATGGCAACAGCATAGTGCCCATACAGAAGAGAGCTGGGTCCCTGGCTGGCTGCTGCAGGGCAATAGGAGAATCTGGTAGGGGAGGAGGAAAAAAGTTTTGAACCAAGTTTCTAGTAAGCTTTTTCAATGTATTACATTTAGCCATCAATAGACCTGATTAATGTCTTTTTAAACTTTTTCATTGGCTTTTACACATCATATATTTTATCTTGATTTAAAAGAAAAGTTGAAAGAATTTAGGCATGTTTTAAAATCAGTAAATTTTTCTTGGGGTTTGCAAAATATGGGTAGGTGCTATTGGAAATGAAATTGTGATTCATTGATTGTATACATTTGTGAGGAATTGGAATCTGAATGCTAAAAGAAATTAACTTCACATTTAGAAAGGATGATCCTTATTTCATAATTATCTTTGCTTCCTACACATGCATGCAAATGTGCCTATACATAATATATGTCACTGCTGGATACGTTTTGGAAGTCATTTCTTTCAGTCAGTCATATATTTTTGGACATTTTTGAAGGTAAATAAAGGTACTGTTAGGTAGAAATTGCTGCCTAACATATCAATCAAATTTAAATTTATGAAAATGGTATATTTTATATCTTAGTTTATATTTCAACTCCTTCAAAAGTCTAAATGATTAAAACATAGCTTTGAACTCAATTCTCCCTTACCATTAACATGAGAAACATTCCAATTTGGACTTTTGTATTTCATTTACTCCTACTGGATTTTGCAATTTATCCAAAGGGGTCATGTACAGAAAGACCTTTAAAAAACACCTTTAGTAATTTTCCAGAAATCCATAGCAAGGTATCCTTTTTACCCTTTTTATTACACTGTATTTACTCCATTTTTTTTCTTTTTGTGTTTTTTCTCTTTCTTCACTGCACCTCCTCTCTTTTACCTGGACCTTTTCCGAATGATGATTGACTTAAACTGAATGCAAAAAACTGAACTATAAACTATCATTTGACTATTGGAATATATCTGCTTAAAATCAGAAGCATTTCATAATATTAGATATTCTCACGAGAGGCCTGCCCAGGGAAGGAATAAGTAACTGGAGGTGTGGGCTGGCTGGAAATAAAAGACTGAAAAATAGTACTAAGAAATAAAATGAAGACTTGAAAAATATATTTCAAGCGAGGGCTCGAGAGGTGGAAAAGAACTGATGGGTCTGATTGTAACAAAGGGAAAAGTCCTCGGAATGCTTTATTTATAGTGGAACATGTGGAAGGAATTTATTGTGAGGGGGAGTTCTTTAAGGTAACAAGAATTGAGAAGCTGTGGGGAAGGTGGCCTGATTGGGGACTTACCACTTGCGAAGTAATTCTTTATCCTCCAGGCAGCTGGTGCCTCAAGGCTAGTTGGGTGCACTAGTATCTCTTGTCACCTCTAGGGAGTTGCCCTTTGAACCTAGGGCTATCTAAGCCAAAAAAATTCTGTGGTATCACAGAATTCTCTTTGAACAGGACAACAGAGCAGTCTCAAATCTGTAAGATAATACGTAGTGTTCTTCCAGAGCCTTATCTCCACTTAGAGATGGCTCAGACACACCCACAGTTCATTCATAGCTTCCAATATTAAATGTTAAACCTACACATTGTTGCTAGGAGCCAATAATGTTCGCAAAATTTATTCAACTTTTTGCCCAAATGTGACATAATCTTATCTCTTTATGGTATCTAAGGAAGTAAGGTAGTCTGTGAGGTTTTCTTTATCTATTGAAACCTTTCTTTAATGCAGATGTCCTAAATATAAAAAATGAAAAATAGGAAACATTGTAGTTGAGAGAAGGATGTGTGTGTGTGTGTGTGTGTGTGGTGTGTGTGGCTAGAGTGCCTCAAGAAGAATGCCATTCTTTGAGGAGTTTGGCATATTTTGGTTCCTTTTGTTTACTCCTGTATCCCCAGTTCATAGAAGAGTACCTAAGACAAATTAGGCTCATTATTACCCCAGCCACAGTAGTCCCTGAAGGATCCATGGGTAGTATAGCCTTTAAAAACAAGGTTCTAGTGTTGGTCTGTGATCCAAGATTTCTACACATCATATTAGCTACTCACACAGCTAATGTCATATGCAGGGCATTAACAGAAGGAGGAGTGTTCCTGTATTTGTTTGTGTGTATTTGTACAACAAAAATATTTGGGAGTCATTAAATATTTGAACTAGCACATTCAGGAAAGGTCATTGGGAAGGTACTTCAAGCTAGTAAATGTCTAAGTCATTTTCATCGTGTGAGATGTGAAAGACTCTTGAGCATTCTGATGACACTCTCTACAAGGATCCATGGTGTGCTCTGGGCATTCTACAATGGCCTGCAGCAGTTCAAAGGGAAATAAGTATGGAGCAGAGGAAGGCCAGCATCACCATGTCACACCATAGGTTCATCACATTTGCTGATGTTCCCTTATATTCTGGGAAATGTTAGGTGACTCAGATGTAATTTCCTTTTCAAAATTATGAAAATATATCTGCTGACAAAAAAAGTTCAGGTCAAATGTATTTTTAATAAGTATCTACTGTTATGAAAACACCATGCCTATTTTCCCACCATAAAGGTTGTGATTTATTTTCATAAAGATTTAGGATGCACATACTTAGGCTACCTTTTAGCATAACACTTCTTTTTAGATACAGGTCACAATGTTGCCCATTACTGGATATAAGACTGAATAGCTATTTGAGCTATTATCTATAAATTGTTGGTGCTGAGTTATCAGTGTTGTTTGGCTTTTGATTATTTTGAAAGAATTTAGTAAATTTTGGAATTAAATAATTTATTTGTGGCAACATTGAATATCATCTGGAGTTATAATAATTAGAGACACAGTTATACAGTCCAAAGTTAGGAAATAAAAGATATAAGTAAAAGGCTTTTTTCTACAATTATGTTGATGCTATCAGAACTCTAAAGCCAAGATGTGCAATCCCTGAAATAAGAATGAGATTCATAAAAATTAGCACTGAGCTGGAAAGCTTTTCAGCTGCATGTTGTAAACAAAATTCATATAATTTATTTTTAATTTTAAAAGTCTAGACATTTGACCATTATTTAGAGCCCTAAAGGATTAGGTTTTCTCAATTAGGTTAGGAATAAATAGATCAGGACACACCAACATTTGTGTAAATAAAGTCTTATTTTTTATATATACTATGTTTCTGAGAGACTTCTAAGTTATCAGGAGTTAAATATGGAAAATAAAATATTTAATTTGTGTTGTGAAAAGAATGTATATGCATGAAATATATGGTAAATTTACCCTCGAAATAAGTTTTTCAATAGATATAACATGCCCTCAGTGAAATGTCGTCCCTCATCACTGATAATGAAGGGCTTGCTTGTGATCTGACAATTAAAGTTTCCTTTTATGCGGCAGTATTTTGTATGATACTCCATTCAATGACACCCTACAGGTAAGACTCTCAAGGAGATAGTCCTGCATTCAGCATAGTAATCTATACATCTTTTGTTGTTCACATTATTTTTAAAGGGTTTCAACCTGATTATGAAACATCTATTGGATTTGCTTCTTTGTCATGATTTTATTGTGGATACGTGTTCTATAGTAGCATTCAGTTTATTGGTGCTGAGGGCATTCTAGTATGATCCTCAGGTTGATGTTTGCCACAGCATATTCCTTAAGGAAAACCAGGAACTATAATATCAATTTTCAAGTCCTACTATATATGACTATTAAAAATTAAGGTGTCAACACACTCCATCTAGTAGTGACAAAACAATGACAAAGATATATTGTGAACATAAATCAATTTTACTAGGTATCTGTGTGCTTAGAACTTTATTGACAGGAGAAAGGAAAAAACTTTTGGGGAAAAGTCAGGTAGTAGCATAAAAACAATGAAGAAGCAAAAGACATTTGGATATAGTTAAATGAAAACATTGTTAGATATTAAATCTTCCATATAAGAATAATTGACAATGAACTGTATTTCTCTACCATACTGAATAAGATATATAATAAAAATCACGGAAAATACAGTATGTATTATAACATGCTGCTATATTAATATTTATTGAATACTTTTGGATTTACACAAAATAATATGCTCAGTTTTCTAGGAACATGGGAAGTGTTTTAGTTAGCTTTTTCACCTCTGTGACTAAGAGATTCAACCAGAATAATTGTAGAGGAGGAAAAGTTTATTTGAGGGCTCATGGTTTTGGAAGTCTTAGCCCATAGAAGGCCAGTTCCATTCCTTGGGGCTCAAGGTGAGGCTAAACATCATGGTGGGAAAAGGTGGCAGAAGGAAGCAGCGCACATCATGATGATCAGGAAGTAGAGAGAGACTTTACTCTCCAGTTACAAAATATATACCCCATAACCATGCCTTCAGTGAAGAACACCCTCCAGCCATACCCCACCTGCCTCCAATCACCAATCAGTTAATCCCATCAGGGATTAATTCAGTGATTAAGACTCTCACAACCCCATCATTTCTCCTCTGAACCTTGTCTCACATGTGAGCTTTTAGGGAACATATCATATCCAAACCATAGCAGGAAGAAAACCAGAATGAAATGAGGGATTAAAAAATGTTCTTAAACTTGAGATATATAGTCTCACATTAGAAATTTATTGTAAAAATAACTGTTGATCATTAATTTGGTGTCAGTGATAAAGTGAAATAGATAATACATATCTTTGTATACCTTGTCTCATAATTGTATGTACAAAATGCTCAACAAAACCTAACATAACCGACGATTTTTGTTGAATATATCACTTTCAGAGTACACTATTATTGAGCAGAGGCTGTTTAAACCATTAAAAAATTATCTATTCATTTAATCTGATTTCAGTTATTTATAGCTACAAACAAGTACAACTTTTGATTCTCAAACTCAGGAATATAGATACTATAGAAATTGGGAAATAATATCTATAAACCCCTCCCCCCAAGTGTTAAATTCTGATGTTTCTTTTCTTCCTTGTGTACTCTTTTGAATACTTCTTTATCTTGCAGAGATGGTATGAAAGCCAAAATAATAAAACATTTGCTCAGGCAAACTGAGTGAGAAAGAGGTACTGGGTCAAGTGTGTTTTCCTGATCTAGTCTGCCACTATGGCTCTTCATGAAGGACAGAGGGGAATATTTATTGGGGATTCCTTCCTTACTTTGACCTATCCAGGCTGAATAGAGCTTTTGAACAGGATACATGGGAGAGTAAGCCACATTGTTCTCGCCTCACCCAGGATTAGACAAGTAGGCATGTGCTTGAGGGAAAGGAGAAATGAAGCCTTTAAATGACCTTGAAAAGCTGACTCTGTTGGGTACTTAATTGTAACACAAACTCTTTGAAAAACATTCATCTCAATGAATATTTGCCTAATACAAAATAATAACTAAAGACATGGTAGATTACCAATTTTAAGGACATTCTCAGTGTGAAAGGGGCCTTTCTTACAACATCTGTTAGATATTATAAAGTCTGTATAAATACAATTTCTCTCTACTGATTCAAAGTTCAGCATCCTTCTTCCCTTGTCAACCAAATTAAAGTTCAAAATCCAAAGAATATGAGATCCCTTATTTTCCTTGTTCCATTCTCACACAGTTGCAGAGCTAAGTTTATTATTATGAAACAAAAACTAAATAATAAAATAAGAAGAATAAATAAATCCTCCAACATTTTGTTTGATTTGAAATTTGTTGTTGTTGGAATTGATATTAAACATTTCCTACCAGTTACAATCTGGTGCTTTGCAAGGTTGTTTGCTCATTTTCTGCCAGAAAACTCTAAAAGAGAGATCAATTTTCTTCCAGATTGTTTTGCTAAAGGCAATTGTTGATATTGCTGTCAGAAAAAAAAGTGAAGGACAGTCTTATGTAGGTTGGAGAGTATTAACCCTTTTAGGTTATTGGTGGTTTTAAGCAACAGAAGAAAGCTTCAGGTTCTCTGCCTCTAGCTATGTACTCATAATAGTTTCTGGACAGTTCAGTGTTCCTGAAGTCACAAGAGTATTCCTAATACTCCTGTTGCAACAGTATCCTTTGATTTTTCTGTAGTCAGCTACTGGTTCATTTACCTTGTTTCTACTCTCCGCACCTTCTCAATATCATTCTTTAACCCAGGGAAGGGTGAAAGTACAATCTCAATCATCTTGCCACATGATGGATAGATTTTCATATTCACCACCCTTGCTCCAAAACTCTTAGTTCTCATTGCTGGACCCTGTATTGCTATCTTGTTTCTGCTTAGTCTGACGATATGGTTTTCCAGCAATGAGCACAAAATATTGAGAACACCCTACTCCTATGAAGCTCATTTTACACATATAGATTTAATTTGATTCTTGATTTCTCATCTCTCATAATTGCATATTGAGTATGTGTGTGTGTGTGTGTGTGTGTGTAAGAGACATTCCCATTAGCTCCAATGTCAGAGTTGTTACGTGTTTTTATTAAAATAATATTATATAATATCAGTGACTATTATAAATTTAAAAATGGGACGTGTCATTAAGGGCTATGAGACAAAAAACTTTTGTGGTCAATGAAATATGGGAAATGTTGCATACTTCATCTCTCTCTCTGAGGGTTTAAATGCATGTCAGTATGTACTCTTAAGCAATGTTGCAGAATTAGAAAATGAAACTTTTCTGTTCAATTCAACATTTTTCAAATAGACTTACATATGTGTATAATAACGATTTTATAGCATACTAATTAATAACATGATGTTAATATTTTAGAAAGTGTAATCGTTTGGAATGAAACTCTGAACTATGTGTTTAATGAAGCTAAAGTTATTTTTGCAAAAATAACTTGCACAATACTATGTTATGGCTACTAGTATTTGAGATCCTTACTTTGAAATTATGGTTTAGTTAAAGTGCCCATTTAGTTCATCTTACTATACCAATCATGTATAGTAGAGGCATGGTAAAATGGTAGTATGGGATTTAGAAATTTAAAAACTTCATAAAATATTTTCCTTAAATGATCTTCTCTTTTGTGATAGGAACTCAGTGACTCTGATTTGCCAGGAATCTGATTCATGAATATTCATGTGACCATATTGTCTGAAGGGAAAGAATCCCTTGAAAACTAACAATTAATATTTACCATCCTCAGCTTTAAGTTGTAAGGACTCACATTAAGATCTAATAGAATCTCCTAACATTGATGGTAGTTTCTCAAGTGGGTGCTATGAATCCTTACCACTGGAATTTCCCACAAATATACTCTAAGGAAAAAGATATGGAGTTACTGTATCTGAATTTCAAAAAGAAATTTGAAGGATCTCTAGTAGTCCCTATTAGCATGTTGAAAAAATATTGATTGATGTTATAGAGCCAAGAGGATTAGAATTAATTGAAAGGTAATACTCATACAACCCTGAGTTATGGCACAGTAGTCATTAGAACACAGATTTCTAGTAATTTGTCATTGGGCTTCAACCTTAAAATTAAGTCTTTCCTAAAGTTTTATCACTAACCTGAATAAAAACAAAGGAAACAATCTTTCAGAATTGAAGATACTATGAAACTGAAATAAAAATTAAATATGCTGAATATGTTGAATTCAGAATAAAGTTTCCAGGAACCTGCAAAAAATTGAAAGGTTATCAAATCTGTGTACAACGATTGCAAATGTTTTATTTTTATCTGTTTGAAGTAACATCAGTAAGCACAAAAGCATAGTTATAAATGAGAATAAACTTGATGTGAGTACAAAGTAAATGTTTAATTTGACTCTGAACTCAGTATGGCCTGGAGAGAGAAATTAACATTAATTGAGTATGTACTGTGTGCTGACTTATTTATTTTTTTGCCTGTCTTTATTTATTTATTTATTTATTTATTTATTCATTCATTTATTTATTTGATTCATTGTACACAAATGGGATACAACTTTCATTTCTCTGGTTGTACATGAAGTAGAGTCACATTGTTCATGTAATCATATAGATATATGGGGTAATGATGTTTGTCTCATTATATTATCTGTCCTTCCCCATGTCCTCTCCCCACCCCTCATTTTCCTCTGCAAAATCCATCCTTCCTTCATTCTTGCCTTACCCCTCCCCTCCATTATGTATCATCATCCAATTATCAGAGAAATCATTCAGTCTTTGGTTTGGGGGATTGGCTTATTTCACTTAGCATGATATTCTCCAACTCCATCCATTTACCTGTGAATGCCATAATTTTATTCCTCTTTATGGCTGAATAATATTCCATTATGTGTGGATACCACAGTTTCTTTATCCATTTATTGAAGGGCATCTAGGTTGGTTCCACAATCTAGTTATTGTGAATTGAGCTGGTATAAACATTGATGTGGCTGCATTTCTGAAGTATGTTGATTTTAAGTCCTTTGGCTATAGGCTAAGGAGTGGGATATAGGGGGAAACCACAATACCTCAGATCTGCACTGCTTGAGGGAAAGATTCATGAACAACATGAAAAAAACAAGGGAAGAAAGTGTCCCAAACAAACCTAGATGCTCTATCAATAGAATCCAATGATAACATGAGAGAAGAAATGTCAGAAAAGGGATTCAGAATATATATAATTAACATGATCTGAGAAGCAAAGGATGAGATAAGGGAGCAAATGCAAGCAATGAATGATCACTCCAATATACAGTTAAAAGAACAAATGCAGGAAGCAAAAGATCATTTCAATAAAGAGATAGAGATTTTGAAGAAAACAAACAGAAATCCTTGAAATGAAGAAAATAATAAACCAAATTAAAAATTCAATAGAAAGCATCACCAACAGACTAGATCACTTGGAAGACAGAACCTCAGACAATGAAGACAAAATATTGAATCTTGAAAACTCCTGACTTTTATACATACACTTTTTCCTTCATCTTCAAGAGCAAACTAATAAGATAGGATTTACTAAAATAGACACCAGTAAAATTAATTGAAAGGAGATAAATAACCTGCCCAAGATAATTTAGCAAATATCAGAAATGACCTTTATTTCTGAAGGAATCAATTAGAATCCACACTATTATTAATAGATTATAGAATTACAGGATTCAGAAAGCAAGCATACAAAGGTGACTATGCTTTGTTTGAGCTCTTAGAAGCTGTATTTAGTTCTGACTTTGGTTACAGAGGGTCACTAATAGAACTAACCAAAGAGAAAACCAGACGCAATGATTTCACATTTAAAAGTTTAGATCTGTGTACTTTGAATAAGAAAAAAAATTGGTGGGGTGTGGTACATGATTTAATGTAATTGAAAGTTGTCTAAATAAAAGATTTCTTCCCTCCTATTTGCCTACTCAGTAAAAAACAAAGATGAATGAAGAAAATATAGAGGGCTGCAGGTTTTACTTAACACAAGAAGGAATTTTTATGTTCCTGCTTAACTTTTAATATTACCTCATTACCTTATGGTATAATTATATTTTTATCTTATCTATTTTCTGTTTTCCCACTAGGGTAGCAGTTTCTTGGAATCAGGATTTATATCTGCTTAACTCTGGCTTTCCTGGTACCAAAACCTAGGATAAAATAAGTGTCTAATAAATATTTGCTGAATGAATTAAATGAACCAAGAAATATTTCTATTCATTTTTGATCCTAGTAAATCTTATTTTACTTCTAGTAAATAGTATTTTTCTTACTATTAGCCAAAAATATTTCTATAATTTGTGAATTCATAAGTTATAAAAAATATGAAGTCAAAAGAGCACTGAATTCTCTCAAAAGTCATTTTAGAAATAGAAGCCTTTAATTATTGATCAATCTACAGTTTCTCTGTAGAATATACTTTGAAATATTCTGTTCATTGTGATGCTGCAAATTGTCCTCAAACTGTGTTTTTTTAGAGGTGGGGGCTTTGTAGTAAACCTTCCAAACTTCTGTACTTGCCAGCTGTGTGATGCCGAAAACTTTCTGCAACTAAAGTTTTTTTTTGTAGAAATTTCTTCTATTGACTCCCATTTCTTCAGTGGAAAATATCAATACCTACCTGATGACGTTCTTTTGAGGATTAAATGCCATGATGTATTTATGTGTTGAACATTGCCTCAGGCACAGAGTGAAAAATATAAATAAAAAATAAATGTAAATATATATCTAATAACACTGTTAGTAAATAGTGATATTGCTCTTATGATAGCTACTGTGGTGTACAATGAAGATCATTTAACATTAAGAAATGCTTCCAGTGCCCAAAGTATCTTCATTATTCTGCCCTTTAGAGAGCAGAGCAAAATGTTAGAATATGGAATAAGAGGGACTTTTGTAATAATTATAATAATAATATATAATAATATAGTAATATAATAATGTGGACTTTTATAAGTGGAAATTTTGTCCACGGGAACTGAATGCCTCTCTCCCCATTTTGATCGTCTCACTTACTTGGTCTTTTAAGTGCAGCCCCTTTGTTGAGCTTTCCCTTATTTGTCTTGAAAGTTCACACATAATAGCAAGTTGAGTGGCCAGAGGCAGCTTTGATATAAAAGACCAGCTCGCTCTCCCATTGCAGTATTTTCCTTGCTTTTGTGAGGACTCCTGCATTGGTATCTGCTGTTAAAATCGATTCTGGAAGACCTGTTTTTAAAAAATGACCCTCCCTCAGGCCATGACAGATCTGTCTTGGTGTCTTTGTCTTCACTTTGTTTTGAAAAATCCACATTTTTTTCCCTGAAACTTTATTCTGCTTTATGAAAATATATCATTGACAACCAAAAATAGGACTCAGTGTCACTGAAGATTTTACATTGGTTGACCTAAGGCACATTTCAATTATCTAGCCTGAACCTATATCATTTAAATTTATTTTATTTTTTTAAAGCTGATCTACATTGCTCTGAGCCATTGAAGAGTAATTACACACATAACCTTTTAATTCTAGGTGATTCAATATACATTTTTATAGAAACAAAGATATTCTCTTATTCTCTTTCATAATTGCAGTAGTTTTGGAATTAGAAAATGAACACTGATACAATACTACCATTGATAGACATTATTCTAATAATGCCATTATACCAATAATGTTCTTTACTGATAAAAAATATACATTTTTGAAAATATTAATATTTTGCCTGATAATTTCACCTGTCATTTTCCTCCTCTTCTTTTATTAAAAGTATTGTGTTTTGGCTCATATTTGCTTTTAACTTATAGTGTCAAACATATTCATCCATAATATGTTTTCCCCCTCATTTTTATAAGTCCTTTGTATATATACTCATGCAATATAACCTAGAATGTAACCAGAATTTCTCTGTTAAATTTTGAACAATATTTTTTCTAGTTATAGTGCAAATTACATACCTACATAAATTTATACTTCTTGTTTAAAATTAACCATTAGTGTGGCAGAACCACTAAGCAAAAATAAAGCAAAATGTTGATAACTCTAATGTGGAGTTAAAACAATGTAATGTGAACATATAATCTTGCAATTTCATTATATTCTTTAATAATTTCATATATGATTTTAATTTAATCTGAATTAATATATATTATTAAATACTTGAATAATAAAAAGTAATGTATCATGAAAACTTAATTGGAAAGCATATCTTTGTTTTTAAAATAAGTTTGCTTTTTAGAAACAGGACAGTGTTAGATAATAAGCTGTTTTAATCACATTTAAAATACCTGGGGGGGAACACTTAGATATAAAATTACAGTTGTCAAAGTATAGATCTTTTTTTTTTATTTACTTATTGATTCATTGAACACAAATGGAGTACAGCTATTGTTTCACTGGTTGTACACAAAGTAGAGTCACACCATCTGTGCGTTCATGCATGTACACAGGGCAATGGTATCTGTCACACATTCTGTTATTAATTTTACCCCCCACTCACCCCCACCCCTCCCTTCCCTCTATGCTAGCTATCTTTCCTCCATTCTTGCCATCTTTCCCCCCCATTATGCATCATCATTCATTTATCAGAGAGACCATTCGGCTTTTGGATTTTTGGGATTGGCTGATCTCACTTAGCATAACAGTTTCCAACATCATCCATTTACCTACAAATACCATAATTTTATTCTTTATGGCTGAGTAATATTCCATTGTGTATATATACCACAGTTTCTTTATCCATTCATCTACTGAAGGGCATCTAGGTTGATTCCATAATCTAGCTATTGTGAATTGAGCAGCTATGAACATTGATGTGGCTGCATCACTGAGGCAATCTGATTTTAAGTCCTTTGGGTATAAGCCCAGGAGTGGGATAGCAGGGTCAAATGGTGGATCCATTCCAAGTTTTCTAAGGAATCTCCACACTGCTTTCCAGAGTGGCTGCACCAACTTGCACTCCCACCAGCAATGTATGAGTGTACCCTTTTCCCCACATCCTCGCCAACACCTGTTGTTGCCTGTGTTCTTGATAAAAGACATTCTAATTGGGGTAAGATGAAATCTTAAGGTGGTTTTGATTTGCATTTCTCTTATAACGAGTGATGTTGAACATTTTTTCATAAATCTGTTGATTGCTTGTAGATCTTCCTCTGTAAAGTGTCTGTTCATTTCCTTGGCCCATTTATTGATTGGGTTATTGGTGTTCGTGGTGTAAAGATTTTTGAGTACTTGGTAGATTCTGGAGATTAGTGCTCTGTCCGAAGTGTGTGTGCCAAAGATTTTCTCCCACTCTGAAGGCTCTCTCTTCACATTGCTGATTGTTTCCTCTGCTGAGAAGAAGCTTTTTAGTTTCACTCTATCCCAATCATTGATTCGTGCTTTTATTTCTTGTGCTTTGGGAGTCATGTTAAGGGAATCTGGTCCTAGTCCAACATGATGAAGATTTGGACCTATTTTCTCTTCTATTAGGTACAGAGTCTCTGGCCTGATTTCTAGGTCCTTGATCCACTTTGAGTTGAGTTTTGTACAGGGTGAGAGATATGGGTTTAGTTTCATTTTGCTGCATATGGATTTCCAGTTTTCCCAGCACCATTTGTTGAAGAGGCTGTCTTTTCTCCATTGCATGTTTTTGCCTCCTTTGTCAAGTATGAGATACCTGTACTTATTTGGGTTTGTCTCTGTGTCCTCTATTCTGTACCATTGATCTACCTGCCTCAAAGTATAGATCTTAATAAATGTAATTTCAATAAAATAGTTTAGACCTCTATTTTCAAGAATTTTACTGATAGTCTTGATGATTTTCCAAATCATGTTTTTAAAATGATGTGTAGTTCATTGAATTTTATTACTGATGAAAACATTTCCTTGAGTCTTAGAGAAACTACCTTTCAGTTGGTAAACATCAACAAAACATTAAAAATGCTGTCCTTATGTAGCCTGATACTTCAGTTCTTTTGATTGATGGTTCTATTTACATTTTTTTTTGTGACAAACCAGTAATGCCATAATTTTTAATCCTTTTAATGCAACTGAGCACATCTCCTTTCAGGCCCCATTGGCTTGAAATGCAGTGTGTAATTACATCTAAATTCTTGAGATACAGCTCAGATAAAGGATAAAAGAGAAGAATCAACTGAGGTATCATTTTCTTTTAAAATGATCATAGAAATGTAGTTGTTCTGTGAACCAGAAATTGTAAATATATTTCTTCTTTAAAATAGTACTTAACTAGTTTAATTAAATGATTTACTCTGTTTTGGATATAAAGAAAAATGTCTAATGTGAATAGGACAAACAAGCACATATTATATACAAGAATATTCTTTGCATTTAAGTCTCAGGTTTGAAAGACTGGCAGTAAGCTAGTTAAACTAATGCTAGGGAACGCACCAATAAAATCATCCCCCAAAATATTTTTTCTAGAAATTTTGTTGAAGAATTTAAAACCTAACTTCTCTTCATCTACATCTTGATCATGTATCTCGTACACTATCATGCCTCTTCTATCTACTAATCATATTCTGCCCCTTATTCTACAATACAACTTCATATCTGCAAATGTACACACACACACACATACACACACATGCACATAAAGTAGTGGGGCAAGGATCTTAGTACAAAAATGGTATATGAAGAAGAAAAAACCATGGTGGCAAAGCCTAATGCCTCAACTTGTGAGCAAAAGGAAAAACACATGGAAAATGAAGAATTAGATAATGACTCAATGTGAAGAAGTGAATGTGATTATGGAGGAAATAAAAAATTTATCTCAGAAAGAAAAAAAGAGGAGCGATGACAAATATGTAAATAATAAAACAAAACTAAGTTCAAGAATTGAGAATGGATTAAAAACAGAATGGATCAGCGACTGGTCTTGAAGCTGTCATGGTCACACTGATGATAAGTTCCTTTGACTGAATTTTTATTTCCTAATCTCACTTTATTTGACCAATATGTACTCAAATCTGAATAGTGTTGAATTTAGAAATCTAGAATAATATTTTGCATAATTATGTGTGGCATTGAGTTAATTACATAGGGAAATATTTGCTCTGTATAATTTTATGCTTTATTTTCAATTTACTCCATGTTTTAATTCCTTTCACTGAGCAATTTCATTGTTTTATTTAAATAATTGCTGGAAGCACACTGTTTGTGTCAAGTTGTTCTTCATTTTGTGATCAATTCCTGTAAGCAACATGCAGTTTCAATTTGAGAAAGTTAGTGGCAAATATGCTCCCTTTTTATCAAAATGGAAAATTTTTTTTATTAATTTCCTTCAAAGGGGGTGCTGCAGAAATGGATAAATATATATCTATATCTATATCTACCTATGTATATCATAAATATATATCTATATCTATATCTACCTATGTATAGATGACAGTAGAGGACTGGGTGCCATCAATTGCCATACTTTTTGAAAAGTTTCATATAATCTGCATCTTCAGAATTTCAGTGATATTTAAATTTTTATTGTTTCAGAAGACATCTGTCACTTGACAGTGAATGTTAGATTTTCAGATATTTGATGGGAAAGCATAATTGTATTCATAATTAAAGTGATAATCAGAAATATATCTAACCACACAAGAGAAGAAATAATCAGGGAAACATTATATATATAATGTATCTCTAGCAGGGGAAAAATATTGAAAGTTTTCTGGATAAATATGGGTAAGAGTAAAACTAGCTGAATATTCATTCTTATATGATTTTTATGTTAAAGCCTAGTGATCTGTTGAAATGCCTTCCCAGTTGGATGTATTTCTCTCATATTCACGTCAGTCATTTTGAATGAATTGTTATTTTGCTGGAGAGTGCCACAGAAATGCTAGTTCGTGGGTACCACTTCTATCTAAAAGAAACTTAAGGGTTTGTGCTTGTCAGCACATTTTCAATTAGGAAGCTAGGACACAAAAGATTGATTTGCTTTGTACAAAGTTGCTTACCAAGTTAGCAGAAATACAACTGATGTTTTCTGTCATCTGCCAGGTTTTATGTAACACCTCAGTGCCTCATTATTCAACCCTTTTCTTTCTTTCAATGAAGATCTTTTGCATATTATTTGTATTCACAGTAATAATAATAACCATCTGCAGTTCCTTGGTTTTTGATAATTTTGTAATTTCTTGAGTATTTCAATTAGACTTATCTACACTTGATTTTAGCTGAAAAGATAAGAAATGATTTTATTTGACCAGTGGTATGATGTGGATGGTTTAGAGGACACCATGATTTTAGCAGAAAAAAATCTACTGATCAACATAAGGTTGACTAATTTTAAGAACAAATATCATTCATTTTGTGTGAATTCTAGACAGTTTTTTTCCCCATCAGCTAAACTTCCTGATCTGACTGAGGCAGTTTTTGGCATTTGTAGCCCACTGATTATAGTGTGCATATAGTTCCCTACTGATATTTCAACTGGAAGACTATAAAGACTTTGGACATAGTCTGAAAAAAAAGACAGAAAAAAATAAAATAAGTGTAGATGAAGCATGATTAAACATAAACTTTCAAATCTCTGCACTGAAAAATAAGGATTTTTTATTCTTAATATTTATTCAGTTTCTCTGAAGTCCAACTTGAAAGGATTATTGCTGTTTTCTATAATTATATGTACTCTCAATAAACATTTATTTTTGACTTGAAAATAATTACCATTTGAAATCCTTAATTGAAATAAGCTTGTTTATATAAATTAGTGTACTTCTTTCCTCAAAAATTCCTTTTGATAGCCATGTTATTTTATACAATTTAGTTTCTTCTTATAATTTTGCATTTGTCTAATATTACATTGACTTATTCCTCTTAGTTTACTTTTCATGATTAAACAGTAATTAAAGTAATCATTGTTAACATTCATCACCATTCTCAGAGGTAATAAAAAGTAATCTCTACCTGATTCTATCAGTGAGATGTTCTCACAGAATGAATAAAATTATTGATATTAAAATTACAGGTTAAAGTTCTAAATCAAATGAATAAGGACCAAAGAAAATATTTTATGTAAAATATTTTTATGTAAAATATTTTTGTGTACAGTGTTTCTATAATTACTCAGACATATCCATGTATTTTGTTGATATGCTTACTAAAAACTGATTTTTATAAGAAAAACAATTGAAATTATATTTTGTAGAAATTATGAAAAGATAGAGAAATAGTATGATCCTACACTTTGGATCTCACAAAATAATAAAGAAGCAGACATTGAGTAAGTAATTCTTCTATATTTGATAAAATTCAGACATTTTAATATTTTTAAAATTTTTAAAAACATTTAACTGAAAATTTACCTGAAATGATTTGTGCAAGAGCTATAAAATGTTAAGTAAGCAGAACCAGTGCTTAAACTCAAGACTTCTAACTCAAAAATTTCATTCTACTAATAACAATATTTCTTGCCCTTGATGTGTTTATTCAGTTCACTTGTTGGCTCTAGAAATGTGTTTCATAGGTAGATCAGCAGAATGTCCATAAGATATGTGTTAGATCAGCACAATGTCTATAAGATATACTTCTATCTGTCTATTTTGGTGCCAATACCATGCTGTTTTTATCACTATTGCTCTATAGTAGAGTTTAAGGTCTGGTATTGTGATACCTCCTGCATCATTCTTCCTGCCCCGGATTGTTTTGGCTATTCTGGGTCTTTTAATCTTCCATATGAATTTCATGATTGCTTTTTCTATTTCTGTGAGGAATGTCATAGGAATTTTTATTGGAATTGTGTTAAATTTGTACAGCATCTTTGGAAGTATGGCCATTTTGATTATATTGATTCTGCCTATCCAAGAACATGGAAGATCTTTCCATCTTCTAAGGTCTTCCTCAATTTCTTTCTTTAATGTTCCATAGTTTTCATTGTAGAGGTTTTTCACCTCTTTTGTTAGATTGATTCCCAAGTATTTTATTTTATTTGAGGCTATTTTGAATGGAGTTGTTTTCCTCAATTCACTTTCAGATGATTCATCACATGTAGATAAATGCATTTGATTTATGTGTGTTTATTTTATATCCTGCTATTTTGCTAAATTCATTAATTAGGTCTAAAAGTTTCCTGGTGGAGTTTTTTGGATCCTCTAAATATAGGATCATGTCATCCGCAAATAGTGACAGCTTGAGTTCTTCTTTTCCTATTCGTGTACCTTTAATTTCTGTGGTCTGTCTAATTGCTCTGGCTAGCATTTCCAGCACAATGTTGAATAGAAGTGGTGACAGTGGGCATCCCTGTCTTGTTCCAGTTTTTAAAGGGAACGCTTTCAGTTTTTCTCCGTTAAGAATGATGTTGGCAGTGGGGTTAGCATAAATAGCCTTTACAACGTTCAGGTATGTTCCTACCATCCCTATTTTTTCTAGTGTTTTGAGCATGAAGGGGTGTTGTATTTGTCAAATGCTTTTTCAGCATCTATCGAAATAATCATATGATTCTTAACCTTAAGTCTATTGATGTGATGAATTACATTTATTGATTTCCGGATGTTGAACCAACCTTGCAATCCTGGAATAAACCCCACTTGATCAGGGTGCACTATCTTCTTAATATGTTTTTGTAAGTGATTTGCCAAAATTTTGTTGAGGATTTTAGCATCTGTATTCTTTGAAAACCTATACTCCAATAAAATAGAAAATCTTGAAGAGATGGACAAATTCCTAGAGACATATGATCCTCCCAAACTGAACCAGGAGGACATACACAATTTAAACAGATGAATTTCAAGCAATGAAATAGAAGAAGCCATCAAAAGCCTACCAACCAAGAAAAGCCCGGGACCAGATGGATTCTCAGCTGAGTTCTACAAGACCTTCAAAGAAGAACTTATACCAATACTCCTGAAAGTATTTCATGAAATAGAAAAGGAGGGAACCCTTCCAAATTCATTCTATGAAGCTAGTATCACTCTGATACCAAAACCAGACAAAGACACATCTAGAAAAGAAAACTTTAGGCCACTATCTCTGATGAATAAAGATATACTTCTAATAGTATAAGTAACTGTTATGTTGTGCATCTGGAATGTCCCACAAAGGCTTCTGTTTTGAAGATTTGGAGCCCAGTGCTGTGATGTGGGGCTCTTAGGAAGTGATCGGATCATGTTGGCTTTGACCTTATCACTGGGCTAATGCAGTGATGGATTCATAGTTCAATGGCAGGGGTTGGAAACTGTTAGATGTGGGACTTAGTTGGAGGAAGTAGTTCAATAGGGGCATGTCCCGGAAGTGTGTCTCTTGTCCCCACCCCTTCCTTGCTCTTTCTTTCTCTCTACTTCTCAGCTACCATGAGTTGAGCAGCTTTCCCTCACTACACTCTTTGGCAATGATATATTTCCTCACCACAGACCTAGAAACAACCAAGTGATGATGGATTGAAACCTCTGAAACCTTGAGTTTAAGTAAATTTTTCTTTCTTTAAGTGGTGTTTGTTAGGTATTTGGTCACAGTAAAGAAAGTTGACCAATACCAAAACATTATGTACATTTTATGGCATATTTAAAAATATATTATTTCTATTTCTTGTGACAGGCTAAACAGTGAAGTTTTGTAAGTAAAACTTGTTATATTTTGTTGTATAGTACTAATAGTCAAACTCCATTTTCTTCATATTTATAGAAAATTATATTTAAAAAAATTAAGGTATACTTGTCAGGAGTTGTGGCACACACCTATAATTCCAGAGACTCATGATCCTGAGGCAGAAGGATTGTAGGTTCAAAGCTAGCCTCAGCAACATAGCAAGACTCTGTCTTAAATTAAAAAATATTAAAAATAAAAAATTAAATAAAAAATAAATAAAAACAATTATAGGCATAAAAAAAACAAAATTGTTTAAAATCCCATTGCATCTTTTTGTAAATTGCCCAATGAAATATAAACACCCCAGCAATTTGATATCCAGTTGAAAAGACATAAAGAGTATTTCTTTAACATAAAAAAAAAAGGGTTAGTGATGGGTCTCAGTGACTAAGTACCTCTGGGTTCAAACCTGGATGCAAAAAAAAAAAAAAAAAAGGTATACTTGGCTTTACAGAGAACTATATCTTTAGAACATGTACTAAAGTCTTAGTAGAGTTCTTTTTATTATGCACATATAACTAAGAGAAAGAAGAATTTTTATAGGGCAGAAGAATAATATCATAAGGTATATTATTGATTTCACTTATTGAAGACAAAGCTACTTTTAAAAAATGATTCCTTAAGTGGCTTTTCATATTTCTTAAAGTGTTTAGATTCATTATTGGTGAACTGTTTTGGGGAGACTGACATTTTAACATAAATTATTATTTTATGCAGGAGAACAGAGAAATTTACATTTATTGCAAGGTCTTGTTTTATTTGATTATTGGAAAATAGAACTCAAGGTAGTAGAGATCTTGTACTCCATCACATTTTAAGAAATATGAGACCCAGAGTTTCTTATCTGCTGTATTTACGAGAGAGAGAAAGAGAGAGATTAATGTGATGAAAAAATTTGAAGATTACCATTTTGTGTGCCAATATATGTGATGATTTGTATACATAGTCTAATGATCCTATTCATAATTATTCCTTAAATTTTCACCATATATGGTCATCCTCAACAAGCAGTTTTTAAGCATCTACCATGGGAAAGACACTTCACTAGGAGTAGTGACATATACAATGAGGGATGTGTCATTCTTGATCCCAGAAGAGAGTGCCTAATTATGAAAATCAGATGTACATAAAACTATAGTTAGCAATAAAAATAGCATGTAAAAGCAAAAAGAAGCACATAAATCATAATTGTTATAGATGGTTAAAGAAAGAAGTAATTGTTATCCAATTATTATAACCCGATACTGTTTGTTATCATCTAGAAATCAGGATCTAAAACATAGTTTTGAAGAGCAAAAAAGGTAAGAAAATGTTGAACATATCAGGTACATCCAGTTCTTGATGAATTTTGAATAAAGATGCTGTACTGTTAACCTTTCAGCAACTCAAATAAAATGATTTTTTAAAATTTGTTTTTCTAAAGCATGAGCAAACCATTAACAAACCACTGTCAATTTTTGTAAAGTTATTTAAAATAGGATAAGAAAGTCAATCAATTGGAATGAATAACATCGTAAAACAAAGTTGGAAAGTACACTATTTTTACTTCTTCCACTGAAAGGAGTCTCAAATTCCAACATTATGCAGAACTACAAAAAGATGAATTATTACATTTTTGAAGTCCTTTGAAATGTCTCTTTAAAATTTATAAAATTCAGAACAGTACTATAATTATCATGAGTAACATGACAAGTTTATTTTATTTTATAAATACCATCCTTAAATTGCTCTTGGCTGTTATTAACCAAAATATAAAAAAAATAAGTCACAGGTTCTAAGTAATAGTTCTCTCATTAGCTCTATGTAAAAGAAACCCATATGGCTAAAAAGGTAATTGCTAGAGTGAAACAGTATGTAT
Organism: Glaucomys volans; assembly: GCA_020662805.1. Classification (NCBI taxonomy): domain Eukaryota; kingdom Metazoa; phylum Chordata; class Mammalia; order Rodentia; family Sciuridae; genus Glaucomys; species Glaucomys volans. Next base: position 264,704 of record JAJEJO010000232.1, read on the forward strand.
ACTGTGTGCATATTCAGGTTTTCCATCCAGAAATAAAAATGTGGATGCTTAGGCTGTACACAAGTCCCACATTGACATTAGTCAAGAGTCAAAGATACAAGTAAGGAAAATAAGTCACTGGTATCATCTATGTGGAAGATATTGAGGGTGAAAGGAATGCTTCCCATCATAGGGTGAAATGACTAGGGTGATAGTGCTGTGTGGAGGTGGCATGAACATCCATGAAGTAGTATCAGTCATAGAGAAGGGCACAGGCATGGCACCATGACTCACATCCTGATGTGCAGGAGACAAGATGTCACAAGAGCAGTCTGAGACACAATTCTGTCTGTGAAAGCACCAGAGAGATTATAGTTAATTAAGAGAACCCATCAGTAATTACTGAAACACCAGAAGAAATTTCCTCCATACCTTTAAGTGAGAGTTGAGTCAGAGAGATTGATATTGATTACCATTGCCTTGCCTATTCCAAGTTGACATGGCCTGGGGAAACAGGAGTTTCACCTTGATATCATTCCAGAATTGATTTAGAATGTTGGGGATGCATTTAAATGTAAATAATGCTCTAGATGCTTGGGAAATTCATTCTACAGATTTGCTGAAATACACACAGAATGATATAAGCCAAAACACTCAGTTGCAGAACTCTTTGAAATAGCGATAGGTTTAATCTACTTAAAGGTTAAAAGCATTAAGTCTAATAAACAGTGAAATAATATGTAATTATTGAGAAGATGAAATATCTCTCTATGTACTCGATACATCTGTGAAAACTTAATAGTGAAATAAAGCAAGATGCAGATCAGTGAGTATCTGCAAATTTTTAATTAAAACATGAGGAATTGGATAACCTATACTTATGTTTCCTGATGCATGCATAAAGTTCTAGAATTAAGATGAAATTAAGAGTGATTATCATTCATAGAAGAGGTAGGATTAGGAATTATGCAGATGAGGGAGAAGGATGGAGGAGATATGGAAGTTCATAATTTTATAATGAGTGTGTTCTAATCATCTTTCTGTCATTGTGATAAACTGCCAGAGAAAATCACCTTAATGTAGTTGGCTCAGAGTTTCAGAGGTTTCAGACCATGGTCAATCAACTGTGTTGCTTTTGGGCCTGTGATGAGGCTGAGTATCATGATAGGGAGTATGTGGCAGAGGAGGCTGCTCATCTTATGTCAGACAGGAAGCAAAGAGATAGAGACTGTAGGGATTGGGGTCCAACAACTGCTGATAGTGGCATGCTCCCAGTGACCTAACTTCCTTCCATGAGGCCCCACCTCCTTAAAGTTCCATCACCTCCAAGAACACCACAGGCTGGTGACCAAGAATTTAACACATGGATTTTGGAGGATATTTAAGATCCAAAACATAACAAAATATCTTCTAGATTTTCATCTATATTATGAAACAGTGAAATGAAAAGAAATAGACTTCATTTAATAAACATGTTACTCACTAGCAGTAACTGCCTCACGTCCTTAAAGGATAACTACTTGAATATAGTAAAAGAATCAAATATTCTCATAAATTCCATTAACACTCAAAACTTTATTGTATTTATATTGTTCATTTCTATTTTTGGCATTTAAAATTAGAGTAATAACCTCGTGTTAAGCTTGAAATCAAAGTACTGCTATCTAAGTTTTATTTTCATGAAAAATAAGTAAACATGCAGCTAAACAAAAATTCTTCGGTATGTTGTTGACAACTCCGTAATTTAACTCAAACTTCTACATCCTCTAGTAACGCAGACTACTGTTTCCTAATAATGACCCTGAGGACATGCAAAACCATTAAGGAATTGTGAGGTGAGCCAAATTAGTGTCCTCTCAATTGCCTTTGCTCTTCCCATATTGAACCCATAACCCCAGGCTCCTCAATCTGCTCCCAGCTTCCCCGAGGCAAACCCTTAATTGCAACCTTTCTGTCCACTAAGTGCTGTTGAACTTTTTATCACACAAACCACTCTGTTCTGTTGTCTTTTCAACCTACACTCATATTGAAAAGATGATTATATGGTCAAATTCAATACATGGGTTTAAACATTAAATTATACTCTCCTTCTCTAACAAAGACATTTTTTTGCCATGTGTTAATTCTGTTGAGAAACTTTATAAAAATATGAAATTAAGAAATTTATAATTATAATTTTCACATGTAAGATGATTGGATAGAATAACAGCAACTAATCATATATGGCATATGTATAGCATATACTATATATGAAGATGTGCATATGTAAGACTGCATCCATGCTTGTGTTTGTGCATAAATACATAATTATGTAATTTTCAGTGAGGCAAGCCACATTATTTTATATGATTAGAATTTCACAGCTAGAAGAGATTTTAAATCTGTCTGAAATATTTATTTTATAATGATAGAAAACTGAAACCAAGAAGGAATAATACATAATACTAGATGTAGTTATTGTAAGTATTACAGCTATAACTGGTCTCATTTGTATTTTAATAACAGATATACGCCATACAATTAACATTAAGTGTAAAGTTCAGTGATTCTTTTTTTTTTTTTTTTTTTGCGGTGCTAGGGATTGAACCCAGGGCCTTGTGCTTGCAAGGCAAGCACTCTACCAACTGAGCTATATCCCCAGCCCCCAGTGATTCTTTATTATATTAACGAGATTGTGTGACCAGCAGAGGAATCTCATTTTAGAACATTTTAATTATTTCCCAAAGAACACTAATATCCATTAGTAGTCACTTTCCATTCACCCCATCCTTTAGTGCCTGAAAACCATGTACTAATAATTTTCAGGGATTTTCTTGATTTTGACAGTTAATATGAATAGAATCATACAATATGCCATCATTAGTGACAAATTTTTCCAGTTATTAAAATGTTTTTAATTATGTTAAAATGTTTTCAAGTTTCCTTCATGTCAAAGCATGGATTAGTACTTAGTCTTTTTCATTGCCAAATAATGGCTTACCATAGACATACCATATTTTGTCTACCATTCATCAGCAGAAAGGCATTTGGATTGTTTCTGCCTTTTAGGTTATTATGAACAATACTGATATGAACATTCGTGAGCAAGTTTTATAGGGGTCTAAGGTTTTTAGTTTCTTGCCTTTTACCTAGGAGTGGAATTGCTGAGTACTGTACCAAACTCCTGTTTAAGTTTGAGGAACTGACAAATTATTTTTCAAAATATCTGCACCATTTTGTGTTCTCACCAGTGATGCATGAAAGCTCCTATTTTTCCATGTCTTCTCTTACACTTGCTATTAACTTCCTCTTTTTCTTAATATTAACCCTCCATCTGAGTGTGATATGGTATCTTATTTAAGTTTTGATTTGCTTTTCTTTAAAGACTCATTATATTGAGCTTCTTTTTATGTATTTAGTTAGCCATTTGTATATCTTCCTTGGAGAAAGAGGTATTGAAATCCTTTGCAATATTTTTAAAAATTTGGTTGTCTTATTAAAGACTTCTCTATATATTCTCAATATAAATTCTTAATCAGATGTGTAATTTGCTAGAACTTCTTTCATTCTGTGATCTTTTCATTTTATTGATTAAATTCTTTACTGCATAATGTTTTCTAAGTTGATGAAGTCCAGTTTATTTTTCCACTGGTTATACTTTTGTTGTCATATATGAGAAACTGTTTGCATAAGTGTAGGTCATAAAGTCACAATCCTGTCTTTACATCTAGGAGTTGCTTTACCCTTTTTTTTCTTTTTTCTTTTTTTCCTGTGGTGCTGGGGATTGAACCCATGACCTTGTGCTTGCGAGGCAGTCACTTTACCAACTGAGCTATATCCCCAGGCTGCTTTACATTTTTAAATTTTTTTTTTAGTTGTAGATGGATATAATACCTTTATTTTATTTACTTATTTATTTTTCTATGTGGTGTAAGGATGGAAGCCCAGTGTATCACATGTGCTAGGCAAGTGCTTTACCACTGAGCTACAACCCCAGCCCTCCTTTACATTTTTAATACCTTTACTTGAAGGATCTGATTATATACAGTTTGGCAATAGGTTAAAGAAAAAGCAAAGAAACAACAGAAATAAATGAGGAAGAATATACTACATCCTTTTTATACTAATTTTATCTTCATTTATTCTAATACCATAAAGCAAGCATGGTATTAGAAACTGGATGTTTTGTGTCATGACTCCTTTGATTTTATCGCTAATTTTTTGTAGTAGTTACTATATTTTTCCCCCAAAAGAAACAAAGAATTAAATGATTTTTGCAAAGTCACTGTGTCAATAAGGAGTGTTGCTAGTCTTTACAAAAATCAGTCTGATTCTCAGCCTGCTCTTAACTGAGCCAGAGAACATGGTGGATTGAAAGCATGAATGTCAGAGCTGGAGAACTGCCTGAGCATGAAGAGAGACTCCACACTTCCCAGCAATTGGACTTTGGGTTAGGTAATTAACTTCTTTGGATTTCTTCTATGCTGAGTGCAAATAATAATGATAATCCCTATTTAGGACCATTTGGAGGAGGATTAAACAAGCTAATGCAGTTAAAGTACTTAGAACTCTTCCTGGTTTATTATTAATGCCCAACCAATATTAGTAATATTTACTTGTGCAATTTATTACAGATGATCTGTGTTTCCATGGAACTGACATTCCATTAGAAGAGACAGATATAGAACTAATAACTGTATAAGCAATTATATAAACACAAATCCTGGTAAATGCTATATAGAAAAGGAGAGAGTAAATTAAAACAATTATGAAAGTGATTAGGTTGTTCAAGATATTTAAATATTTCTTTTTCTGTTTTGTGCTATGAGGGATAAAACCTTTTTACATATGGTATCTCAGATATGATAATGAACATTAACTTATGTTTCAATATCTGTGGAGTCTCCACATAGCAATACATAAGGAGAAACACATTGATTTAGGATAAAAATGTCTTGACTCAACTAAGAAGTAGGTCGAAGCCTATATTCAGAAATATGAAAAAAGTCTGCATATAAAAATATTTCATGAGGTCATATGTACACTAAATGCAGTATTGCTGCTTCAAATTCTCTTTACAAATAGGTGGAGTTTAAATCTGTATCTTATAAAATAGTAATTTCAAGATAATAATAGCCCACTTAGCCCTATAAATTTCAGTCCTTTATTCTTAAAAGAGCTCCAAAATCAAAGTTAAACAAGTCACCATCATCATATTGTTACTATCAAACACTCAGTGGTGTAAACTTAATGATTTGATTTAAAAAAAATGTACAAACAGCACTCTGGTATTAACACAGGACATGAGAACATTATGGGCAAATGATTGGGGACATTGTGTCATGGCAAAGGGCTACAGCTTTCTTTCCTCAAGAGTGTGAAGACTGCCTGATCTCTTTCCAACCAAAAGATACTGGATTTAAGCTTTCTCTTTGGGAAACAAATAAAGATAATACCAGTGTTCCAAAATTAAGTAGTTTTTCATGTAAGTTATTAAGAGCAGTGTAAATTAGCATCAACACAATTCCTATATCACATTTGACATATTGTTATATTTTATTTGTAAAATTGTTATTTATAATTTTTTTTTCTCAAACCACAGCTGTTTTCTTTCTTTGCCCAGCTAAGCACATGCTGACTTGGTGTTAATCCTGACAATAGCAACTTTCTGGTTCAAAGGGTCCTAGTAATTTGCAAAGAAATGCCATAAGTAGACAGACTGAGAGATAGGCAAAGCCACAGATTTCTTTATGACTCCCTTGAACAAGGTTTCTTTATCCTCAGATCTGATAAAACACAGTTCTAGAAGTTGATGGTAATACAAGGTGTGTGTGTGGAGAATGTAAAGGAGAATATTCCAGTGAGTATGAATGATGACTCTATGTAGATTGTATTTGCTTATACATGTCTGAATAACAGCTGGACAAATGTGCAGAGCACCTTTCTGTTCAGAATATCTAAACAATCACCCAACATACACATGGAAGGAGAATATTAACATTGTTTTGCAAAGGGAATTGGAAGGTTCTCCAAATTAATATTGACCTTTATCCCTTATGTATCATTTAGAATATATTCTTTTTTTTGTTTGCCCCCTTCCACCTCCACTACCAGTACTCCCCTGAGATTTTGCCAGTCCTGAAATAAAGAACAATATGTACAATTAAATGCAGGCAGTTCACTGGCCAAGTTTTGACTAGAAAAAAAAAAGGACTTTAAGATTACAGGCTAGGGTTTAAGGCATGTAACACAAAAAAGTATTTATCAAAATATAGCTTCTGCTCTGATTCTTCACCTTGGGGAGAACGTTTGATCTGTTTGTGGGGTTGGTCTCTCACCAACTCATCTCTCATCCCTTACATACTCCAAAATGCGATCTATTTTGCTTTGTTGCCTTAAGGTTGAGGAATAAAAAGGCTATGGAAACAGCACAGGAGAAGAACAGAAAAAAAATATTGAGTATAGGAATAAGGACAAGGGATTCATCAATTTGGTTTCTAAATTACACTTATCTAGGAAAGTCTGACAGACTGGGCAAGCTATAGCTTGTGCTGGGGGAACTAGAGTGGCTGCCTGTATTAATGGTCCTGATTGATAGACTTGTATATAAATACCAATTTGGGGAATTTAATGGTATCTTCATCCTCCCTACCCTCTTGGGCTTTCAGTTAGGGAGATTCTACTACTTAAGCAGAGAATGTCACATAGTTAGGAGTCAATCTCTTATGACCTGAAGATAATTCAAGAGACCTATATTATACTCTGTGTGGATAGCACATTTCTTTTATACATGCTTATTACTTTCTAATATATTTCATCATTCAATGTAAAGTTTATGGTGTCTGATATCCAGTGTAACTTTTGTGGATTTGTTTACAAATCACCATTTCAGACATTTATTTCTTAAAATTTGGAATACAGAACATTTAGAAAATGGAATTTTTAACAGGTATTGGCTGCTAGTATAGCAAAAAAATACAATAATAACTAAAAATGAAACCTAAGGTTCAACATAAATTGAAATGTACATAATAAACATATATCTATGTTATAAAATATGTGAAATTGATCCAATAATTTTTTTAAAGTGAAAATGAAACGCCTTCCAAATGTTCCATTTAAAGCCACTGTAGAGATTCTGGAAAAGGCATAAGAAAATTGCAGTTGTCATAGAATTTGTTCCAGGATGTGTGGCCTGATCACAATTAGTACTGGTCTCTTTGTTCATTTTTTGAAAGTTTTCATGTATTTCTTTGCTTTGGATATTACATGATTTTTCTCTGTCATTAACACTTCTATTAAAGAGAAAAGTTCTGGATGTGTTCTGTAGTTCATAAGACTCCTCAGAATAATTTTATTAAAAACTAAACGTTATGTCTAAGTGTACACATAAACTGTACACATACAAACAAAAGTGCATATGCATATATAAAATATCTTGCTGAAGAGAAGCTTGGGAGATCATACAAAAATATTTATGATGGAACAGGTGAAAATTCAAAAAATAAAATTGTAAAAATAAAGAAAATAAGGAAAATTATGGTAGAATAAAGGGACATCCCTAGTTTATATGGTGAAATATACTTGCTTTGGTGGAGATTGTCCTCTATTTTCTAAGTTTTCCAGCAGTCAATGCAAAGAGCCACAAAATCATATCAAGAATGTAAACGTAAATAATGCAGCAAGTTCCATAAGCCTATGTTTCATATTGTCTGCACAGAAAAGCCCTCAAGGCCCATTTTGTAAGAATAACTTGAGGTGAAGAGTGGTGTCAAATGAAAGGAGTTAAAGTATATAATTTTCTCTGGGAATGTCTGAGTCAATAATAATTATTTTACTTTCTAAAGAAATAGCCAGACAATTCTGATATTAATAATAGATAGGTACTCATCTCATACCAGAATCTGTGCTAAGAAAACATGAGTTGTCTCCCTAAGTCCTCATAACAGTCCAGAGAAGGAGGTACACATCCATAAATTCTTAGCTATAATTCTGAAATCTAAACACACAGCAAACACTAAAAGCTGTTTTTATTTTTCTTGTTTCTTTTTTTTGTAAGTTTGGCAGATAAAACCTTTTGGTGACAAACACTGACCTCAACTGAGATGGGGCTATTTATAGACTTCACTTATTCCTCTGGGAGTGATTCTTTTTTTAAAATTTTTTTAAATTTTTTTTATTTTGTGTGGTTCTGGGGTTTGAACCCAGGGCCTTGTGCCAAGCACTCTACCACCTGAGCTATATCCCCAGCCCTGGGAGTGATTCTTAATGCAAAAGTTGTAGAATCTTTCTGTGACCTGCTGAAGTTGTTACAGATTGTTCAGATCTGTACTAATTAGCTTTCTAAAAATGCAGTATTTCTGAATTCAGAAACTTCTCTGCCCCCAAAATTTCTGATAAAGGACATTTAATTTGTATTGCTTTATGATTTTACAAATTATGTAAGAGAGGCCAAAGATCACATATTTAAAATGTGTTTGAGGTAGGATTTGAATTTGAGTATAACCTCAGATAATTAGAAAAGTAATCAGTAATTATACTCAGATTTCTGTAAGGAAGTTAGAAGTCTTGTTTAGAGTTCGATATTATAATAAAAATGTTTCTAAATTGGAGAGAAGCAATGTGCCTGCTGCCTTATTAGATATTTAAAATGAGTATTTGTGTTTCACCATAAAAACAAATTGTTCCCTTGCAATACAAATTGCAAAAATTCTGATAGTTGCTTTCTGAATATCTTAATCTTGAAAAAGTAATAGCAAAAGAAAGAAAATAAATGGACAACATCCAGTTATTTAACCTACGTAATAATGTTTTTGACAATATTGATTTGAAATTTTTACATTTCTATTTCTTTATCCTTAAAGGTTTTCATTTACAAGTAAAATGATTTTAAATTAGAAATTATTTTGAGTTAATCAAATTTCATTCTTTCTATTCTCACATTAATTTATTATACTTATATCTCAATAATTGAGAATTTGTAACAGTAATAACTTTTCATTCCTCCCATCCTATTTAGTGTCATTATTAGCCCATCTGCATGTCTGGTCACAAAAACACTGAATTGCTTGTAGGTCACCAAACACACCCTGGCATTTCAGACTTTCATCTCTTTGTACTTGTATTCCCTTTGACTATAATAAATATCCTTTTTTCCTTTGTTAAGTAAAACACATCTTATATGATCTTCGCACCCAAATCACAGGTCATTGCTTTCAGAAATTCACCATTGACATTCCAAGAGAATATTTCTTTGTGTTGCTTCTGATGTTCTATATTTTCTCTTTATGTTATAGTCATGTGTATTTTTGCATTTAATACACTTCATTGTACTAAATGTTTGTGAGTTTCTTGACAGGAGGCATGTGGTTCATGTGCTCTTAACATAGTATCCCCTATATTTTTGTTGCTTGTAAGTGGATTTAAAATAAACTCTATGGAAATTAAACTACATATTTTAGGATAAAGAGTGATCCAGTTTGTAGAAAGACTTCAAGGTTAGACTGAGACTTATTGATAATCTGAGTGGTGAAGGAGGTAGAAGAAGAATCTTAAATTCAAATTTCTAACTTGAATTTGTTGTGCCAAAGTACTGTCCAGGTCAGAAAGATGAAACATAAGTAAAATAAGAAAAAGTGGTCAAAGTGATAAAACAATAGCAAGAAGTTACAACTCTATCTTGGGAATGCTACCTTTGAAAAGTTTGCATATGGAAAATGATGGTAAAGAATTCTAAAAGGATAGGCTGAGAAATGCAGCAGAAAAGGTGGGAGAGATTCTTATCCTAGAAAACAAAAGGTGAGGAGTCTGAAAAGCGATTGTTTATTTTGCTAAATACATCTGGGATACACTGGTGATGTTCGTTATAGCTGTTTCATTGTAATGATGTTGAAGAAACGGATTTTAATGTTTTAATGGATAAATGCATATAAAGAAAGGAGAGATGGTATCAACAATGTGAAAAACATGCTAGAGGAGGCTGTCAGGCTGTCAGAGGACATTTTAAAATATAGGAATAAACTAAAGAATATTAAATTCATATAAAATGGATGAGTATAAGGTTACAATAGAGATGGAAAATATGTAACAACATGTAATAATGGATCATTTGGTTAGTAGAAGAAATAGCATTGCCCTGAGACCAGCAATAATAGTCTTGGCATCATAAATAAGTAAACTTGCCGACTGGAGAACATTATTCATTTGAGAGTGCTGCAGCATCATGCTATCTATTTTATCAATGAAGTATAATGTAATTTACTGTCTGAGATAATAGCTTATGGGAAGGTAAGAGTTTATCAGAAAGATAAAAGTTAAGAGCAACTGCTCTTCAGGTAAGAAGAGCAGGCTGACTAGAGATACATAGATGGATTGTCAGATAGCCCTGAAGATCCAACAGTTGTGCTGCACACAATGAATCTGTGGGGGCACAAACCTGCAAAGCTTCTGTGATGTTCTCCAGTGGCCCTCAGTAATCTGGATATAAAAGCCAAGCAAATATATATGCTGTATTAATGCAATTTTGAAGTTTTCTGGAATAACTACTACATAAACAAAACCAAAAGAAGAACAAAAAAGACATTTTCTTCAGATAATAGTTGTGGGATGGAGCAGTAGGTTAAATCTCAGGTAGAGACAGAAAGCAAGGGAGCGTTAATGCTGAGTCTACATGTGACCGATGGCACCCAAGGCAGTTCTGAGCTATTCTAGAAGATGGCAAAAAGGCGATATTGGTTGTGAATGTTTAGTTTAAAGGGAGTCTATCTATGGAAATACCTCAGGGTTTTTAGGGTTTATCTTGAGCCTTACTCTAGAGTTTAATGGAAATAATGTTTTGGATGTATTTCTACTAGTAAGTAATTTTTGGATGTATTTCTATTAGTAACATGTTTGTCTAGTCTTAATTTTCACTGTTAAATGTTGATAGGTTTACGTCCAAGACTGATATTTGTATAACAGAAAGCCTCACTAAATGCCATATTTTACAATGAAAATTAAAATGTTAACTTAAAATCTCAACAGTTTTTTGTTTTGACATGGAATTGTGTCTCAGCATTCACAGATTCTTAAAGAACTTTTCATTTGCATGTATTTAGATATCCTACATGAGAGGTTTGTTAGTATAGTCAGAACATGCTTTTTACCCTGACCTATTTTTATTTATTTTTCATCTTTTGGTACCAGGAATTAAACCCAGGAGTGCTTAACCATTGAGCTACATCCCAAGACCTTTGTATTTTTTTATTTTTATTTTGCGACAAGGTCTTCCTAAGTTGCTTAGAGCCTCACTAAGTTGCTGAGACTGGCTTTGAACTTGAGATCTTCCTGCCTCAGCCTCCTGATCCTTTGTGATTACAGGCATGGGCCACCCTGCCTTATTTTACAATAAGAAAGAAAACAATGAAGTAATTGAGTCATCCTTAGCCAATAATATTAAGTTATTCCATGAGTTCTTACAAATAAAAAGCAGATTCTGATTATAAACTTTTTCAACTAATATATAATTTACATGAACAATTAGTGGTATGTTGTAATAGAAACAGTTGATAATATTAGTAATAACTCACATTCCTACAATATTTTATGGTTAGCACATTACTTTTATTTATAGTTATCTCATGTGTATTAAATCGCATAAAACCCATAGCAAATACATAATGCTCTAAGTGGCAAAAATAATTGTCTTCAAGTTTCTCTCTACAATGTGATAGTGCATAAAACAATTTTCCCTTTTCATAAGAGGGAAATAACACATGATAATTATGCCTTTGTAAAAAAATATTACAAATTTGACTTTAAAAATCCTAAGTTTAAGTATATGTAACAGAAAATTTAGAAGCCCTCTACAAATGACTTGAGAGCAACATACTCTGAATCACAGTACCAAAGACAATACCCTAGGATATCTGAAGCTAATGGCTTTATTTTTTTTATTGGTTTCGATTTGGTTTTATTTATTGTATTTCATATAAAAACTAGTGACATTATTAATCTGGTAAATAGCTAGTAAATAAAGTATAAAATGTATAGCAAGTAAATAAAGTATGAAATGTGGATTCAGATAGGAAAAATATAAACCATCTACTGTCAAAAACATATAATGGTAGATTATATAACTATAACAAAAAGGTAAAGGTACAATTATCATCTGTTGTCCACTCGTTCAACAATGTTTTTGAATAGGTTTGTATTCAGCACTACAAATTACAATGTTCAAAAATTGTCATGTCATAAATCATTGTGGGCCCTATTGTGTTAAATGAGGAGGTGTTAATCAAGTAATTAACAAAACTATACAATTATGATTGCACATGGTAAAAGAGTCAATGAATGGACCAATGTACATTGTATGTTAGAACAATTTGAGGTAGACTTGGTGATAGGTGTGCTTCTTTGAGGAAACAGTGATTGGGCTGAAATCTGAAAAATAAGTGACAATACCAAGAATGTTCAGAGACCCTGTGGCAGAGTGGGATTTGTGAATTCTATGAAGAGCTTCTAAAAAATAACATGCTGAGCCTTTCCCTTAGTTATTATCAGAAAGATTATCTGGTGAATAATTTTGGAAGAAAAAAATGATTATAAACATGCTCTCCGCTCCCTGATCTTTTGTCTTCCTTCTTTCTTCCTTTCACAGTGTACGGGAGCTTTCTTTCTTTCACAGTGTACAAAGAGCTGAAGAGCTCAGTCTCTACTACAGGGGGATAGGCTTATAATTGTCCTTCCTGATTGTGACAGGGTAGATAAAGCTGTAATTTTCTGGAGTGGTATGTTGCAAGCCCATTTTGGTCACAGAAAAAACCTGTACTCCACTCAACTTACCAGCAATGAAGCTAACATTTTAATCTTCCACTTTTCTTCCTTCTGTAACTGTCTCTTAATTACCTTTTTAAAATTAGAGCATTATAGTTAAACATAATTGATGGGTTCACCCCTACGAAATCATGCCTGTACGAATCTGATTTCAGTTCATGTTTCCCCTTCTTTCCCTCCCATTCCCCTTTTTCTCCTTACTCTAGTCAACTGATTTTCCTTTTGCTTATATATTTATTTTTGATTGGTTCTTTCTACTCATATATGAAGGTGAGTTCTCTGATGGTATATTTATATATGTACATAGGATAACTTTTTAAAATTTATTTTGCATTTCCTCCCATTTCCAGTCTGTCCTCTCTGGCTCCAGATCCCTTCTACTCTATTGTCATCCCTATATCTGTATGATATCTGATCCTCCCTTTTTTATTTCCTTTGTTTAACTCTAGCTTCCACATATGAGAGAAAACATTCAACCCTTTATTTTCTCATACTGGCTTATATCACATAGCATGATATTCTCCATTTCCATTCATTTACCAGAAATGCCATAATTTCATTCTTCTTTATGACTGAGAAAAAATCCATTGTGTATAATTAACACAATTTCTTAATCCATTCATCTATTAATGGGAATCTGGGTTGATTTCATAATTTGGCTCTTGTGAATTGTACTACAATAAACATTGAGGTGTCTGTATTGCTATAGTATGCTGATTTGAGTTCTTTGGGGTAAATACCAAGGTTGAATAGCTGGGTCATATGCCGTTTCCATTTCTGTTTTTTTGAGAAATCTTCGTATGTCTTTTCAGAGTGGTTGCACCAGTCTGCAGTCCTACCAGCAATATACAAGTGTATCTTTTCCCCCACATGCTTACCAATATTTATTATTGTTTGTGTTCTTGGTAATTGCCATTTGGACTAAAGTAAGATGAAATCTTAGTGTAATTTTGATTTGTGTTTTAATTTCAATTTCATGGAATAATTTCAGAAAAATTGGCATTAGCTGTTCTTCAAAGGTTGGTTGAACTCAGCTGAGAATGCATCTGGTCCTTGGCTTTTTCTTTCTTTTTAAGAAGACTTTTAATTGCTGTTTTAACTGCATTACTCCATACTGGTTTATTTAGGTTGTCTCCATCTTCCTGGTTCAATTTGAACAGGTCATGTGTCTAGAAATTTGTCAATGTCTTCTAGAGTTTCTAGTTTAGTGGACTTCAGTTCTCAAAATAGTTTCTGGTTATCTTTTGGATGTCAGAAGGGTCAATGGTGATACCTCCTTTTTCATTTCTAATTTTATTGGTTTAAGTTTTCTCCTCCTTTCTTCTGGTTAGTTTTGCTAAGGGTTTATCAATCTTATTTATCTTTTTGAAGAACCAAGTCTATGGCAATGATCCTGTGTATTATCTTTTTATTCTCAATTTCATTAATTTCAGCTCTGATCTCAATTATTTGGTGTCTTCTGTGAATTTTTTAATAAGGTTGTTCTTTTCTAAGGTCTTTCTTAATTTCTATTTTCACTTTTTATTTGGTCCATTCTTCAATTAAGAGTCATTTAAGAGTTTAAACTTCATGTATTTTTGTGGTTTCTATTATTTTTCTTTCTGTTTATTTCTAGTTTTATTGTACTATGATCTAATAGGATGCATGAGATTATAGGGAACTTTTTTTGTATTTTCCAAGATTTATATTGTGACCTTGAATATGGTCTGTTTTGGGAAAAGTTCCATCAGCTGCTGAGAAGAAAGTAAATTCAGCTATTTTGAGGTGAAATATTCTGTAGAGGTCTGTTATGTCTACTTGATTTATAATTTTATTTAACTTGGAAATATTTTTATTGATTGTGTTTTGATGACCTTTCAATTGATGATAAGGTGTATTGAAATTTCCCGGTATTATTGTATTGGGGTCTATCTGAGATTTAATGTCATGAGTGTTTTTTTTTTAAATGTAATCAGGTGGGTGTGCTGACCTCTGGGGCATATGTATTTCCTATCATTGTATCTTCTTGTTGGAATTTTCCTTTTCCAGGAGGTAGTGGACTTCTTTATCTCTTTTGATTAATGTTTGATTGAAATCTGCATTGTTAGATATGAGGATAGCTACTCTGGCTTCTTTTGAGAGTGTTCACATGGAATAATTTTTCCATCCTTTTACCTTCAGTCTGTGGGTATCTTTGCATATAAAATGAGTCTCTTGTAAACAGCATATAGTTTGTTTTTTGGATTGTGTTTTTTGGATTGTGTTTTTTGTGTCTTTTATTTGGGGAGCTAAGAAAATGTTTAGTGTTGGTATGGATATGTGTACATGTTTACAGGTATTTTGATTTTTTGCTGTATTTAATACTGTTTTGATTCTCATTTAGTAGATTCTTCTTCTATTGATCTTCCTCTTTTGCAGAGCTTGGGATTTGTTTTTGAGTTCCCCTGTGTATAGTATATCTTTGAATACTCTTTATAGTGCTAGCTTGGTGGTCATGAACTCTTTTAGATTATTCTTGTCATGGAAGGTTTTTGTTTTCCCCTCAACATTGAAACTTATCTTTGCTGGGTTTAATAATTTTCCCTGGCAATGGTTTTCTTTTATAATTTGGAATATCACATTCCAGGCCCTCCTTGATTTTAGGGTCTGAATTGAGAAAACAATTGGGAGCCTTATTGGTTTGCCTCTAAATGGGACCTGATATTTCTCTCCTGCAGATTTTAATATTCTTCCCTTATTTTCTGTGTTAGGCATTTTGATTACCATGTATCCTGGAGAGCTTCTCATTTGATTATATATATTTGAGGTCCTATATGCTTTCTGTATGTGGATGTCTATCTCATTTCTTTCTTTTTATTTACTTATTGATTCATTGAACACAAATGGAGTACAGCTATTGTTTCTCTGGTTGTACACAAAGTAAAGTCACACCATCTGTGCATTCATACATGTACACTGGGCAATGATATCTGTCATACATTCTGTTATTATTCTTATCCCCCCACCCTGACCCCACCCCTCCCTTCCCTCTATGCTATCTATCCTTCTTCCATTCTTGCCACCCTTCCCCCCCACATTATGCATCATCATTCATTTATTAGACAGACCATTTGGCCTTTGGATTTTTGGGATTTGCTGATCTCATTTAGCATAACAATCTCCAACATCATCCATTTACCTACAAATGCCATAATTTTATTCTTCTTTATGGCTGAGTAATATTCCATTGTGTATATATACCACAGTTTCTTTATCCATTCATCTATTGAAGGGCATCTAGGTTGGTTCCACAATCTAGCTATTGTGAATTGAGCAGCTATGAACATTGATGTGGCTGCATCACTGTAGTAATCTGATTTTAAGTCCTTTGGGTATAGGCCAAGGAGTGGGATAGCTGGGAAAACTGGAAATCCATATGAAGGGAAATGAAACTAAACCCATATCTCTCACCTTGTACAAAACCCAACTCAAAATGGATCAAGGACCTAGGTATTAGACCAGAGACCCTGCACCTAATAGAAGAGAAAATAGGTCCAAATCTCCATCATTTTGGCCTACGACCAGATTTCCTTAACATGACTCCCAAAGTGCAAGAAATAAAAGCAGGAATCAATGATTGGGATAGAGTCAAACTAAAAAGCTTTTTCTTAGCAAAGGAAACAATCAGCAATGTGAAGAGAGAGCCTTCAGAGTGGGAGAAAATCTTTGCCACACACACTTAAGATAGGGCACTAATCTCCAGAATCTACAAAGTACTTAAAAATCTTTACACCAAGAACGCTAATAACCCAATCAATAAATGGGCCAAGGAAATGAACAGACACTTTACAGAAGAAGATCTACAAGAAATCAACAGATTTATGAGAAAATGTTCAACATCCCTAGTTAAAAGAGAAATGCAAATCCAAACCACCTTAAGATTTCATCTTACCCCTATTAGAATGTCTTTTATTAAGAATACAGGCAACAACAGGTGTTGGTGAGGATGTGGGGAAAAGGGTACACTCATACATTGCTGGTAGGATTGCAAATTGGTGCAGCCACTCTGGAAAGCAATGTGGAGATTCCTTAGAAAAAATGTTGGTGGATATTTGAGATTTGGTCTACTCCTCCTATTGATATGGCACTTTCCTGTTTCTCCTGGACTTTTGTATCTCTTGGGCTTCCAAAAATATCCACTTTTAGGTTCTAGGGAATAACCCTTCTGAGATTTCACCTTTGCCAATATGGACATGAGTACTAGGTATCTGCCCTGGAGTACAGATGTGCTTGTGTAGCCACGGTGAGCTCCTTGCAATAGTGCTTTTGAGGTATCAGGTATCATAGGAATTTTCTACCTTAGCATCCCAGAGATTGAATGGCCCAGGTGAAATGGTCTTTGTGCTTGTTTCAGTCTCTCTTAAACAAGCACCTTTAGGGAAAGTTAGCATTAGCTACTGGTACTTCATCTATGAGTTCACTATTCCCCATTCTGTTCACAGATGTGCTAGCTGAGTGGGGATGACTTTCAGTGCCTGGGAACACTTTTCTCACCTGCCAGTTTTTTCAGAGAGGGCTTTCTGTAGCAGGCTTATGGAGGGCTTATCACTCCCATGGAACACTTTCACCCCAGTGGACTTCTTCGGATTTGTTTTCACTGATATCCTTCCCCTACTAACTCTGTGTCCATTAAAGTGAGCCTTCCTCTATAAACTACAGGTTGCCTCAAGTTGATTTTAAAAAAATTAATTCATTTATCTGCCAGGCACATGTCTCTTTTGTCTGAGTTCCCTGTTCTACTTTGCTGGCAGCTGGAGCTGGGAAATCTCTAAGGTATTATTTCTTATGCTGAAGTAGCCAACTTTCTATAGTTGGATGAATTTGCTTTCACAGTTTGTCATTATGTTTCAGTGAAGTTCCTTTGTTACACACCTGGCTGAAGAGGAGTCTTCCAGTTTTACCAGTCTAGAGCGGAACTGCTAAATTGTGCTTTCTTTATCTCCTATGCTATCTTGTCCCCTCCATTGTTATTTATTTTTGTTTTGTTTATGTGTCACAAATTGCATAGTCAGAAAGGGCATGAATATAAACATACTCATTAAGAGTCAAGAACTAGTACACATTATTACTCATAATACTTATTTTGTTTATTATTATTGTATTTTGTTTATTGATTTTTTATCATGCATAATATTATAAACTTCGTCTTTAGACAGACCCAGGTTCCAAAAATTGATCTGCTCTGGAAGTCTTCTGATGGAGTTTTTTGTTTATTGTAGAATCATGTCTTCAGCAAACAGATGTAGTCTGACTTGTTCTTTTTCTATTTATATCCATTTAATTTCTTTTTCTTGCCTGATTGCTCTGGTTAGTATTTCAAAAACTATTGAATAGAAGTGATGAGAGTGGACATCCTTTGTCTTGTTCCTGATTTTACAAGGCATTCTTTCATTTTTTTCTCCATTCAACTCGATGTTTGTTTTAGGTTTGTGTGAATTGCCTTTATAATGTTGAGGTAAGTTCCTTCCATACCTAGCTTCTCCTTCATTTTTCATATAAATGGGTACTGGATTGTTTTCAAAGACATTTTCTGCATCTACTGAGATTCTCATGTTATTCCTGTCATTAATTCTACTTATGTTATGAATTACATTTATTGATTTCCATATGTTGAACCAACCTTGCATCCCTGGGATAAAATCCACTTAATCATGGTGTCTTATCTTCTTGATGTGTTTTTGAATGTGTTTTGTTTATATTTTATTATGATTTTTGTGTCTGTGTTCATCAGGGATATTAGTGTGTAGTTTTCTTGCCTTGATGTTTCTCTCTCTGGTTTTGTATCAGGGTAATACAGGCTTCATAGAATGTACATGGGAGTGTTCCTTCCCTTTTGCTTTCATGGAATAATTTGAGATAAACTGGTGTTAGCTCTTCTTTAAAGGTGTGGTAGAACTCAGCAGAAGTTCTGTCTGGTCCTGGACTTCTCTTTACTGAAAGGCTTATAATCATTGTTTCAATTTCCCTACCTGATATTGATCTGTTTAGATTTTCTATGTCTTTTTGGTTAGACTTGGGTGGTCATATACCTAGAAACTTGTCAGTCTTCTAAATTTTCCAGTTTATTGGAATATAAATTTTCAAAACAGTTTCTGATGATCCTCTAGATTTCATTAGTGTCTGTGGTGACAATTTCTTTTTTTATCTCTAATTTTATTAATTAATTAATTAATTAATTTATTTATTTATTATCTTCTCTTTTTTTTGGTTTGGTTAAGATTCCATTAATCTTATTTATCTTCTTGAAGAACCAACTCTTTGTTGCATTGATTCAGTGTATTGCTTCTTTTTCTCTTTTCAATTTCACTAATTTTCCTTTGATCTTAATTGTTTTCTGTCTTTTACTGGTTTGGAAGTTAGTTTGATCTTACTTTCCTAAGACCTAGAGATGAAGCATAAGCTTATCTATTTGGAATCTATTTTTTTTTATAATATAGGCACTCCTTGTTACACATTTCCCTCTTAGAACTGAATTCATACTGACTCAGAGATTTTAATATGTTGTATCATTGTTCTTATTTATTTCTATAAATCTATTGATTTCTACTCATTTCTTCTTAAATCCATTCTTCATTTAAAAGTCTATTGTCCTGTCTCCATGTATTTATGGAGTTTTTTGTTTATTACAGAATCATGTCATCATATATTTCTCTTGCTGAGGATTTCTGGTTTCATTCCATTATGATCCAATAGGATGCATAGATTATACTGATTTTTAGATATTTTCTAAGACTTTTATTGTGACCTATATGTGGTATTTTTGGAAAAGGTTCCATGAACTGCTGAGAAGAAGGGAAATTCAGCTGTGTGGGGGTAAAATATTCCATAGATATCTACTAGATCCATTTGACTCTTAATTACTTTTAATATATAAAGGTAACAATGTGATTTAGACCACCTAGAGCTCTTACGCATAGCTCAGAAGATGAGTAATCTGCCTTGAGGTGTAGCTGAAGATGTGGATATAGAGAATGCCCTGAGGGAGAATCAGGAAAGAGGTGAATACCTATGACTATTATTTAATGGAAACTGAATATGAGTCTTGGTTAATTAAGGTCAGGCCAAATATATAATAAATTAATTTAACCTGGGCATTTGTGTTATATTTTATTTACTGTGACAAAAATACCTGACCAAAACAACTTAGAGAACTACAAGAGGAAAGGCTGATTTTTACCTCATGGTTTCAGGGGTCTGAGTTCGTGTATGGCCAAATCTATTTCTCAGAGAGTTGAGGTAAAGCAGAACATCATGGTAGGAGAGGGTAGTGAAGGAAAGCTACTCATCTCATAGTATCTGGGAAGTAGAGGGACCAGAGGAGGGAACAGCCAACAATAATCTACTTACTCCAGCCATGCCCTACTTGCCTACAGTTATCACCTAGAAGTCCATTCAAATTATTAATCCATCAAGTGGATTAATCCACTGATGAAGTTACAGTATTCATGATGCATCCCATCATGTCCTGAAAACCTCACCTTTGGAAATTGGTACATTTGGGGACTATGTTTTCAACACATGAACTTTTTGGAACATTCCATATCCAAAATAGAAGAACATTGTATTTATGATTTTATAAAGGCAATAAGAACTGGATGCAGATTGAAGTATTATATGGTGTACCTGGTCTTGTTTGGTAATGGTGGCAGGTTCAAGAAGGAATAACTTTGGAATAGTTCTTCAGCTCTTTCTTAAAGTTGAGTAAAAGTTAGAAAAGGAAATTAAATGAGCAAAGCTTGGGAGGAAGAAGATAGCATGAAATTTCAAAATGACTTTCCTCTTTCCTTTTCTACTTAAAAATGTATCTCAGAGTCAGTAGTTATTTATAGCTGCTTCAAATCGAAGAAGAAAAACTTTACCAGAACCATTTTAGGATATTAATTTTCATGGTTATTTATATAGTCAATAGTAGTAATGATCAGAAAAGATACTCAGAAAATGTAAAAGAAATTATACTTCTTTTAATTACTTAAATAATTCACATATAATGTTCTCTGAAAATACAAAAAGGGAATGTCATTTGTTTCTTAATCTTTATTATACAGCATCATGGAACTTTAAGTGTTAATTGATCAAATGTACATTCTTAGGATATAATTTATTTTGGGGGTTTATAGTAACATCTGCATTGAAAAGACTTTAACTTTTAACTTCTTTATAAAAAAAAAAAAACAGTTGCACAAAAGGCATCCAACTGGAAAATTCATTTTCCTTTGGATAATTCTGCAGTGATGACAAATCCACTCTTTATAATTTTTTGCTATAGCCTTTTTCGGTAGCATATATAATATTAAACTATAGTATAAATTTTATTGGATTGATTCATTTGTATAAGTTCTGGAAATCATAACCATAATCATTTAAACAATCAAGTTTAGCTCCTAATCTAGTACTGTATTATACATACAACATCTATTTAAAACAGCATACAAAGAATTGGATAATAATTTTTTGATTATACCATTCTAGCTATAAGCAAACACAGTAGTGTGCCTATCCCTGAGGAAGAGTTATTAGCGTTTTCTAAACTGGGATGATAGAGCATTTAATTTAATGTCCAAAAATAAGTAAGCAGAATAGGAATAGAGAGTAATGCCTTGGAGCAGCATTACTGAAGACTGAGTGGAGGTTTTACTTTTTGAATAAGAGACATGAGAAATAACCATATAAAGAGATGTAAATAAGCCTCAGAGACCTCAGTGACGTAATTTTATGAGTGTTAGCTAGCTTGGACATTACAGGAAGAGAGAAATAGCATGTGGGAACATGTCAGCAGGTTCTTACAAGAGCTTGGTGGGTTCTTGGAGTAAAAGTGTGCCTCAAGTGGATTAGTGAGTTGGTGAGTTTTAGGAACAGACTTATTCTTGCCAAGAATCAGTTCATAAAGAACATGATATGCATAAAATGATTTTAGACATTATTTGATAGGAATCCACTAGACGGTTTTAAGTAGAGCTGAAAAATTGTCAAGTTTACATTTTAGGGAAGATATCTCTCATTTATGCTGAGTCAACTGTTGTGAGGCAGTTGCAGAAACATGGAGACTTGGGGATGGTTGCTTGTGTGCATGGAAAAGGTGATGATATTTCCTACCAGGAATGTCCCTGACTTGGTGGGGACAAATGGTCTTTCCATGAATCTATTTTATTGGTAGAGCTGTGTAACAGGATTTGCTGATAGATTACTACTTGTCACAGAAGAAAATGGAGTGAAGGATGACAGTAATAATTCTTGGCAAATAATTGAATTTCCAATGGTATTTGTTGTATTTTTGGAGTTTTTAGGCTCTTAGGGCATTTGCAGACATGGTACCAGAAAAGATGAGTGGTGATACTGTAGAATTTAAAAAGGGAAAAGGTGTTTTGTTCCAGTGACATATGCTCAAATGCAGGGAGTAATATTTCTTTCTTTTTTGTGGGACTTAGGTGGGTGGGGACTTACCAGGGATAAAACTCAGGAGCACTAGGCCACGGATCCACATCCCCAGCCCAATTTTGTATTTTATTTAGAGACATTGAGTTGCTTAGTGCCTCACTTTTGCTGAGGCTGGCTATGAACTCGCAATCCTCCTGCCTCAGCCTCTCAAGCCACTGGGATTACAGGGGAGTAATATTTCTTATACATAATCTTACTTATACCCTGTTTTTCTTTAAAAAGATCTGAGTTAATTTTTAATAATACATCAGCATTCTAGAATGAAATTTAACTATAGTAGTTGGGTGTAAGAGTGAACTAGGGCATTAAATTATTCAGCAAGAAGTACGTTAGCCCAGATATATCCAATATTGATAAAGACAAGATGCAAATTTGCAACACTGGAAGAACACAATTAATTAAACTAATTAAGTGGTCCGATTACTGTGTTCATAGTTACAGAAGAGAAAAAGACAGATGAAAAGGAAACACTACTCTGTGAACATTTGAGAAGATCCAGGGTCTTCCACCTACCTGAAGATCTGTTATGCTCAGGTTGTTGCAGTTGCCCAGGATGATATTACCCAGGATGGGAGCTACCATTTTGGTTTCCTGTGGTATCCCATTGCTGAAATAAATTCAATGAAAGCAATTTTTTTTTTGCAGGGATCTAAGCAGTTTAATAAAAGTTCATAATTCTCTGGAAATCTATCTTGAGCCAAGATAAATTTCATTTATTCCAGATAATCCTCCACAAAATTCTGTCAACCAGAAATTGGTAATGATTGGACAAGAAATACCTCAGGTTCTCTCTTCAGAGTAACTGTACCTATATCTCTTCCTGTTCATCAACAGGTTGCCTATCACACCACATATTGCATATTTTCCCTATTCTTTGGTATGTTTTATTTAGAACTGAACAATATTCCAAATGCCCAGTGACCCTAGTGTGACATAGGAGCATTATCAACTCCCTTGGATTAAGTGAATTGGCTTTTTAAGTTCTAAACTTTCAGTAGTAAAGAATGTTTTGGTAGTTAAGAAATGTTCATGATGAAGTAATTCTCTATCAATGGAAAGAAATTGCCCCCTGAATGTAGTAGTTTGGAATATCATTAAAACACCTCTAAAATAAAAACTAAAGTATTAAAAAAACCCCACACAACTCAATGAATATGAGAAAGAAATTCTCAGCACCAACATGTGAGTCAATTTAACAATCTTCTTTACTAATTCTTCAGGGTAATAATATAATCTTTTGAACTCATATATGAAGACACATTCTAGCTCCTCATATTTCAACCAAAATTACTCAATTATAGCAGTAGTTTTAGCAACAAAAGACTCTTCTTTATAATGTTACTAATAACTAAAGGTTCAAAAGTTGCTTGAATGGAGAGGAGCTAATAACTACTATTATTTACTAAGAATAAAGTTAATTAAATAAATGAAAATAAAATGCAATTTCCATGACTAAATTATATTTCAATGGTAAAATTGTTGTAAATTGTTATTAAACTTTTAAGTAAGGCAGTTTTCAATTGTGCTGAATTCAGTGGAATCTGAGGTTGTTATAATAATTATGAGATGAATTTTCTTGACTATGAGGCAAAAGAAGTATCATATCAAACAGTTTAAATATAATTTTCTTTAGAAAAGAGGTAAATAAGATGACATTTTCCACACGAGTATGATTATTAAGTAGATGACAGCAAATTCAACGAAGAAAATCTATCTTTGAAGTGTGTTAAAGGGTGGCTGGTTTAGATATGGCAATTAATCACTGTATTATTTATAGTGTGGGAATAACTCATACTACATTAATCAGGGATAACTTCTGCTTAATTAACAAGATTGCCAAAAAATGTCAAACATGAGCACAAAAACACAATTATGTAAAAAAAGTATTAGCTAGGGAGTGATAATCACAAAATTAAATTTTAACTTGCCTCCAACTCTTTCACCTGCTTGAACTTTAATACTTTCCCAGGATATTTCATGAATCAATTTCTTCCCAGGTTTGAAAAGGGTACCTTTTCAGATACATATTAATAAAATAGTCCATACTCTATGTTGCTTCAATTCTAGCTAACCCTCCTTTCCTGTGTCTGCTTAGCTTATTCTGTGTAGGCAGCTGCCTGTTTCCCCAATGGATTGAGCAAGCATGCCTGAATGCCAGATAGACTGGCATAGGTACCTAGTTTAAATCCTGGCTTCATCATATCCCAGTCCTGTGATTTAAGACAAGTTAATCAACTTGTCTGCATGTCCCCTTCATAATTACAAAAAGGGACTAAAATGTCACCTAATTTATAGGGTAGTTATGAGAAGTAAATTTGTTGAATTATCTCTAATTATATAATAAATATTAGTTGTTATTTTAATTTATATTATCCTGACTGGGCAGTGTTATACTATTCTTTCTCTACCTTTTCATTGCTTTATCCTCCTTAGCCTCTGAGCTATAACCCATTCTCACTCACTTTCTCTTCAGTTTGTCACTTCAACACCTAAGCAAGTGCTATACCCAGAGTGTAGTTAATACATTATGCTTCAAACATAAAGTTCAGTCTTTCTAAGGAATTTGTACCTGATGCATTTCTTGCCTGTACATTCTTCAGATATTTGACCCATTTCACAGATTCAAGATTGATGTCAGATTTAACAAAATTAAAATTATGAATTGGAAATCATAATTACTACTGAAACATTCATAGACAACCAGCACTGAAAGAGTTAAGTGACACAAATTCCTAGAACTTTCATTTGCAAAAAAGTGTGTGACAACATGTGGTACAAAGAATTTGATGTGTTGAACTGAAGCAGGAAAATGAGAATCAGAGTGGACAAAATATGTGCTTAGCTGAATTAAGGATATGATAAAACAGTGTCACATATTTGAGAATAAAATAAACTTGAAGATGTCTTTACGTTGTGTCCATTTTTAAAAGAAAGCAGCAATCAGGTGCTAAGGCTGAAAGGTAGAATTCTGAGCAGAATGAAGCTTTGAGATATATGCAAGCAGTAGCTTTGTATAAATGAAGAATGTAGTGTTTGTTAAGTCAGGATCTGTAGACAAGTATTTGGAGAGCAATAATATGGAAATATATCCTCTTTGAAAAGGGAATATAAGAGCAAGAGTAGATATCTTTTCTTTGATTCTTGAATTGCACACAATACCCCAACAGTCAGGGTTAGGAAAACTTCGATTATGCATTATGTGTAATTGCTGTATAAGTTTTCTTATCTTGTCTTTTCACCAATGTAGTCCCTTGTTGATAAAAAAAGAGATTTCTCTGTATTTATCATTAAATAAATTCTATATATTCTTTTTTTCCTATATAAATTTATATTTTAGACATCACAGAACTTAAGGTTACCCACTAGAAAAAATCTTCTGAAATTATCTAACATGGAAATAATATATACTAGGTAAGCTATCTAGTGGTTCTTGTGTTTTAAAATGCAGAGGGTGAGCGTGAGTAACTACGTTACTGCCAGGTCACAAGTGTTTGAGTAATTATATTTTAACACGTGGGGTTTATGCTATTTCCCCCTTCAACTCACCTACTACTCCGTTCATAACAAATTCCTAATTATTTGTCTTGAATTAGGTATTTTGTGTGTTTTCCCTATTATTGACCTACTGGCTTACTAAATTATTTTCTCTGTTCTGGTTCAAAATATTTTTTAAAATGTCACAAATAAGGCTTGCATTTTCATCCTATATAATTCAGTTTTCATTTCTCTAATATCAGTTCTGGTCTAGTATTATCCAAATTATGGGATCGTCTTGTAATATTTAAACCATATTATATTGATTAATTTTGTTCTCCACAACACATCACAGATATATTTTGATAAATGAATGAAGAAATGAAGGGATTCAGAGAAACAGCAGCATAACATTGTCAAGGACTACATATATACAATACACATATTTGTTGAATTACAGATTAAATCACAACACATTTTGTAGATGGAAACATTTTCTTCTTGTGGCTAAATGGTCAGTTTTAATAATCCATCTCAATTTTGCCAAGAAAAGAGATGCAGGCATGATGAATGGTCCCCAAACTCTCTCCAATTTACCATTAAAATAATTGCACAATGAGCACTTCAATTTTTAATAAAATGCAAATCAAGTGACTATCATAGGGAGATACATTTTGATAAAAGGTAGCAGAGCATTTTAGCAAAATCCAAAAAGGATGACAAACATGAATAGAAGAAGTTATCTTTTGTATTTGTTGATTTGAAATAAATGAACCCAACATAGTAAAAAATTTTATAGTACATAATTTAGTGCTTCAGATTTTCTTATATTAATGAATGCAAATTTCTCATCTGTTTTTTACTCTGATTGAAAAAATAGGATATATTTTTATGGCTTATCAAAAATCAAGCTACTGCTAAGGAATCTGTGTACTTTGTGTTTCCTTGGAGATTAGGCTTATTATTTTATTTTAAATACCTGATTAATGATAATAAAAGAGAATCGTTTTGGCATTTTGAATGGCATTTATTTTCCTAAGCAATTTATTTTTCTAAGCAATTTACGGGAGCCATTGTAAGAAATTTATCTTTAATTCTTATTGTATAGTTTTCATTCTCTAACTTCTGACATTTCCCTTAAGAAGCTTTTTTTTTTATTATTTTAACAAGAAAATTAAGGAGAGCCTAAGTAATGTCAACTTGTTCTTTTCTTTTAAACCACTGATATATTATTCTATATTGTTTTCCCATAATATGAAGAAAATATAATATTGATCATTTCTGTTTGTTGACCATTTTTGCTTTGTTCTGTTTTATCTTCTAATTTATTTGCTGGCAAGAATACATGAGGAAACTAAGTTTGTTTTTAATTTCCACCTTTTAAAGGCAAAAGATCGTATGTCAAAGATACTTGTGAAGCTGAAACCCTGGCCTTTATATAGTTCCATTTACTACACAACTGCCATGATGGTTAAAATGATAATTTATCAAATCAGTAATTAATCTATCCACTTCTTTGTAAGATGACTTACAAATATTTAAACAAGAAAGAATTAAAAATGGATCCATATGTGGGACCTAGAAAGAGTTCAATAATCTCAGCCATATTGGTGGTATGGCCAATAGGATATGGTTAATGGATTCAGCTATTAGTTTTCAGCAGCCAAATTCAAAAGAAAAATTGAGTTTGTTACCCAATTCATGGTGCTCATAAGTTTAAAAAAATCAATTATTATTTGAGCTAAAAAATTGTTCTCAGTAATTTAAAAAAAATTTGTTTAGTTGTCAATGCATCTTTTATTTTATTTGTTATATGTGGTGCTGAGTATCAAACCTAGGGCCTCACACATGCCAGGCAAGTGCTCTACCACTGAGCCACAACTCCAGCCCCTCAGTGAAATTTCAGGCTAGAAATTTCACAAGAGGTGTGGCTTTCCCAAACAATCATTCTTGACATCATCCTATCAGGAGACTTCACAATGAATTTCATGGATGTTTTTATTATATAACCTCTGATGTCATCATAGCTGAACACAATTCAACAAAAGCAATTTCATGGAATTGTGGAGTGATATAGAGGTACCAACTGATTGGATCAAGGGGCTATAAGTATGATGCATTTAAAAACTAAGAAAGGAAAAAGGTTTAATGTACAGAGATCCTTACTTCATTCAGAGACTGACAAATAAATAGCATATACATAAGATAATTTGGTGTTATTTAGTTTTCACACTTAATAGCTATTTATGTTCATATTTAATATATTTGAAAAGGGATATCAAATTAAA
The DNA here is from genome assembly GCA_020662805.1 of Glaucomys volans. Taxonomy (NCBI): domain Eukaryota; kingdom Metazoa; phylum Chordata; class Mammalia; order Rodentia; family Sciuridae; genus Glaucomys; species Glaucomys volans. The sequence goes on from JAJEJO010000232.1 coordinate 292,690, forward strand.
TATATCTAATAATACTAATTTTTCTAATGAGAGAATTAATATAATGATAGGTAGATAGATAGATAGATAGATAGATAGATAGATAGATAGATAGATATGAAGTAAGAGAGAGAGGGAGGGAAGAAGATAGTTAGATTTCTGTGAAGTCAACTGGATATTTTAGAAATCAGTACAGGTTGAGCATCCCTATGATGCTCAAAAATTTTGGATTTTGGGTTTCTGGATTAATTCAACCAACTAAGCTAGTGAAATGTTGCAAAATAGTTTTGGAAAAACTCCAAAATCAGAAATGCTTCTGGACCCAAGCACTTCTAATAAGATAGACTCAACCTGTAGCAACCTTAAATCCATATAGAAAGCTCAAATGTTTAAAAGTAGAAAGTATTTAAAATTGTTGATCACATAGGAATAGAATTCAACAACATAAATGTCAGTATTCTTACTTAATACTATAATGCCTGAATTTGGAAAGTTATAATCATATCTAAGTTTATCATACATTTATGATAGAAATATATCATCTGTACTTTGTTTAAAGCATCTTGTATCTCTGTACTTATTATATTATCTAAGGACTATTGGCACCCAACTACAATTTTCCTTCAAGGTTCTTTTTGTTCTTGAGTCAGTAAGTCAATTTCATATTTTCATTAGTGACAAGATTGAGGAGACCCTTGAGATATGTTGTGGTTTAGATTAGGTGTTCCCAAAAAACTCATGTGTGATTCAATGCAAGAAGGCTTAGAGGTGAAATGATTGTGTTATGAGATCCTTAATCTAATCAGTGAATTAGTCCCCTGATAGGAATTAACTGAGTGGTAACTGAAGGCAGGTGGGGTGTGGCTGGAGGAGGCGGGTCATTGGTGGTGGGGTTTTGGGGTTATATATTTTGTATCTGGTGAGTGAAGTCTCTTTGCTTCCTGGCTATGCCCTGGTCACCCTGAGCAGTTCCCTTCTATTTATATTTTGTCACATAATGTTTCATGGTAAATATTTGATTAGTTGAACCCTGAGAGAATAAACCAGATACTGAGGCTAAGTGAATGTGAATCACAACATCCAAAGACTTGCCTTAGATGCAAAGATGTTTATTGCCTAGAACAGAAAAGCCTCTGACTCAAAGTTTTCCATGCCATTTCAGGGCAGAGAACTAGGATTCATGGAGGAAGTTTTAATGAGGTTGACTTAACCACAGTTGATTATAGAAAGGGCTTCCTCAAGAAATAGGGAGTTTTCCACCACTAGAGGAGTCTAGGCACTGGATGCATATGCCCAAGATATTTGCATAGATAGGTTGTATCATAAGAGCATGAAAAACTAAATTCTTGTTATCCCTATGGAACTTAGAATTTTTGATGTTTTGTATAGTTTCAAGAAATTTGGGAATCATTGTATCATGTGAAAAGTAATAATCATATGCAACTCAGCAAAGTTTTGTCATGCAATGAGGATTTAGGACCATATTTCACATCTTTGTGGTGAAAGGAACATTAATGTAATAGTAGACCCTACGTACTTTGAAAGTGTACTGCAAAGTGGTAGACATTCTATTAAAGTTGTGGTTGCTCTTAAATGAATAATCCTTTTTAAAAAATATTTTTATTAGTGCATTATAGATATCCATAATAAATTAGCTCCATTTCAGTACCAGTCTTGAAGATAAATAATGAAAATATAAATAGGTAACTGTCAAAATAAAAGATTGTTTCTCTATGCTGTTGAGTATAACTTATTTATTTATTTATTTATCCAGCACTGCTGAGGCAAATAAACCCAGGACCTGGGGTACAGATATTTCAATAAATAAACAAATATAAAACCACTAAATCCATGCTTGTATAAATGTATCAAAATATATTTTGCTGTCATGTATAACTAAAGAACAAATAAAAAATAAAACAACAAGAATAACAACAACAACCAAAAAAGCCACTAAATTTTGTCCTGACTTAAAATTCAGGGAAGCACATCGCCAACCAATTAAAAGTTACTCAGCATACTGAAAGTGTGGCAATACAAAGCACTCTTGTAATGTTCCCATTTTCAAGGTGAAATTCTAGTCAAATATTGATATTATAGGGTTTCAGAATTCAGTATGCATTCCCTGTACCTCTATTTTACTTTATTTATGAAACACCACCAGTAGTTGACACTTTCCTGGCTGTTAGGGTTTGTTTATAATAGCCACAATGCACTAGAATATAGTATACTGCATAATAACCAATTATGGCATCCCTCTATAGATTGCTTGTATTTGCATGTGTGTGTGCATATATGGTATATATGTATAATATGAAATATTGTTGACATCTTTCTGTAACCATTTCTTATTCAAGACAAAGGAAAGCAATCTTCTAAAGACTTGATGTTTTAATGTTTTATTATGAGAAATGTATTACATAGGACTAATTCACATTGGGCGCAAAAGAAAACATTGAAAATTGTGTATTATATTCCTCATGTAAAATAATAGACATGGAAAAATTTATATACTAAATGCCAATTTTATATAATTTTACAGTAAATATAAAATGTATTAACAAGTTTTGTCTAGCTATAGATTTGATTATAATAATTTTTAAACAACTCATATCCAAATATAACTTCTTACATATAACTTCTTACAAAGTGATTAAATTTTGAAGGAAACATTCTGGTTTGATTTATAATTTATGCATCTATAACTGACAAAGATCTCCCTGTATTAAAATCGTGTGGGATTTCTACTTTTTACAGAGAAATTTTACTTCACATGGTTGGAGGATTTAAATTCAAAATATGTAAGAACATTGGCATATTGAGGTTGTACAACACTGACCATAACTAACACTTCACTGCTAAATGATGTGGAAAAAATGCACAATATTCCTCCAGAAATCCTCCACTTATTGCTAATAAATGTTCAAATGGTATTAGAAAAGTCTTTGTATTTGATTATTCATATTTTCTTTTCTCATTAATCTTAAACATTTCCTAACAGAATCAAACTATGGAATGTATTAGTCAGACATCAAAAAAACTTAATAATTTTTTCTTTTTCCCTTCTGCATATTACATGTACAGGCCTTGTCATCTCTTGAAAATTGAGGCTCCATTAAATTGAATTGCTTGGGCTGAAGGCAAAACATCACTTTTTCTTTTGGACTATTACATAAGGAAAACAAAATAGCTCAGATGTTTTATTGCTTATTAAAATGACTTGGACCTTAGTATTAATTTCAATGCCTTGGAATCTTTGAACTTTTACTAATTTCAATTTTTCTTTAACCAGTTTCACATGCTGTGTTTGAAATTCACTTTTCTGATTTAATTTATTAGACTTTGGTTGAGTTTCAGAGCAATAGAATTTCAATAATTCCCTATTAATAGGCTAGGTCAAACAATCTTTTTATCTTCAAAATCATAATTATTTTATATGTCAATAACAAAAAATTTATGCCAATATATTCCATAAAGATGTCTCCATGTTCTTTGTTTTCATTTTAAAATCAGAATAAAATTTGTAAAAACTATCATAATCAAATCAATTAGAAGGCTTATCTGTTTCAATTGTTAAAACTCCAGGCCAATAATATTATACAGTTGATTTACCCTTGGTAAATATTTATTTACACATAAATAAATAAAAGTTTGGGGTTATTGGGCATGGTATGAAATATTTATCATAAAACCAACCAGGCTTCCAGGAAGCTAGGAGCCTATATCCAAATGTAGTGTCTGATTGATGATTGTCAGTTTTTTTTTTTTTTTTTTTGGTTTTCATTTCATAGTTTGTGTATAGTGGGCCATTTAGAGTTAATCAGGGGGATTACTGATAGGACTCTGGTGTTATTAATTCACTAGTATTATGTGGTAGTTCACATTCCGTGTGTTTCCATGTTTGTATTTTAGCCTCAGACTAAATATATTCAGTTTTCTCAACTCATCTTTGACTATCATGGCATTTATTTAACCCATTTCTTCCTTTAATTGGAAAAAACCTTGGTGCTAGTGGGAAGCCATTTTTCTGAGTTTTCTTATTTGCTCTGATACAACTGTCACCTTTCTTCTTGAAGAAAGAAGAAACAACACCAAGTGTTGTCAAGAAGAAACAACACCAAGGTGTAGAAACATGTTTTTCTGTCTGTTTGTCAGTGATATGAGATGGTATCATAGTACAGTCTGCCTCTTCTCAAGGACAGATGCCATATAAATGATTAGTTAATGAAGAAAGAGAACTTTTGTTTTGATTTCTTTTTATACCTCTTGACAAAAGTGTCTGCTGCAAAAAAATCAGTGCTGAATACCAGAATATGTTATAAAAATTCAGCATATCTATCATTTGATTTGTTTATTTCTTTCTTCTGTGTTTGAAGAATTGGTACATTTTATTGTCATTTTAACCATTTAAACTAATTGGTAAATATTCTCACAAGAATGGGAAGCCATAATTTTCAGACAAATTTTGAAGAAATTATTGGATTAACATAGTAATCACATCATAAAAACAATTTGTGTATTATGATAGGATTGTGGTCCTTAGGCAATTGCTTATGAACTTTAGTAAGACATGATTTCTGATCTAGGAAAAATATTTAATACTTATATAAGGCTTATTATATGTCAGACACTTTTCCAAGTATTTTTTATCTTTTAAGTCATTTGATCTTGTTAACAGTTTGATATAGTAGGTGATATAATTTTCTTCATTTCTTTGATGAATAAACCAAGGTCAGCAAGTAGAAAATGGGTAATTTGAATCCTAGCATTTCTGTGCCTAGAATCCAGTTTTATTGTGTTTTGTTTTTTTGGGCTTTCTTTAGAATCACACTGGTCATGTAGTCATATATGTACATAGAGTAATAATGTCCGATTAATTCTACTATCCTTCTTACCCCCATGCCCCCTCCCTTCACTTCACTCTCCTCAGCCTAGCAAAGTACCTCTGTTTTTCCCTAGGGCCTCCCTATCCTTATTGTGTGTTAGCATCTGCATATCAGAAAAAAATTTAGTCTTTGGTTTTTTGGGATTGACTTATTTAGTTTAGCATGATATTCTTCAGCTCCACCCATTTACTAGCAAATATCATAATTTCATTCTTCTTTAAGGTGGAGTAATATTCCATGTGTGTGTATATATACCACATTTCTTTATCCATTCATTTGTTGAAAGGCATCAAGTTTGTTCCATAGCTTAGCTATTATGAATTAAGCTGCTGTAAACATTGATGTATGTGTGTCACATACATCAATAAGTCTTTAAGTCTTTTGGTTATAAACGGAGGAGTAGGAGAGCTGGGTCAAATGGTGGTTCCATCCCAAGTTTTCTGAGGAATCTCCACACTGCTTTCCAGAATGGTTGTATCAAACTGCGGCCCCACCAGTAATGTGAGAGTGTACTTTTTCCGCACATCCTAACCAATACTTATTGTTGCTTGTATTTTTCATAATTGCCATTCTGACTGGAGTGAGATGAAATTCTAGTGTAGTTTTGATTTTCATTTCTCTAATTATTAGAGATGCTGAACATTTTTTCATATATTTGTTGATCAATTGTATTTCGTTGGTGAAGTGTCTGTTCAGTTCCAGGTTTTTGTTTTTGTTTTTGTTTTTGTTTTTGTTTTTGTTTTGCGGTGCTGGGGTTGAACCTAAGCAAGCACTCTACCAACTGAGCTATATATATCCCCAGCCCTCAGTTGCAGGTTTTTAATCCCTACTCAGTAGAGAGGAAGTGAGACATCTGTAACTGTCTTGGCCTTTACCCATTAAAGAACAGTAGCATATAAAAGTGAGGGAAAACTTATTGGAAGCTTTAGGGTTATTGCCTGATGTTAATCTTACTTGCTTGAAATCTTTATCAGCCATGAAGTTATTGAGGGAGACTTCACCAAACTTGCAAGTTACAAATTACATAAAGGTGAGAGGAATTAAAAAGACAGATTAAGTGACAGATTTTGGATTCAAAAGGAACAATGGGATAATTCCTATAATGAATTTATTAAGGATAAATGTACCAGGATAGCTCAGGAGAGGCAGTTGCTTTAGGAACAAGCCATGTGAAAAAGCCTTAGGGATTATAATAGAGACTAACTCTGGTGTTTCCCAAAAAAGCAAATCAATCTTAAATAGTTGAATTAATATATTTTACTTGACTTTTTGAATAATCTTTCCTTGGTTAGGGCATAATTCTGAATTATTTCCTAATTAGTACTTTATCTCTGTTATGTTCATCACTCCTCATACTTTAAATGTACTTGATACATATTTTAAAAATTCTTTATAATCTATTTTGTTATTAAAATTCAGTTAAAACTCTGGTCTCAAATTTGATTTAAATTATAAGTCCTTCCCTCTCCCTAGTATGTCCTTAAATTGAGACAGTGTTAGTTTGGAGTGGAGAAAAGGAGAGCCATCCTCTAACAGAAATGTCCTGGTCTTACTCTTCAAGGTGTAAGTACTCCAGTGCGCTGGGTCAGAGAAGAGAGAACATTTTCAAATTTTCAAATGTATTTTTATTCAACAATTGATTTTATTATTTTTTATTTATAATCCCTGTTCCTATACTTCAGTGTGACTCTCTCATGGGGTTCTTCTGTGAATTCTTTGGGGGGCCCACTGTAGGGTTCTTCAATACAGTGAATCCAATCTGAATCCAAACCAGCCACCATTAGGGAGAGCTCTTTGTTGTTCTTTCAGTGGCTTCTTTTTTTCTATTGAGTGACTTTATCCTAGCTACAGTTTTTGTGTTCATTTGTCTCATAGAAAACTTATGTATAACCACTAAGTTTTTATGTTGCCCCACTGCAACAACTTGAATAGATTGGTGAACCAATTGGGTGGAATATGCAGAATATTGGTTTCTACAAAAATGGCTAAAGCAGATCCTCTCAAATTTTACTTAATAACTTTGGTATTATTAGGTATTTGGTATTCTTAGGTATCTGCAATATTTCTTCTGAATATATTTATATCATACCAGTGTAAAGCCTGAGAATGCTTTTTATTTGTTTTTAAAGCACCTCAGTCAGTTGAGCTGGGAACACTAAATTAAATTATCTTATTTAGAATCTTACTGAAATCCTGTGTGTTACTTACTTCCTTTAAAATAAAATGCTTTTATCATTGGGCTATCATATTTAATATTTTTAAAGTAACTGTAAACATAAAGTGTGGCTACTATTATATTAAGTTTGCAAAAAGAACTACATAAAATATTCCAACTTGTATTTATACAAGAATATGTTCCTTTAAGACCTTAAAAATAGACTGACTTTGTCAATGTGGTTTCCTCTGCTAGTGAAGGAAGCTAATACACTGAAATAAAGGATTAAGACTCATTATAGGAGAAAAAGAAAGTAATATTATATTTAGAAAAAACTATGATAACACCTCCTAAAGCAAACTGTTGGCAGACCATCTAAGGGCAGATTCTATGAATCTGTGTGAGTGAAAAACAGCTAAAGGGTGTTCAGTGCTCTTCTGAGTAATACTATAGAGTATCTTTAAGTTTATTTTCCAAATCAAGTGGTAGTTGCCATTTCTCCCAGCCCACATAATTCTATTATTTTCCCATCTTTGTGTTATGAATAACCAGCTCTCATGCACTTAATCTTTTGTCTGAGTCTATTTGAGCTGCTATAACAATATACTAATAAACTAGGTAGCTAATAAACAACAGAAGTTTATTTCTCACCGTTCTGGAGTTTGGGAAGTCCAAAATCAAGATACAGGCAGATGTCTAGTAATGGAAAGCAAGCCATCTTGGATGGAAAGCAGCTCCTTCTTGCTGTGTCCCTGCAGGGTTGAAGGAGCAAGCTAAATTTCCAAGAGTTTCTTTTATAATACAATTAATTCCATTTATGAAGGCTCAACCCTAATGATATAATCACCTCCCAAAGATTCACCTCCTCATTCCATCACCATAGGGGTCATGATTTCAACATTGGTACTGGGAAATCAGGGAACACATTCATTCAGACCACAACACTTTTTGTTGAAAAATATCAGATAATAAGAAATTGCTTATATTTGGGACCTCATGTCCAAGTAACCTTAAGCAACCAGTTCAAACATCTGTTTGAACAAGGCTCCTCTGATAAATAGGCATATTGATTTCAGGTTTTAATAAAATAATTGATTTTAAAGGAGGTTTGTTTTAATATTTAGGAAAATGGTACATTAGTAAGTAATCCAGTATGAAAACTAATATCTCAAAACAATTAGAGGAGTGGAAGAAATAGAAGTACTAAAACCAAATATATTTATTAAAAATTGTATAATAGATTTTGGTGAAAACCAGCATAAACACACATAAATATTGAAACATTTAAATTAATTAAATCTGAGAAGCATTTTTAAGTATAATAATAATTGAAAATCATTTTCACTCTCATTATTCAATCACAGCCACTGCCAGCAGTCAAGATACTTAAGATTCCATCTCTTTGCTCTGATATTTACTTATAAAGATTATTTTATCTGTAATGCTTATATATGACCCCTATCCATCAATTGATACTTTATTATAAACATTTCCCATATCGATACCTGTTTCTCATAAACATAATTATACATTGTTTTGTACTATTTTACTAGAAAAGAATTTATTATTTCATGATCATATAGGAGTTGTTCTCAGGCTTTCCTATTATATGTAGATTTGACTTAGACATCAATACATATAAAATTTGACCATACTTTATGATTTCTTAAGATATATGGGGGGGGGTTAATTATTAGGGAAAATAAGCTTGACATTTGTAAATCTGTTGTTTGATAATATGAAATTGCTTTACATTGGTGCTGCCAACGAGATATAAAGCAAAACTCAATTCACAAACATTTTAACATTTGGTGCTCATTGATTTTAAGTTTACGAAACATGATAGGTGATAATACTATTTCATTATTTCTCAGATTTCTATAAAATGCAATTAGTATATTATGACAAATATACTAAGATTAGTAGAGCTGAACTTTTCTATATGTGGAAAATCCACTCACATTTCTTTTGTAAATTATTTGTGGATGTGTTTTCTACTTTTAGAGTAGGAATTTATATATTTTTGATTGTTCATATAAGTGCTTTATGAAATCATAACCATCTCTTATAATTGAGAAATATGCATACATATTCTTATTTTTATTAATGTATTACTCTCAACTTTCTATGTATAATATGATCAAATATCTCCATTGTTTCTTTTTGGTATATGAAACTTAAGTCACATTCATTTATTTCTCAGATCAGTCAGGAATCTCTAGAAGCTTCATTAACTCTTTCCTGTCATTATATTTAATTTTATAAGACATAGCTTCAGAGCTCCAAAGGCTATTGCAAGTAATTTCATCAGTGAGAAAAACAGGTTCCTTGTGGGAACACACCTTTATCAAAGCAATTGGATCAAAGCTGGCTTTGAGTCTTAGAGAAAGCAATTAGATTAAAAGAAAATTAGAATCTTGGCTCAAAATAAGAACATGTAAAACATAATTCATTCTGATTCAAGGTTTTTAATCTTCCATCACTTGGTATCAAATATGTCACATATGAAAAGTAATTTCAGCTTTGTTTTCAACTTTTCTGTTTGGACACTGTTCCTTAGAAGCAAAAGTTAAACTCTGCTCATGATCAAAAAAGTGGTTTCAGAGTCATTTAAAAAAGACATTATGATTGACAGTGTCATAGTCTAATAATATCTTATACTTGGATCTACTGTGCCTATCTTGGTGCAGAATTTATAATTATAGGGTAAATTAATGAGAGAATTTCCTGCCATAGAATATGGAAAGTCATTAAGCATGTCATAATCCTTTTAGGACTGCCAAAGGATTATTTTGGAGTTGAAAAAAAGAATAGAAAATGATACCACCTCAGAGGAACAGATGAACACAACTCAATGAACAGAGAAAATCAATGGAGGCAAAAATGGTCCATTTTCACCTTGTTCATTTTCCAAGACAGACCAGTTTCACTTCATTGATTTTCAGTGCTCATTGAATTGTGCTCTGTGCTCTATTCTCCATCTCTCAGCTTCATTTTTGTGTTTTATTTTAAACTGTGCTTGTTTGGAGGTCGGGTTTGATAGTAGAGTTTTAGTTCAATGAGATCATTTTTGCTTCTTGATTTTTCTGCTCAGATGGGCATCATTATCTTTTCAATATATTGCTACTTTTCTGAAAAATTCCATATCAGTTTTCTTTCCTGTGAGCTGTCAATCTGATATTAATGTGTAAAAATACTGCCATAAAATTGACAGTGAGAAAATTAAAATATGTTAAAATCTAATTTATTTTTAAGATCATATAAGAGGAGTATGCTTCTGTACAATCCACACATAAAGACATATAATTTAACAAACATACATTCAGCTCTCATATATTTATTGCACTCATGCAATTGCCAGGTACTGTAATTCATATAGGTCCAGCCCAAGGAATTTTGAAGTTACAAGTTCTGGTTGATGAGAATTAGAGAGATGGCCTCAAATTGGGAAAATCCACCTGATCATAGAGTTGGTAAAGCAACAATTGACAGTGACCCCAATCACAGCACCCACAGGTAAGTGTTTGACTTCAATGGATGAATTCTGGGTGAAACATGAAAAGCAGGTGCATTTAAATATCAAATATACTCATTCATCAACATTCATCTGTGTTCATTCTGGACTTAGAAAGAGTTCATCTAAATGTTTGAAGGTGGAGATGGCTAATGCCAGTATTTTGAAAAATGAAATTAAGAAAATCGACTTCTAGGCATTTCTACTTTTATGGTATGTAAATAATTTACAACAAGTACCCAGACACACATGCAGCTATTTGGTAAGGTATAGTCACTTCCCAATTTTTGATAGATGTGGTTAGAATAGAAAACATTAAATTACGTTAAAATGCAGAATTTGTTAGATACATAATAGAAGAAGCAGCAAATCAAATAAGTATTATAAAGAATAGAAATCTACTTAAACAAATAAATGAATGAGGATTCAAACTGGAGTTAATCTTTGTGTTTTTTAAAATATATATATATGTATATATGTATGCATATACATATATACATATGTGTATATATGTATATGCATACATATATACATATATATATATATATTTGGTTGTTGATGGACCTTTATTTTATTCGTTTATTTATATGTGGTGCTGAGACTCAAACCCAGTGCTTCACACACGCTTGGCAGGCACTCTACCACTGAGCCACAACCCCAGCGCCTGGAGTTCATTTTTGATCTCAGGCCTATATGATGACTCTTATTGACAATTTATAATGAACAATAAGACTGAGAAAAGATTGATATTACTTTCTCGAAATTAGGGTACAGAATAATCATAAGGATAGCCAAAGTATGTGTCTAAATGACTAAATGTTACCTGGATAGTTTGGCTTTGGGAGAACATACAAGAAAAGTCAAGGTGTTTGAATTTTATTATGGCCATAGATGAAGTGCCGAGGCAAATCAGTATTAGGCTAGTTTGTGATTCTTCTTTCTCAGTTCTAATCTATATTTTCCTATGGATGTGAAATTTCTGATTGTCACTGATGGGATTTCTACGTATTCTTCCAGTCATTCATCCATTTGTCAATTTATGTTTCATTCAGAAGTTCAAACATCTAAGAACACATCAGTATGAACCTCAGATATAGTATTCTCTCATGGAAGGAATAGTGGAAAGTGACCTCTAGATCTTTGGTTACCAAACAGATAGTCTAAAAGTTAAAGTTTTAGTAGAAGTAATAATGATTATGTTACATAATTTCCCTTATAGAAATGCTTTCTATTGCCAGGATCAGCATTGCCTTTCTGTTATGCTTCAGTTAACAAATTTCAGCAATGGGAAGTTAATCTGTCTCTCCTGGTTGTTAACAGAAGTATTTATGAAGGATTCTGTGTTATTTTAAGCATGAAAATGAAAATAATAACCATAATAAAAATAAAATATGGAAATACTTATATTTTCTGAATTGTCACTTGCCCATTCATGAGGAGATTGAAAATCTACACGTCCATACACACATTTATCTGTCAGTCTATCTCTATCTATCAGTCTTTATCTATCTATCTATCTATCTATCTATCTATCTATCTATCTATCATCTATCATCTATCTAATGTTTCTATCCATCCATCTCTTTCACTGGTGATTTTTCTATTTAATGTATTTGTGGTGTACATATGTGTGAGTGCATATATGCACTAAGTCATGCCCTCTGCAAAGCCAATGCTTTGCCAGAATTGGCCATGCTGAAGATTTATTGGAGTGATGCTTGTGAAGGAAGAAGGATTGGGAACCAAAGGAGCCAGGGAGAGTTACCAGACAATGAATGCAGGCATGATCCCTGGAAAGGAAGGAAGGAGAGACGGAGGGAGATTGAATTGGCACACTTTAGATGAAGCATAATTTTTAGGAAATTTTGTTTAGGTCAGCAGGGACAGCTTGTACCAAAGTTGCCTTTCAGAGTGCATTTTTCTGGAATGGAATTGCCCTATTAATTTTGTCACACTTAGTCATGAAATGAGAATAATGCATAGATGTGATACCCTCAGCAAGATGAATAATATATTCTGGAATGCAGCAACTGATTAATAAATGATGTATTTATAAAAAAAAATTATGAAATTTATGAGACAGACAAATCATGAAAAAGTTTTTTTTTCACACCATAAAACAATGAAAAAATAATTGCATTTCTATATTTTTCCCACTTAGCCACCAGGCTTTGGATTCCATTATTCACTACTTGGTCAGCAAGGAATATAGTAGTACCTAGGGTAGGTGAAAGTGGGCATTAAGTGTCTGGGAGCTAGTATCTTAACAAGTTTCTTGGTATGATGTTTTTCAACTTTACAAACTTTATGTTTGACTTTTATATAAATACACTTATTGGTAAAGTGAAGCATAGAGCAAAACTAAAAATCTACCAAATTTAATAAATCTCTGAAAAATGCTCTCCAAATATTTACATATAAAATGCTGTAGATTCACATGCCATGGATAATGTTCACACCAACTCTGTACTGCTGCACTGTCTCTAGATCCCTCTGAAATTATTCATTTATTTATTGGCTTTACCCAAAGAACTTATAAAAATAAAAACAAAAGAACAATGCTAGAGTTTTAAAAATAAATCCTAGCCAGGCGTGGTGGTGCATGCCTGTAATCCCAGTGACTTGGGAGGCTGAGGCAGGAAAATCACGAGTTCAAAGTCAGCCTCAGCAATGGCAAGGTGCTAAGCAACTCAGTGAGACCCTGTCTCTAAATAAAATGTAAAATAGGGCTGGGGATGTGGCTCAGTGGCCTAGTACCCCTGAGTTCAATACCCGATTCCAAAAAAAAAATTAAAAATAGCTAAATAAATAAATAAATAAATAAATAAATCCTTTCTAAGGGGTTGACTCTTTAATATCATGTAGTATACTTTTTCTAAAATTGAGATTCAGCTATGCTTCTAGCCATCAATATTTTGCAACTTCATGATTAAAAAATGAAAATTAATGCCACTTTTTCATGGTGGTGCTTTAAATATGTATTAATCAAAACAATTTTAAGAAATTATTTCTCAGTATTACTTGACAGAACAACTAGAAAATTGTCAATATAGTCCATCTTTTTGAAGTACTCTGGAATTTATGTGAAATAAAAAATGAAAATGATGCCTCTAATTTTATTTTTATTATTTGGAGCAATATTTTAACTGATATAGTGAACAAAGATTCATTAAGGTTTATGGGCAGAATACTACTCACCTACTGAGTGCTAGGTGAGCAGTATATTCCCCTGCTCTGGTGAAATTTCCAGTATTCTTATATTCATATAAAAACTTATTTTCTAATAAACTCTAATATTTTTTAAACAGTTCACCATGGAATCAATTATTTGATGGTGACTTTGAAGAATTGAAGGGGAAGAAGTGTAATATTAGGACAGCATCTCATCTAGATTTAGCATTGGGCCTGGGAAAATGTCTGTGAGAAAGTGATATTGGAGCAGGATTCTGAAGAATGAAGAGACAGCAGAAAGGGAAATGGTGGAAGAAGAGAGTTCCCATGCCAGGAAATAAATAAAATTTAAACACACCCTGAAAAGTGTGTTAGAGGATGCTCAAGGAAATGGAGAGAACTTTGTTATTCAGTAGCACTCTGAAAGCAGCACTAAGGAGGTGGGGAGTGAGGCTGGAGAGAGGGAAGAGATCTCTAAATGGGTACTCATGCAACTCAGTGACATTGGACTTCAAGCCTAGTGTCCTGGCACATGCCAGTAATTTTAGCAGCTCAGGAGGCTGAGGCAGGGGGATCACGAGTTCAAAGCCAGTCTCAGCAAAAGTGAGGCATTAAGCAACTCAGTGAGATCCTGTCTCTAAATAAAATACAAAACAGGGCTAGGGATATGGCTTAGTGGTTAGTAGTCTGCTACCTTGATTTCAATCCCTGCTACCAAAAAAAAAAAAAAAAAAAAAAAAGAGTAGACTTCAGATGGATTTTGTTATTCTTTCAGGGTCTCAGGGTCAGGGTAGTCTTATTAAACTTTAGGTCGTGATTTAATTCTAAAATACAGTAGAAAATTGTAAGACCTTTTTGATCTTACTGATTAAAACAGATTTGTCTTCTGAACACCAAATAATTAATATTGACATCTGCTTTATTTTTAAAAAATATTAATGAGCAGTTTTGTCAAGATTACATTCTTTATGTAGATTGCTTGTTTATTTATAAATGGATTGCAACATTTGGTGAATGATAGGTCAAAGTTCAGAACTTTCTCCTATCTTTCAAAGTTCCTAAATTATATTGCAGTGAAAACTTTTCTTTCTGAAGCGCTAAAGGTGTTTCTCAATGGAAGCAACACAATGAACTTTTTTGGCAGCATTCCCAGAAAAAAAAAATTATCCCTCTAGCATTTTTGGAAATGAATAGGGAAAATTTATAAACAATCTATAAAAAGCTTACATTAGAGGTTTATATGAAATATTATGCACTGTGCATTTGGAACCAAATTTTCTTCCATAATACCTTTAAGATTTGGTGGCTCTGTAAGAATGGGAAAAATGCCCTCCCATGAGAAATGTGGCATTAACGTCCAATTCTGCATTGAAAAGATTTTGAATGGTCTTATATAACCATTGAAATCCATTTTAAAGGTGAGACCTGATAAGTGAGAGGGAAGTAGAGTTTGATAATAGAAGATCTTATCTTCTTTCTACTAAATTCAAACCCACATCCCCTGAATACATTATGTAGGAAAGAGGATGTAGGACTCAGAGAAAAAGGTTCATAAATCTCAATGACATCTTACATAATGGAAAAGAAATATGAAAGATGTGACTGTAAATGGAAGATTGAATTTGTGTGTTACTTCTGGGATCCATATTATGTTTTAACAATTATGCATGTGGAATAACAACCAATATGTAAATTGCAGCAATATATAAACTATTCTATATTAGTAAGGAATATAGGATACAGGTCCCATTTCTCATTACTTGTATCCTGACTTGTAATAACTACTTAACTAGTAATTTTCTTCATGTGTCTTCTTCTTCTTACCTAAGTTAGACATACATAAATTATTCTTTTTAAATCACTAACATTTTAGGCAAGATTTGTGCCTATTATTCAAAAATTCTCATCTATATGTATGTATACATACGTAAGTGTTTATGTGGGTGTTTGTCTCTTTCTACATATATATATTCACACATGCACACACAAACACACTCTTCTGTCTTAAACTCTTTCTGGGTTTATTTTCCACATATTTTAACTGGCATGAAATTTCTATTATAGCCTATACATATTCCATGTTTTCTTCCCTTCAGGTTTTTGATCATTTATTTTTGTGCTTCTCCTCTTGTCTTTCCTCTTAACTTTTATGTATCGCCTCCATTTCTGGCTCTTCTCTAAAGCCACATTGAAATGGCTTGAACTCCACATAGAAAATAGCTGTCCTTCTCCAAGAATTCTCTATGATGCCTTAGCTATGCTGGTTTTATAGCCCTTATATATTTTTATTGCCTAATTTATGCTTATCTGCTAGATTATAAGGAACTTGAAGTTAGGGCTAATATCTTAATCATTTAGCTCAATACCTTTCATATTAAATACACAGCCAGACTTAATGTATGAATAAAGTAGAATAATATATTACTTTCATATTCAAGAGAATGCAGGCTTCCTTCCTCCATATACACAGCCAGGTTGGAGTTTTAGCTGACTTGAATAAGAAATGTCTCAATATGGGGCAGCATATAATTAGCATTCATTTACTAACATTGAAAATTTTGTTCAGAATTATTTTATCAAGTACGAGCTACAGACTTAGGAACAAGTTATGAGTAGCTTATGAATTCAAGACTGATACAAATCTTCAACTGAGTTGTTTCAAGAAATGTGGTGTTTGATTTTAATAGAGAAAGCATGAAAACATAACAAGCAATAATCACAACAAAACATATTTAAAAATTGTGATTAACCTGCATCGGTCTATAGGCAGTTTGTGATAAACTTTTGTAGTTTTCCCCCTTAAAGAAATTTGTCTACTAAAATTTTTTGTTGCTTTGAAATGAAAAATAAAAAATTCTGTCATTGTAATATATATATATATATATATATATACATATATATATAGCAAATAATTTCAATACCTGAAATAATGAGTCTATTTTTCAATATAAGTTTATAACACAAAGGAAAGTGATGAAATCAGTCATAAACTGAACACATAGAATAACCTGAGGGGCATTCATTTTAACACAACTGGTATATCAGAGCTATGCCCCAAATTTTCCTGCCTGAGAAATGACCATACGTTTGCTAGGAATGAAGCTCAGGGCCTTTGCACATGCTAGGTCAGCCTCTATCACTGAACTACACCCCAACCTTGCTTTGTTAGTTTTCTTCTCAAAATAAACATCTTGGGATGTAAAATTTTGCGAAGCATTTAGCTGTGTTATACCTACTGAAAGCAGAATGAGATTGTGAATCATGGGATCCTTTTTCTAAGCCTGAGTTAGTCGCTCAATTAAATCTGTAATCTTGTCCAATTCCTATAAATATTTTTTCCTCAGAACCCTTATCTACAAAATTTGAAGATTATTCTTCAATAGTAATTTCTAGACTGGTTTATGGAGTTTCTTGAGGAGTTACCTGACCAAGAGAGCCTTGGGTGCCAGGCACCATGTAGCATTTTTAGTATCTGTTTTGTTTTCTGTCAAAATCATGTATTAAAATTCCCTTAATGATAGGTTTTGTGACAGAAACAACAGCACCACGTTGAAAATTGCCTAGATTGAGTAGTTTCTAGCTTCCATACCTCAATAATATTAATTTTATTCCTCTTCAAAAGATGGGAAAATTACATGTAAGTATATGTACCATTTTATTCAATAATTTATTCATTCACTAAACTTTTACTGAGAAGTTATTAAATATCAAGTGCTATATCCAGTGATGTGGAAATTCAAAGGTGACAGAGTTGATGATCTATCAGAGGAGATAGGCACACAAATATCTAAAACATACAAAAAGCCCCTCAAAGTGCATATAGTAAATGCTATGTCAGAACAATGAATAAAAGGGCCTTAAAGCATCTAGGCAGGGGCTTTATTCTTCCATACAGCGGGCAGTTGAGGATCCCATAACAGCAGCAGAGGCAAGTTTAGTTCCTGATTTCAGATCCTGTTTTAAAGCTGAAGCACTTTTTATTTCAGTATCATTTATATAAAAGCAGATGCCTGAGGAAAAATTATCTTTGAAAACACTTTCTGGTTTGGAAAACATCATCATTCATACATTACTTACTTTAATAGAGCACACCATTCTTTAACCCTTGTAGAAAAGGAGTCAAAACATATAATTTAATGTCCACAGATTGTAAGAACAATGGAGATCATTGTGATGCAAATGGAAAAATGTAAAATTTTATACTTGCTATAAATAAATTAATATATAAATATGTATGCCAAAGATATGAATACCTGCAAATGTATATTAGAGTAAATTAACTAATGTAGTTTCAAATGGCAACTTTTAAATCATCCATAATTACTTTGCTTACAAGTTACTTGCCACATTTAATTGGACTAACTCAAAATGAAAAGTAGTACTACCTGACAAAGAAACAAAAAAATCTTTTTGTGTGTTTCCCTGATTTTAAATTTTGGTTGGTTACTAAACCTAAAATACATCAAATAATATATTCTCTTTTCTCTCCTATTATTTTTTTTCAAATTTTGAGTTTTATTCTGCTAAAAATGTCTACACAAATCAGGGACAAATGTCCCTGATTTTTTTCTATCGTAATTGAAATGTATGTTTGTTTGTGACAGTTAATATTATATACCAACTTGTCTTGGAAACAATACTCAGATATTTGGTAAAGCATTATTCTAGATGTTTTTGTGAAGATATGTATTTAGATGAGACTAGCATTTATCAATAGACTTTGGATAAGGCAAGTGACCTTCTATTATATGAATGGGTCTTATAATTTAAGGACTAAATAGATGAATGAGTTCCATGGAAGGGGAGGGACTTTTGCCAGCAAATGGTCTTTGGTCTCCAACTGCAGCTCTTCTGTGAGGCTCCAGTGTGCTGACCTCCCCTACAGATTTTAGACATACCAAGCCTCCACAATCATGTGACCCTGTTCCTTGAAATAAATCTATCTATATATATAAAATGCATCCTATTGGTTCTGCTTCTTGCAAAATCTGACTAATATGTGCTTTCTTTTTAGGGTTGGTAGCATGTGACAATTTGCAAAAATTAAGCAAAAAAAAAAAAGTTTAGTCCAAGCCAGAAACATTGCTCAACATTTATGTGATATAATGCTATCCATATTAATAGCAGATATAGTATAATTAAGATAATGGAGTGAGCAGATACTCTTCTGGAGTCAAAAAGCATTTGTATGAATATATATGCTAGTTAAATACTCATTTGTTTTATTTGTGGAATCAACAAATCTCACAGTGCTTCAGTTCTCAAGAAGGATTCTTGTCTTTCCCCTTCCTGAATTTCTTGGAGGCAGTCCTGGATATTTGTGTAAAAGACCCAGACATGGTTGGCGAGTGATCAAATAAACTGTACCCATCTGTAATGGAGAGGAAATTACTTTGAAAATTGTAACTCTAACAATCATAAATTATGATCATTGATAAGTTCTCCATTTTATTTATCAAAACATTTTTACATTTACTGCTGTCTTCCCTTCAGTCACTTCAGACTTTTAGTGGAAATAGCATTATAATAAACTACAAAACATCTATATTAAGCAGGGCTCATTTTGAAATTCTGGATTCCTTGAATTTGAAATATATTTAGTGAAAATATTTCTGAACTTAGTAAAAGGAGACACTAACTTTATTTTTTCTCTTTTTTCAAAAAACATATCTAAAAAAGAATATAGAACAATCTAGGAAAAAAGTGCAAACTGAGCCAGTTTTCTAGTTATTCACTTTTTATATTTGTAGCTCTCATTAGAAAAGAACAAATATACTCATATCACTCTGACCTAGTTGCTACATTCTTATGTATCCATGTATGTGTGTATTCAAATTTTATGTAAATATTATATGCAACATATAAATATACAATTTTTTCACAGTTAACATTTTTTGAAGTTTGGCATAATTACATAATAGATCTAGTTGATATATTTTTATTGTGGTCAAGCTTTTCAGTTTATAAATTATAACAGAGATTTTACTCATTTTCTTGAGGCTATACATTTTAGTCATTTCAAATTTGTTCTACTACAAATAGTTTATGGAGCTTTATGGAAGATTTTCAAAGTACACTCTTAAAGCTAATATTTTATGAAAAGTTCTTTATATATTTCATTTTATACTAAGATTTAAAAAAATTAATCATTTTTTATATTAGACCAGACTCTCATTTTAATAATCATAGGATAATGCAGAATGTCACTGCTTGTCTTCCACACTACAAATGCCACTCATGGGTGAAGATATCAGTTCTCACCTGCACTTGGCAGAAATGAAGTGAGAGATGATCCAGTAGTGAACCATAATGTATAACTAACAGTTTTAGTACAGACAGAAAATTGGTTTCACACATATATGACACATATTTTGTTTTTTAGGAACATACTTTTTAAGAACAATTTTAGGTATACACAAAAATTAGAGGAAAGTACAGAGTTCCCTTATGTTCTCCCATTCCCACTGATCTACATTATCCTTGGCAGTTTTCCCATGTTTCAAATGAATAAAAAATTGAATTTTTAAAATGATATTTCCTAAATATTTTAGTGAACTCTCATGGAATGAGTCTTAAGATTATACTAATAGAAACAGTCTTCCCAGACGTTGTAATTTACTACCTCTACTTATTTCTATTTTACTTATATTGGTAAAGTTTTAATCTGTGGGACTTTTCTGCAGAACTAAGCAAAACACTAAAGTGTTTAGAATTTATCAAATTAGTTCACATGTTTTATTTCAGTGTTATAAAAATTATTTTCAAAATAAAACAATCATAAACATAATACATCCAGTATACTTATAAATCTTATAGTGCTTTCTAGACAAAACTTAAAAAACTAGAAATATGTGCCTTCCACTTGTCCTTTTTATAAGAAGTCAAATACTCTTTGAGTATACATGATCCTATGTCTATTTCCTATAAACCTGAAGATTCTATATAAGCAATAGTAATACCATTCATTTTTTCCCCAAGAAAGACATAAAACCTAAACTTACACTTTCCTACTCTGAAATCATGATGGATTGTAATTTTTTTAAACCTATTTAAATGTCATATGTCCTTTAGTATAGACTTGTAGTTGATAGTCATTTCATCTTCTTCAATACAATAGCAGGGTTTTTCTCCCTCCCCAAGAGTTCTCTAATGCTAAGTTAGCAGGCAGGTATTTTTCCCACGTAAAGTTTCCATCAGCTTAGAACTTTCTAATCCAATCCTCTAAGCTTTTATTAAACCACATTACTCCTGAGATTCTGTATTATATAAATATTCCTGAAAGTTTTTGTGTGTTCTATCAATGTCTATACATAGAGAATGCTTTATGTTTGAAGCATTATGAAATATTTAAAATTGTTATGTATTCAGGTGGTAATAGACATCATTCCTAAACATGTTACTTTATTTTACAGACATGCAATTCCTTTAGGCTTCCTGACCAGAGATTTGAAAACAGAAAAAAAAAAAACCAACAAAAAACTATTTTTGTTTTCCCTCTGGAAAGCTCAACAAATAGCAATATACAATTACAATTCACAATTCTCACATCACTGAAATAGAAGTATGCTTATAGCTTATGTCAAAGACTGTAATTGCCTACCCATCATGGTCTGTCAAAGAGCAAGCTTGACCTTTAAGCTTATGTGTATCTATTATGTGCCATTAATTTTGCTTAAGCAGGATTCCTGACCATTTTTACCATAGAGACTTGTACTGAGGATAGTTAATAGGAGAAAATCAACCTCATTGCACTTGGTGTCATTGGTTAAAAATATGATAAATTCTGTTTTGTGCATGGTTTTGGATTTTTTCCCAATGATACTTTGCAGGAACGAAACCTAGACTTTGGCTTGAGAACAAGTTAAGGTTTTCAATTTGCTCTAAAAATTCCCATTCAAAAATATCTTCATTGTCCTGTTTTTGACAACTAACAGGATTGGCTAAGGATAAAGAAAAGTGCTAGCTATTTAGGAGATTAAATTCTATATTTCATAATTTGAAGAATTACCTTACCAAAATGTATTTTTAAATAGTTTTCCATTTTTGAGTTATCATTAAATTATCCCATATAAAAAGTTAAAAATTATGTAAGTGCTTCCCCATAAGACACCTTTAAATCAATCTCAATATATTACTTAGGCTTAAAAACAAACCAAAAAGCCAGGGAGACCTATATGTGCAAGTATAGGTGGCTAATCAAGTAGTAAGTTTCTTGTGATTTCTGACAAAGCCCTCCTCTCTACAAAAGGCTATAATGACGGAATATATAGATGCATTCTTATTACAAGGACATAATTTTATCTGGCTTAAATTTAAGTGAATTTTAATTTCAATTTCTATGTGTGTAAGAGAGAAAAATTTTAGTATGTTAAAATAAACTATATTATTATGTTTTATAAATACGATTTGATATTTTATACCGTCTTTGTTATTTTTTGAAGCTATTATTATGTGGTTCATGACTGCTTGATGCTTTTGCACTGAAAGTACTGTCCTAAAATATAGGAATGAGTTAGTGTAAAATTTTCATTGAAAACAGATAATGTTTTGATTTTCTCATTTTGTCTCAGTCTTGTCAATCTTGAAGTTTTAAATTGTCTCAAAGGAGAGTTTTGACTCTTAACTTCTTAGTGGTTTCCCTAAGTTCCTTGCCTATAAATCTTATATCTATTATGTGCTGGTAATTATAAACCCACTCTTCTATAGGATACCTCCCTGGAAGTATTAGTGTATATTTAAGTGTGCACACAGATCTATTAGCATTGAGTTTAAGTACACAAAATAAAATTCTTTTCTAATAATCAATTCATTTTGTCTGAGATTTTGAACCACAGTGTTTTTTAGAATAATTAAACTTTGTTCCTATGTTTCATGAGGCAGATACTTCCTGGAAAAAACAAACAAGCTACCTTCCTCCGAACATGAGTCTAAGTTTAATAATAATGAATCACAATTTTGAGAGTAAGAATAAAATCAAGGTATTCAAACAAATCTATATATTCAAATCTGAAATACTACATCTTGTTCACTGAAATTGTCAGCAGTTATTTACAAAGAATCTTCTTAATTAAAAATGAGAATTATTAAAATTTAAGCCTCATATTGCTACTAATTTTAAGAGGAATTTAACTCTCAATTGTCTATATTTCTTCCGTACTATTAAGTGGGATACTAGAAGTTACTCTTTCATATCTAAGGATTCTGCTGTTACCACTTCCCACCAGTCTTGTTTTCACATCACTACTTGTTTTTCTCTTTTTTTAAAAAAAATTCTACATTTTTAAATTCAGTGGCTCCTTTCCTCTACTTCTGTTCCATTTAAGTGACTTCTTTCTTCTTATTATTAATATGATAAATAACTGAGTATGTCATTACAAGAAACAAAAAAAGAAAGAAGAACTTTGGCTGAAATAGCTTCTATCTTGCCCTGCCTATTAGTGAAACTCACTCCCACAGTGTAATAAAAGGATCTGATACTGCCTTCCTGTCCTCATCCTAACCCCAAGCCAAATAAAGTCTTTAAACCAGCTCAGTTCATTTAAGGGAAATATTGCTCTATTTAATTTTTGGCCTTAGCTGTAACCCTTTACACAGAAGGGTTTTAGATCAGTAGATTTATTTTTTGCTGTATCCACTTTAGCTTACTGTAGATGAATTAGGACAAAATATTTAACTCTTTTCTTCTGAGGACCTAACAATGTAATGTCTACTAATATTCCATATAACTTTTAAGAATTTTTTAATTCCTCCAAATAAGATAATATATCATTTCAGTGTAATTCTATTCAATAGCACGTGCTGGCCTAGGGTATCAAAGACAAAAAAAACAAGGTCATTGATTTCAAGCAGTTTGCAGTCCAATAGATTAGTTAGAAACCGAAGCATATGGACATTAGAAGTTTGATTATTTAAAAATAGAACAGTGAATAAAATAAAACAGAAGAATGTCTGTTTCTCATAGGATATTAAGGAGAGAGCTTCAGATAATTAAGATTCTTGGCCAGAGTTTAGTAAGGTAAATAAGATCATGTGTTGGAAAAGGATTTTAGTGTTTGGTAAAGGATATTTTCTGGCTGAGAGAACACATACAAATGCAAGACATTATTTCATTAATATAGAGATCATTTTGACATGGGTTCAAAATATGCCAAAACGGGAAAAAACCTGACAACTAACTAGTATATATCATCATCTCAATGGATTGCTTAATTTATTTTTCCATTATGGAACCCATCAAAATTATTTACATGGAGTTATAATTCATAGTTACACAGCAGCAGCTGAAATAACAACAAAACTAGTAAGATGGTCGATGATGTTGGCACTTTTTTGTAGTTTTATGAAAACCTTCATTAAAAATAGTTTACTTTCTTCTAATTGAATCTTTCCTTTTAAAACTATTCAATTTATTGAAGTTATTTGTGGTTCCTAAAGTATAATGGTCTTACTTGCATGAAAATCCTCCTTGATATATTCTTCTTTATAAAAATGGTGTTAAATTTAATGCCAGTAGAATAAATAATGAGGTTATGAGATTAACAGTTCGATTTTCTGCTCATTTCCACTAATGTGAAAAACACCTAATATATTTGCATAAATAATTATGAATGTGTTTTTAACAAACAATATTATAAATTTTCTTCATTTATATCTATTGGACTATAGACAACATAGATAAAAAGAAAGAACCTGTATGGAGGATGAGATTCTCACAAAATTCCTTTAGATTTTTGTATCAAGTTTTTGTCATTGTGATCAAAAGACCCAATAAGAAGAACTTAGAAAAGGAATAAAATTTTATTTATTTATTTATTTATTTATTTATTTATTTATTTATTTAATTATTTAGAACTTTCTGAGGTTCAGTTCGTAATCCATTGGCTTCATTGCTCTGGGCCTAAGATAAGGCAGAACATGGTGGTGGAAGGGCATGACAGAGGAACACCGCACAGGTCTTGGCAACCAAAGCAAAATCTAAACCCCGAAGGCACACCCCTAGTAAACTCCTTTCTCTGGCTATGCTACTCCTGCCTACGGTTACCACCCAAATATTCCATTCACATTATTAATCTATCAAATGGATTAATTCACTGATTAGGTTTCAGATCTCCTAAACTAATCATTTTACCCTATGCTTTAATGCAGGAACTTAAGGGGGACACCACATATTCCAACAGTGTCATTATTGTTTCTAATTTAAGTTAAAATTATTTTTAACTGATGCATAAAAACATAAAATCATACATGTTAATGTGGTTCCATGTGATATTTTTGACACATGCATATATTGTATGTTAATCTCATAATTTAGATTTTCATTTACTGCCAGAGCGTTGCATAACTTAAAACTATTTTGCTTTTTCTATAATTAGTCCATATTTTCTTTCCATTTTGCAATTCTTTTTCAGATTTCTGCCTCTTTTGTTGTTTTCTCTTTTTTTCTCCCATCCTTTATTCCTTTTTTCTTTATATGTTTTCCTTTTAGACTAGTTAGGTTCTTTGACTTCTATAATTCATTCTCAACTCTCCCAATTGTGTGTATATATGAACTATTTATTTATTTAGTTACTTTACTTACAGACTGTATTGCATTTGTTTTTGTTAGTTTTTTTGTCTCTGTGACCAAAACACCATAAAGAACAAATTAGAGGAGGAAAAGTTTATTTGGGTCTCATGGGTTTAGAGGTTTCAGTACACTGATGATGGATTCCATTGCTCTGGGCCCAAGGTGAGGCAGCATATCATGAAGGAAGGAAAAGCCGAGCAATGAAAATCCACTCAGATCATGATGGGATCAGGAGGCAGAGAACAAGGGAGAATGGATGGGTCAAAGGAAGAATGTGCCATTCCAGCATGGGCCTCCATAACCTACTTCCTGACGCTTGCCCTGCCTGTCTACAGTTATGACCCACTCTGTCCGTCTATTTGAAGTAGGATGGACTTATTGGTTACAGGCTCTCATAATGTCATTGTTTTACCTCTGAGTTTCCTGCTTTAAAAGGAAATTTTGGGAGACACTTCATATCCAAATCATAACAGCATGGCTCAGTTAGAAGGTGATATAAAAATGCTCTTCAGGTAAATGAATGTACATAAATATACTACCTAGCGAGAATACCACATTATTATCTGTATTGACTATGCAGAAAGAGAATAAAATTATTTTTAACCTTAATTATCAATAATTCTTAAAATAGGTATATTCATAATTACTACTATTAAAGATAATTTGATGTTGATATCCAAATTTGACTATTTCCATTTTATGGAAAATACCAATCCCTCTTAGCACTGAAAGATATGTATCCTAAAAAGCAAACTAGTACTTTATCTCTTTGAAAAGTGAAAACAGCTATTAGATATTTTCTATCTTCTTAATCATATTGTTTATAACTTTTATTTTTAAAAATGTTTAAAAACAACTAGATCATGTAGAGGTGTACGCATGTATTTCTAAAGGCCTATGTTATAATTTTCAGAGACTTAAATACTTTTTAAAATATGATACTTCACTAGTAAGCAACTTCACTCAATTTCCCATTTTGAAAATTATGAACTATTCTTAAAGATTGAGATGGTATATAATAGTATGTAAAGAGAGATCATTGAGAGATGAGAACTTATAGTAATATTTTGAATTTCATTCTAATTAATGTGTATATGAAAATATATTAGAAATATTCCCTATTTTTTTACTTTGCTTTTTATGACCAAATATGAGTGTGTTTGTGTGTATGTCTAGAGCAAGGGGAGAACTGACTAGGAGGAACTGAAAACCACCCAATTACTAGACTGGGACTTAATACCTAGAGAGAATAGAGGAAATCAAAAGTAGGCTTAAAATTTACCCAAAGTTATTTTCTTTAATAAATGATATATTGGAGGTCCTTTAAGCATAGTATACTTAGGAAATGAGCAAAAGGTAAAATAACTCTAAGTATATGAACATTTTGTGCAAAGAAAAGCTGGGAAAAAAAACTGGATTATGAAAAACAAGTAAATATGAGAAGTTGTAATAAACCCAATCTGTGTTACTTTTTAGTTCTAATTAGTTATACATGAAGTAGAATGCATTTTAATGTCATACATAAATGGAGTATAACTTATTCTTCTGGTTACACGTAATGTAGAATCACACCAGTGACTGCATCACTTTTTATCCATACTAGGTGGAATGGTTAATAAAACTCCACTTTTTAAAGCACTGTGCTGTTCATTATCTTTTATAAATAGCAACTTCAAATCACCTATTTCATGTCATCTTTGATATGGAATCAAACACATGAGTTTAAATAAGATAGTTTTTGTCCTTGAGGAAATTACAGTAAGATAGAGGGAGGGAGACATAAAGCAAATGAACTGCAAGTCTGTGTCTTTGGACAGAGCAACTGGTCTTCTCTTCCTGGAGTTTTACTCTTAAGGAATATTAGACAAGGCTTTATAGATGTGATGTGCATGAGCTGAGCTGTGAGATGTTAGCAGGTATTTCCTTATTGAATGGAAGCCAGTAATATAACTTTAGGTTGTTTGATAACACAAAGACATGCCTGTTAGAGATAGACAACACTAACATGAATGATGTAGTGAGTTTTAATTGGGAGAAGTGAACTCAATTACAAAGTTGTTGAAGTAGTCAAAATGGAGGCAGACTAGAGTTTCATGGACAAGATACTATGGACTGGGGTTTTAGCTATTTAGAAACACCAAATTTGTTATCTAGAAACACCACACACTTTTTTGAGTGGAAGTTGATCGACTCCATGATATGTCTTCATTTCCAAACAATTGTTGCTTTCATTGTTATCAATTTAAAAGAAAATTGATTCATTTTATTGTTAATCATACTATCTAAGGTTCTTAAGAAACTTCATCAGGAGCTAGAGATATAGCTCAGTTGGTGGAGTGTCTGCCTTGCAAGCATAAGGCCCTGGGTTCAATCCCCAGCACTGCAAAAAAAAAAAAAAAAAAAGAAAAAGAAAAAAATAAAAAGAAAAAGAAACTTCATCATCCAAAAATGTTGGATCAACATTAAGGTACATTAGTCCATTAGGAAAACTCATTATGAGATAAACTTTTCCCTTTGAGTTCTGTGTTCTGTTTTTAAAAATTATTATGCAGGATTGAAAGATTGTTTTTTCATTAAAAGAAAACATACAATTCCTTAATTGGAGCAATACCTTGAGAAATTCAGAGTGATAGATACTGGATCAGGAGGAGAGTCATAGGAAAAAATGCATAAACAAACAGGAAAGCTAAATAAATTAAACATAACAAAAACATGATCCACAACAAAAATATGTTGGAGAATAACCACAAATCAGTAAGCTTGTAGGTCATAAATTTTAATTTACTTAGACATGATTTAGAGTTGATGAGAGATATTTGTATATAATAAAATGAACCTGAAGAGGTTTAATCAAAGTGAAACTTAATTTCTTTCATAATATTTTCATGTATTAAAGATATTAAATGTGTAAATGAATTTAATAATACGTTGAAAATCATAATTACATGAATAAAATAGGTATTAGTTTCTTTATTTTCTAGATACTACTCACTATACATACACAAAATCTTTTGTCTTAAATATATTCCAAATTTTCCTTAAAGAATAGGTATGTCATATTAAAATTTTGTTTAGGATACATTTCTAAAAACAGATATCAATTGTTTAATCTAAATAAGAGAACAGAAGAAGATACACTCTCATTGGAATTTTAAAATTTCCATAGTAAAGAATTTAAGTTATAATTGGATATGAAATCTGAGTTAGAAGATTTTTAAGGTATGTTAAACTTCTCTTTTATCTTATTAGCTAAAACATAAAGATTCCAAATAAAATGTTCAAAAGGACTTAAAATACTTTAGATGGGCACAAATAGTCAAACATTTTTCACTTTAATTTTAACCACTAATAAAAAAGACAGTTTGTGCCCCAAATTCAAAATTTTTATTAAAAAACTAATACCACTCAAAAGGATAGGATCTTTTATTTGTCTCTGAAAATGAGGGGTAAAATTTTATTTCAGTTATGTCAATGAAAGTCTTGTGCTTTCAATATAGGTTATGTTTTAACAAAATCTTCCTTGGATAAGAATTGGCTGGGATTCTCAGAAACATTTGCAGCAGCTTAATCAAGAGCTAAAGTGTTTTCCCAATCTGAAATGCACTGGAAACAGGAACAGTACTCTAAGCAAGAATTCACAAAAAGCATTTCAGAATTATTATCTCTATTTGAGTAATGTCTGGGACATGAAACTACAA
The DNA here is from genome assembly GCA_020662805.1 of Glaucomys volans. Taxonomy (NCBI): domain Eukaryota; kingdom Metazoa; phylum Chordata; class Mammalia; order Rodentia; family Sciuridae; genus Glaucomys; species Glaucomys volans. Next base: position 321,659 of record JAJEJO010000232.1, read on the forward strand.
GTGTGTCTCATAACTGAGCAGAATTTACATTTACTATATTTTAGCCATGACTCAGCTAAGTATGTACACATTACTCTCCTGAACAAAGTAAGCCTGAATGATTTTTATATATATATATATATTTTTTAAATATATATATATATTATATATATATGACTTTTCCCATTTTATAGATTACACAGTACTACTCTCAACAGATCCTAGAAATTGTTTAATACATTGGCATTAACCATTTCACAGGAATGCTGTCCAGTTTTGAGTAATTCATGTTTTAATTTTCCTAACACCCTCTGTAAACTGTATTACTGGAACAACTGAAGTAGACTGTGGTATTTTTTTAAATTTAGGTACTAATACTGACAATAAGTGGTAAATATAATGGTAAGGTCAAGCCAGTTTCAAGAAAAGGTCTCATATTTTCTGGAACACCAAAGAACTTTACCTTTTGTGTATAAGAGAGAGCAAAGTAAGGGCAAATGGGGAAGTAGGAAAGCCAAGGAAATGGCGAGTTAAGTGTGGTCATTTAGAAAATGTTCCAAATTATTGGCCTGCAGGAAAGATCATTGTTGTGATTATTACTGCTTTGCAAAGCATTCTGTTGGACATTCTTCAGTTCTATTAGTCACCCAGTCTCAAATACTAATATCCCTAATCATTACTCAAATACTAATACCCCTAATCATTGCATGACTCAAAACAAGGGTGAGGACCAGTGACCTTGTACAATGCTTTCCCTTATAATTAAGTAAACTGAAAACCTGAGCAGTTAGGCTGTTGGTGAGCCAGTCATTACAATATCCAAACTAGAACCCAAATCTCCAAATTCTTTTTCCCATTATGTTGTCTCCCATACCACGCTGCCTGATATAAAGATGGTAGCAAAATTCTTGCTTTTCAACTCCAAATGGAAACATTCTCTTTAAAATTTTTTAATTTTTTTTTTATTTATAGACGGATGCATTACCATTATTTAACTAATTTATTTGTTGTGCTGCTAAGGATCAAACCCAGTGCCTCAACAGTGCTAGGCAAGTGCTAGTCTACCACTGAGCTACAACCTCAGCCTCTAAATGGAAACATTATTTAAAATAGTGCTTAATGTCCAATTGAGACAAGCCAAATAATCTATTATATGCATTTGAATAGATTTATTGTGGTATAATTAAGATACAATAAACTTAACATATTTAAATGGTACATTTTGATAAATGTTGGCATGTATCTAAATCATAGTCATAAACACAATTAAAGTAATGATCACCCCCTTCCCCCATCAAATTCCCTTGTGTCTTTTTGATTCCAATCTCCCATACTTCATGACTATAACTCCATCCCCAGGTGAACATGATTTTATAACTGTGAGTTTGTGTTTTATGAAGAGTTATACAAATGAATCATAGAATACACACTTGATTGTTGTCTTGCTTTTTAATTCAGTGGAATTATTTTGAAATTCATCCATATTTCTGTGTGTATCAGTAATTTGTTGATTTTAACTGCTAAGTTATATTCCATTGAGTATTTGTGTTATTTTCTGTTTGAGACAGTTACAAATAAAGCTGCTATGAAGATTTGTTTTCAAGTTATTGTATGAATATGTACTTTTGTAATAAGGAGTGCAACTGGTTTATATGGAAGGTATATGTTTAACTCATTAAAAAAGTGCCCCATTGTTTCCCAAATTTCTATTTACTTTCACATTCGGGGTATATAAGAGATCCAATTACTTCACAATACTTGATGTGGTCAGTCTTTGCATTTTAGACATTATAATAGAGGCTTTGTGGGATCTCATGGTGGTATTATTTTGCAGGTTCCTAATAATGATGCTGAGCATCTTCTCATGTATTTGTCAGGTATATTTATTCGTGGTGAAATGTCTGTTCAAGGTTTTTCCTTTTAAAATTAGGCTGCTTGTTTTCTTATTATTGAGAGTAGAACATTTCTTTCTTTCTTTTTTTCTTCTGGAAACAATCCTATTATTGGATATATAATTCACATGTATTTTCTCCCCAATTTGCAGCTTAGCTTAATAGTGTCTTTGGAAAAACAGAAATTTTTAATTATGATGAAGCACTGAGAATTTAATAGGTTTTTAATTTGCCTTGGTGTTTATGAAATTTTTGACTATCATGGAGTCACAAAGATTTTCTTGCAGAAATTTATGCTTTTAAGATTCATATTTAGGTGTGAATGATTTGAATTGCTTTTCATATGGTGGGACGTATGGTTCAAAGTGCAGTTTTTTTTTTACATATGGATATCCAACACTGTTTGTGGAAAGACTGTTTTTTTCAATTGCCTTTACACTTTCATCAAGTATCAATTGGATGTGTGTTTTCAGGTTTATATTTTGATTCTCTATTCTTTTTCATTAACTTCCTTGTATATTTCATGTATTTGATTTTGTATCCTAAAAACTTGAAAAACAGCTTTTAGCTCTTTTTTTTTTTTAAATTTCTGCAGTGCCGGGGATTGATGCCAGGGCCTCACTCATTCTAGGCTAATAGTTACCATTAATCTGTACCTTTAATCCTCTAGAGGCATTTTTGTAGATTGTTTTGTAGATTACTTTCATAGTGTATTTACCTAACAATAAAGATACTTTTCCTTCTTAAATTTTGGATGACTTTTATTTATTTTCTTCTTTACTTAATATACTAGGTGACACATCTAGGACAATGTTGAATTGAAGTGGTAAGACTGGAAAATCTTGACTTGTTCCTAATCTTAACAGTAAGGTTCTGGTCTTCACCTTTTTTTTAAATTTAATTTTTGATTCATTGAACACAAGTGGAGTACCACAATTGTTTTTCTGGTTGTGCACAAAGAAGAGTCACCCCATCTGTGCATTCATACATGTACACAGGGCAATGTTGTATGTCGCACATACTGTTATTATTCTTACCCTCCAACCTCAACCTCACCCGTCCTTTCCCTCTATGTTCTCTGTCCTTTCTCCATTCTTGCCATCATTCCACCCCACATTATGCATCATCATTCTCTTATCAGAGAGACCAGTCAGCCTTTGGATTTTTGGGATTGGCTAATCTCACTTAGCATAATAGTCTCCAACATCATCCATTTACGTACAAATGCCATAATTTTATTCTTCTTTATGGTTGAGTAATATTCCATTGTGTATATATATCACAGGTTCTTTATCCATTCATCTATTGAAGGACATCTAGGTTGGTTCCACAATCTAGCTATTGTAAATTGAGCAGCTATGAACATTGATGTGGCTGCATAACTGTAGTAATCTGATTTTAAGTCCTTTGGGTAAAGGCCAAGGAGTGGGATAGCGGGGTCAAATGGTGGATCCATTCCAAGTTTTCTAAGGAACCTCCACACTGCTTTCCAGAGTGGCTGCACCAACTTGCACTCCCACCAGCAATGTATGAGTGTACCCTTTTCCCCACATCCTCGCCAACACCTATTGTTGCCTGTATTCTTAATAAAAGACATTCTAGTTGGGGTAAGATGAAATCTTAAGGTGGTTTTGATTTGCATTTCTCTTATAACAAGGGATGTTGAACATTTTTTCATAAATCCGTTGATTGCTTGTAGATCTTCCTCTGTAAAATATCTGTTCATTTCCTTGGCCCACTTATTGATTGGGTTATTAGTATTCTTGGTGTAAGATTTTTGAGCACTTTGTAGATTCTGGAGATTAGTGCTCTATCTGAAGTGTGTGTGGCAAAGATTTTCTCCCACTCTGAAGGCTCTCTCTTCACATTGCTGATTGTTTCCTTTGCTGAGAAAAAGCTTTTTGGTTTGAATCTATCCCAATCATGGATTCCTGCTTTTATTTCTTGCGCTTTGGGAGTCATCTTAAGGAAATCTGGTCCTAGGCCAACATGATGAAGATTTGGACCTATTTTCTTTTCTATTAGGTGCAGGGTCTCTGGTCTAATTTCTAGGTCCTTGATCCATTTTGAATTGAGTTTTGTACAGGGTGAGAGATATGGGTTTAGTTTCATTTTGCTGCATATGGATTTCCAATTTTACCAGCACCAATTTGTTGAAGAGGCGGTCTTTTCTCCATTGCATGTTTTTGGCTCCTTTGTCAAGTATGAGATACCTGTATTTATGTGGGTTTGTCTCTGGGTCCTCTATTCTGTACCATTGATCTACCTGTCTATTTTGGTGCCATTACCATGCTGTTTTTGTTACTATTGCTCTGTAGTATAGTTGAACGTCTGATATTGTGATACCCCCTGCTTCGCTCTTCTTGCTAAGGATTGCTTTAGCTATTCTGGGTCTCTTATTCCTCCAAATGGATTTCATGATTGCTTGCTCTATTTCTATGAGGTCCATCATTGGGATTTTAATTGGAATTGCATGGAATTTGTATAGCACTTTTGGAAGTATGGCCATTTTGACAATATTAATTCTGCCTATCCAAGAACATGGGAGATCTTTCCATCTTCTCAGATGCTCTTTAACTTCTTTCTTTAGTATTCTGTAGTTCTCATTGTAGAGGTCTTTCACTTCTTTTGTTAGATTGATTCTCAAGTATTTTATTTTTTTTGAGGTTATTGTGAATGGGGTAGTTTTCCTGATTTCTCTCTCAGAGGATGCATCATTATGAATAGAAATGCATTAGATTTATGAGCATTAATTTTATATCCTGCTACTTTACTGAATTCATTATGAGTTCATAAATGAGTTCATTTATGAGAAGTTTTCTGGTGGAATTCTTAGGATCTTCTAAATAGAGAATCATGTCATCAGAAATAGAGATAGTTTGAGCTCTTTTTTCCTATTCGTATTCCTCTAATTTCTTTGGTCTGTCTAATTGCTCTGGCTAGAGTTTCAAGAACAATGTTGAATAGTAGTGGCGAAAGAGGGCATCCCTGCCTTGTTCCAGTTCTCAGGGGGAATGCTTTCAGTTTTTCTCCATTTAGAATGATGTTAGCTGTGGGCTTAGCATAGATAGCCTTTACAATATTAAGGAATGTCCCCACTATCCCTTTTTTTTCTAGTGTTTTGAGCATGAATGGGTGCTGTATTTTATCAAATGCTTTCTCTGCATCTATTGAAATAATCATGTGGTTCTTGACCTTAAGTCTGTTGATGTGGTGAATTACATTTATTGATTTCCGGGTGTTGAACCAACCTTGCATCCCTGGGATGAAACCCACTTGATCATGGTGCACTATCTTTTTAATATGCTTTTGTATGCGATTCGCTAAAATTTTGTTAAGAATTTTTGCATCTATGTTCATTAGAGATATGGGTCTGAAATTTTCTTTCCTTGATGTGTCCTTCTCTGGTTTTGGTATCAGGGTGATATTAGCTTCATAGAATGAGTTTGGAAGGGTTCCCTCCTCCTCTATTTCATGAAATACTTAGAGGAGTATTGGAGTGAGCTCTTCTTTGAAGGTCTTGTAGAACTCGGCTGTGAATCCATCTGGTCCTGGACTTTTCTTTCTTGGTAGGCTTTTGATGACTTCTTGTATTTCATTACTTGAAATTGATCTATTTAAGTTGTGTATGTCCTCCAGATTCAGTTTGGGTGGCTCATATGCCTCTACGAACCTGTTAATGTCTTCGAGGTTTGCTATTCTGTTGGAGTATATATTTTCAAAGTAACTTCTTATTATGTTTTGTATTTCAATTGTGTCTGTTGTAATGTTTCCATTTCCATCACGAATTTTAGTAATTTGGAGTTTCTCTCTCCTTCTCTTCGTTAGCGAGGCTAAGGGTTTATCAATTTTGTTTATCTTTTCAAAGAACTAACCTTTTTTTTTGTCAATGTTTTGAATTGTTTCTTTTGTTTCAATTTCATTCATTTCAGCTCTGATTTTGTTTATTTCCTGTCTTCTACTACTTTTGGTGATGATCTGTTCCTCTTTTTCTAGGGCTTTGAGCTGTAATGTGAGGTCATTGATTTGTTGACTTTTCATTCTTTTATTAAATGCACTCCAAGCAATGAATTTTCCTCTTAGCACTGCTTTCATAGTATTCCAGAGATTTTGGTATGTTTTATCTTTGTTCTCGTTGACCTCTAAGAATCATTTAATTTTCCCCCTAATATCTTCTGTTATCAATGCATCATTAAGTAGCATATTATTTAATCTCCAGTCTTGGAGTAGTTTCTGTTTTTACCTTTATCATTGATATCTAATTTCATTCCATTATGATCTGATAGTATACAAGGTAGTATCTCTATGTTTTTGTATTTGCTAAGAGTAGCTTTGTGGCATAACATATGGTCTATTTTAGAGAAAGAACCATAAGCTGCTGAGAAGAAAGTGGGAAATAGGCTTTTTGATGGATGGAATATTCTATATATGTCTGTTAAGTCCAAATTAGCGATTTTGTCATTGAGTCCTATGGTTTCTTTGTTCAGTTTTTGCTTGGACGATCTGTACAACGGTGAGAGAGGAGTGTTAAAGTATCCCAGGATTATTATGTTTTGGTCTATTTGATTCCTGAAATTGAGAAGGATCTGATTGACGTACGTGGATGCACCATTGTTTTGTGCATAAATATTTATGATTGTTATGTCTTGCTGATTTATGCTTCCTTTAAGCAGTATGAAATGTCCTTCTTTATCCCTTCTGGCTAACTTTGGCTTGAAGTCTGCTTTATCTGAAATGAGGATGGAAACTCCTGCTTTTTTACTCAGTCCATGTGCATGGTATGTTTTTTCCCAACCTTTCACCTTTAGTCTGTGGGCATGTTTTTCCATGAGATGAGTCTCTTGAAGGCAGCATATTGTTGGGTCTTTCTTTTTAATCCAATCTGCCAGTCTATGTTTTTTGATTGATGAGTTTAGACCATTTACTTTCAGTGTTATTTTTGAGATATGACTTGTATTTCCTGCCATTTTAGCTTTTTTGGGGTTTTTAGCTTAACTTTGTTTCTCCTTTGCTTGACTCTTTGTATAGGGTAATTCCTTATCATGTTGAGTGAGATTGTTGTTTTTCATTTCTTCCTCTTCAAATATTTTGTTGAGAATGTTCTGTAGGGCAGGTTTTCTCTTTGTGAATTCTTTAAGCTTTTGTTTATTATGGAAGGATTTTATTTTGTCATCAAATCTGAAGGTAAGTTTTGCTGGGTATAAGATTCTTGGTTGGCATCTGTTTTCTTTCAGAGCTTGAAATATGTTGTTCCAGGCCCTTTTGCTTTTAGGGTCTGGGCTGAGAAATCTGTTGATATCCGTATTGGTTTCCTCCTGTAGGTAATCTGATGCTTTTCTCTCGCAGCCTTTAAAATTCTATCTTTGTTTTGTATGTCAGGTATTTTCATTATAATATGCCTTGGTGTAGATCTGTTGTAATTCTGTGCATTTGGTATCCTGTAAGCCTCTTGTAATTGATTTTCCATCTCATTCATCATATTTGGGAAATTTTCTGATATTATTTCATTGAACAGATTATTCATACCCTTGGTTTGTATCTCTGTGCCTTCCTCAATCCCAATAACTCTTAAATTTGGTCTTTTCACGATGTCCCATATTTGTTGGGTTTTGTTCATGATTGCTAACCATCTTCTCTGTTTGTTCGACTATGTTTTCAAGATTAAATATTTTGTTTTCATTGTCTGAGGTTCTGTCTTCCAAGGATCTATTCTGTTAATTATGCTTTCTATTGAGTTTTTCACTTGGTTTATTGTTTCCTGCATTTCCTTGTTTCCTTCAAGGATTTCTGTTTGTTTTTTTCTCAGAACTTCTCTTTATTGAAATGATTTTTTGCTTCCTGCAATTGCTCTATTAACTGATTATTCATAACCTGAATCTGCTCTCTCGTCACATCTTTCTCTTCTTGGATCATTTTAATTATGAACATTCTGAACTCCCTTTCTGTCATTCCTTCTACCAATCTGTCTTTGGGTTCTCTTGATGTATCATCTAAGTTTGTTTGGGACACTTTCTTCCTGTGTTTTCTCATGTTGCTTGTGTATCTTCCCCTCTAGTAGTGCAAATCAGAGGGATTGCAATTTCCCTGTAAAGACTTAAAGTGTCCCTGCAGATTTCCAGTAACTCACCTGATGTTTGAGAGGTGCTTGATCAAGCGGTGACCCAAGATAGCTGCTGTCCCACTACCTCCAGGTTGGGAATAATCAATGCCTCTGGGCAGAGGCAACCCGGAGTCGCAGCACCGCGGCCCCACTGGAAGACCTGAGCTCAGCTCTGAGGACTCAGGCAGCCTAAGATAGTCTCTCTCTGCCAGGGAAGCTGCAGAATGCGCTGAAGGGCCCAAACTCCCCACTGGAGCCACCAATCGCCTCCGCTCCCGGCTAGATCTCACCAGGAGTCACAGCACCACGGCCCTGCTGGAAGTTGGTCTTCACCTTTAAGTGTAATGTTTGCTGTGTGGTTTTTGTAGGTGTCATTTTCAATTAAAGTGTTCCTATTATTTTATCACTCTGAGTAAGGTAAATATATTGGCATATATTCTGTACCAAACTGAAATATGTTCTGCACAAAAGTTATTTTGCTCTATAATTGTCAATACTTTTAGGTTGGATGATAATGTTGCTGTTTTATATTCTTGTAGAGTTTCATTATACTTGTTTTACTAATTTTTAAGAGAGATGGTTGAATTTTCCTTCGATAATTTTGTTTCTGATGATCATTTTTTACTTTTTTTCTAAGATTTATTAAAGTATGATGAACAAGTAAAAATTCTATACATTTCAAATGCACAACATGATGTTTTCATATATTTACGCATTTTCAAATGATTACCATAACAAGCTAATTAACATATTCATTGCCTCACATAGTTACCCTTCTGTTTGTGACAACATCTAAGCTCTATACTCAGCAAATTTCAAATTTGCTACTCCTTTGAGACCTAGGTATTAGATCAGTATCCCTGCACCTTCTAGAAGAAAATATAGGCCCACCACTCCAACATGTTGGCTTAGGAACTGACTTCCTTAAAAAGACTCCTAAAGTGTAAGAAGTAAAAGAAAAGATCAACAAAGGGAATGGTATCAGATTTAAAAGCATCACAGCAAAGGAAACAATCAAGAACATAAAAAGAGAGCCTACAGAATGGGAGAAAATATTTGCCACATGCACTTCAAGTAGGGCATTAATTTCTAGGACATACAAAAAAATCAAAAAGCTTAACACCAAAAAGGAATAAAAAAAAAACACCCCAAAACCACAAATAACCCAATCAATAAATGGGCAAAGGAATTAAACAGGAACTTCTAACAAAAGAAGAAATATGAATGGTCAACAAATATATGAAAAAAAAATGTTCAACCTCTCTAATACTTAGAGAAATGCAAATTAAAACTACAGGAGATTTCATCTCACTCCATCCAGAACAAAATTCATCAAAAATACAAGAAACAATAAATGTTGGCAAGGATGTGGAGAAAAGGGTACACTCATGCATAGTTGATGGGACTGACCGCAAATTAGTGCAACCACTCTGGAAAGTAGTATGGAGATTTCTCAAAAACTAGGAATGGAGTCATTGTTTGACCCAGTTATCCCAATCTTCAGCATATATCCAAAGAACTTAAAATCAGTATACTACAGTGACACAGCTTCATTTACAAAAACTAAGTTATGGAACCAGTCTAGGCCCTTCAACAGATAAGTGATAAAGAAAATATGTATATATACACAATGGATTATTACTCAACCATAAAAGAAGATTGTCTTTATGACATTTGGCAGTAAATGGAAGGATTTGGAGACTACCATGCAGAGTGAAATAAGCCCCCCAAAATAAAGGTCTCTCTGATATGTGGACACTAACAAACAGCAAGGTGGAGGGAAAATAGAAGTTCAGTGGATTAGACAAAGGGGAATAAAGGGAAGGGAGTGGGGATAGGAATAGGAAAGACAGTAGAATGAATCTCATTTAACTTTCCTACATTCCTGTATGAATATAACACAGTGAATCTCCCCATCATGTTCATCCACAAGACTGGGATCCTAATTAGAATAAGATATATTCCATGCTTGTATAAATATACCAAAACAGATTCTACTATCATGTATAACTCAAAAGAACCAATTAAAAAATTGTAGCTAGCCATTCCCCAAAACATGGCAAATAAAGAGTGCATTGAACAGAGTGTACGTTAAAAATTACACAAAATAAAATAGAAACTCAGTGCTTCTTTGCATTATACATTAGATGTCATTCCAAAAGTTTACAAGTACTTTGTTAGTTAAACATCAGAACATCTCAGTGTAGTAGGTTCTTAGGTATCTGTAGAGGATGAAACCGCGGCACACAAGTGTTATATGTCTAAAACCTTGCAGCCATTAAAATTTTATGGCATTTTGAAATAAAGCTGTATATAGTTAGCTATCCTTAATAATGTATTGTTTTTCTTGTCTAACCTGTTTCATTGTTTAAAATAATTAGAATTTAATAAAATATTTTATTAAGGACAAATAAAATTTTGTATAAATTTCAGAATCTCCTTATTTTAAAATCATGGTTTATAGGAAAAACATTAAATAAACTTTTCTAAGTAATGCAGCATTTAATACTGTCTGAAAAGGATTTATATATATATGTATAATGAAGATTATATATAATTAGTACCACAATTTGTACTGAAATATGGATATTTAAAATGTGATGTATAATGATGGAGTTTAGAAAACCCATCAATGAATGAAAATATGCTTTTTCAATCTCATGTTTATAATCCTAATAAAACTGAAATCATATATGCTTTTTGAGGAATGGGGTGGTCCAAAGCAAACTGAATGGAAGCTGATCAATAAAAACCCTCTGTTTGTATGTGTAGGGGACCCTTGCAAATACAGAGTTTGCTCAGCTATTTGATTTATTACCTTGAGAGAGAGAGACAAAGAGAGAGAGAGGGAGAGAGAGACACACACAAAGAGAGAGAGAGAGAGAGAGAGAGAGAGACAAAGAGAGAGAGATTAGTATCGTTATATGTAAAAACATACACTTTAATCCTTTAGGCATAGAAATATAGTAGCTTAGCCACTAGAAAAAAGTATAGCACAGTATTTTTTTAAAATTCTCATTTGCTTTGCTTTGCTAAAGTAGCATTTTCCCATGTATTACGAAGCTTAATTTCTCATTGTCGAACTTTCTCTTAGAATCATTGCCTAGAGAGTTGTAATCTGAATCTAAAACCAAGTCATTTAGTTTAGAATAAATGGACAGACATGTCTTTGAATTTCAAAGATACAGTTTTCAGTGACCCAGTGTTTGCTATACTGTCATGGTTCACTCTAAGTTTTCCAAATACTATTTCTGTGTTTACTGAGCCAGAGACAGTATGCTTGATTGTGTCAGTTTATAGTTGACTACCCTTTAATATGCGAATCCATGCATCCCACTTACCATTTATCACTGTAACCCTCTAAGGCAGATGAACACAAACACATATATCTATTTTGACTGTTCCTTAAGTGTCATAAATACCTTGGGCTATGTTTTGGTTATAATATGTAATTTAAGAAAAATCTATAGATTGAGTTTCTGAAAGATACTTTTTATTTTAAAATTAATCCATTAAAGTTCATATAGAAATACACATGAACTGTAACACATAAACATATGCTGAAAAATGTGTTCTTGTTATGAGTTTAATTTTAAAGAACAGCACACCTGGAAATAGTATATACTAAAAATATCTATACATTGATATAATAGACTGCATAAGAAAACAAAGAAACTTCCTTGTAAAACTAATCTTAATAATTTCAAAAATTGTGTTCCACCTAATAGTATACATCACATTCTCTACAATGTTGCAATGACACTACCTTTGCTTTTTACCATCACTCAGTTGCATAGTCCTATTTCCTATAATGTTTTGTTTGTCTTTGCTGCTTCAGTTTAATATACAACTAAAATTTAAAAAATGTAAGTTTATTGTGGATTATAGAGCATCACGAAAAATTGTAATCTGCATTTAGAAGCAGCTAGTAGCTTTATGACTCCATCAAATGAATTTTAACTTTTTAAACTTATTCTTGAAAAGGCATCCATTGCTCAATTCCTATAAGATTAAATTTTAATTATACTTTTAAATTCAGGTATGACTTGAAATTTTTAATATATGACTTATGAATTTATTGAAAAATTAACCTTGTCTTCAAAACATCACCATAAAATTGATCATGTATTTTATTTAATATTTTTTCTAACACTGTGGAACTGTGTGTTCACATTTACTTTGAAACCCCTTCATTTGATCACATTTTTCATGTTTTCTTTTTTTGGGGTGGTAGGTACCAGGGATTGAACTCACTGGCACTTGGCTACTGAGTCACAATCCCAGCCCTATTTTGTATTTTATTTAGAGACAGGGTCTCACTCTGTTGGCTTAGTGCTTCACTTTTGCTGAGACTGGCTTTGGAGTTGAGATCCTCTTGCCTCAACCTCTAGCGCTGCTGGGATTACAGGCATGAATGGCCATTGAGAACTAGTTATTTACCACCTGTGTTGCCAAGGGGGAAAGTATGAAGTAGGTTTAATCATCAGGCTCTAATAATGCTTCTACAATCTTGTATAGATAGCTTGACTTGGCCATATTTCTAACAAATCTATCTTATCCTTTTTCTTCCTTATAGTTTTCCATCTCATCTATGAAGACATTCTCCTCCTTTTGTTCTCCATTACCAATAATAGGGTTCAAATTTTGAGATTAATTTTCTGTTTCTTTTCCCTAGCTAAAATGTTTGCTAATAATGGTAACTCTAGATGGGAACATTCATAGGAGTGCTTTGCATGGAAGTATACTAATCTTCTAAGGCCAAAGGTGATATCTCAATGGCTACACAAGCTCTACCAGTTTCCTTTGTTGAGGTATTTGCTTCAGAGTATACCTGCTTTTTTTATCTCAGTGTGATGTGAGAATCACCACAATGCAAAATGTGTTACAAAGAAGGTGTCTCATGTGAACCATGAGATACTTTGAAAAGACAAAACAATCTAGATTATCTGTGGTTGTTGATCGATATTTATTTAACAGTGTCTGATTCCAGAGGAAATTTAATAGAGGAAAACATTACACTGGTCTGTAATTATGGTGTCAAATTAATGTATGTCTTTCGAGTTTAGGCTGTGCAAGCTATGGAAAGAATTTTAGGGTTATTAAGAAGTTAGGAAGCTAAACAGGACCTGCTAGTCTGCTAAAATGGATTTAGTGTTCTACATTCCAATATAATTATTAATTACCTTCTGTTAGCAACTATAATTATATGGATGGAAAAAATGTCTGAGTTACCTAAAGAAATTTTTCAAAAAATTTTTATTTGTAATTTTTCAAAACTATAATAATCAATCAATAAATATGTATTGTAAATACAATCTCAATTGGGTACCATTTAAATGAATGCATTAAACACTATAAAATACCCATTTTTTATCCATTTATTATTATCCATAGTAATACTCCCAATTTGCATGTGGAGCTCTGAGACACAAATAAGTTCATTAGCTTATCCTAACTTCACATGGAAAATATGAGCCAGGTTTTGAAAAATGATATGGCTGATGTGCTTTTTTTTACAAGGGACCTCTTCAGATCTTCAGTATTATTTAGGCATCAGGATATAGGCAAACTTATCAATAGGAAAAAAATAAATTAAGTGATAAATAGGTAATGAAAATTAATCAATTTGGAGAGGGGAGTCTTCTGTGAATTTCAGTTGACTAGGAATGTATTTGAGAATAAGCAAGACTATTGGGACACTACAGAGAGAGTGAGAAGGCATAATTTGTTGGGGTGGGTTAATGTAGTATTTACATAAATAAAAATATTATTAAAAATTGCATATTAAATTCTAAGTTTAGTTTTCTATAAGAATATGATAATGTTTTTTGTTTAAAAAATGCATATTCTTTACGTTCCCAAACGATAGATTTATTATCATTAATTTATTAGAGTAAAAGAAACAGAAAGGATGAGGATCTGCAAATGAATAAGGTAGAAAGGGAGTGAAATGGGAGGCTTCCTATATAACTTAACTATTTGCTTGAAGTCAATGTCATTGTTTATGATGATCAAAAAAAATCACTAATCAAATTTTAATTTTCTTAAGTTTATTTGACATGAGGTAATGGTTTTGTTGAGTCAATATAGTGTTTAAATATGAAAACATTTTCATATTTCTCACATTTGTAGGAAATATGTTTTCTAACTATGGACTAAGTTTATCATTAAGAACACAGAAAAATTGGGAAGTACACATTCTAGCCATAGTGCCTGAGTGTTTCCTGAGGTAACATAACAAAATTACCATGGATTTATTGGTTAAAACAACAGAAATATATTCTCTGGCATGTCTTCAGAGTAGAAGTCCAAAATCTAAACCTTGCAGGTCTGCCTTTCTCACAGGGGATCTGGGGAGTATCCATCCTTGGCTCTTCCTGCCTCTAATAGCAAAGCTGGCACCCTTGACTTGTGGCCTACATCACTCAAATCTCAGACTTTGTCTTCAAATTGCCTCTTTTTTTTTTTGTTTGTTGTTTGTTTTGTTTTGTTTATCTCAAATCTTTTTCTTGTAAGGATATTTGTTCCTTGATTTAGGGCCAACTTGTATCATCATGGATGTTCTGATGAGATCAGCATGGATGAGCTGATGCTGATCTGATGAGCTCACGAGCTTATTTGTCTGCAAGAACTCTTTGTATTTAACATAACATTCACAAGTAAAAGAAACTAGGATGTGGCCTTTTCTTCTGGGGGACACCACTCAACCCATTACCATCCGCTTTTCCTTCTTTTGAATTTTTCTCAAAACTCTTACAGTGTTTCCTCAATTTGGAACCTACTTGGAGCTCCCTAGCTAAGTGAGCTCTCTTCCTCCCCCACAGTAGCCTTGAAGGAATTGTCAGCTCTTATCATTCCAAATCTTCCCTAACTTTCAACACTCCTAATTTACCTATTCCTTTTTGATATCTGGTACTCTGTCCTCTTATGCTTTACATTCTTACAGGAACAGCAAGGGTAGTCTCAGTGCATTGGTGGAATACAGGGTTAAAGTTCTAAAATCATCAGTGTAGGCTGAATGTGTAAACAACACACACATGGAAAATCAGAATTAGTACAGCTGGCACTGACAAGTACACAAATTTTGAAGACTAATTAACTCTATGTTTGGAGAGAATTGTTTACCATCTTTCATTTCACACACCTTTTCAATCTTCTTATTTTTCTCTTATCCTGTATTGTATTCCTAAACTTTCTAGAGCAGAGAAGTAATACTGTTTTAATTTGGGCCAATGATGGAAAGAACAGATGCAGATATCTTATCTCTGTATTTGCTCTGGATGAATGCTCATTTAATGGAATGGTAATAGTTTGTATGTGAATTGGAAGTGCTGAATTTTTTTCCTGTTTTTACATCTTCTTGCTTACCTAGAAAGATACTGTGGCATTGGTCAGAGGACAGTAAGAATATGATATGACTCTCAATGTAGTTATGCTCACTCTTCCAGATAGCACAATGACTTCCCATTTAAAATGCACATTCCTTAGGATAAGAGATGAGTTAGGGCCAGAATAAGAGGTTTATTTGTTTTTATAGCATCTCATAAAATCATATCTCAAGACATGTTGTCACCCAGTTTTCTCTTATCATGAACCTGTCTCTGGCTAAGAGAATCTATAGATGCATAACATAAGAATCCAAATGGAAGATAATAATTTGTTAATTAATTACCTTCTTATATCTAATATTCATGAACTAATATCTTGTTTCTCAACTTTATTTTTATTATTCATATTATTTCCTAAATCTGATATGTAATATCATTGTTTTTAAAATTAATTTTTCATTTTTAATAGAAAACTTGTGAAATAAAAATTATAGTAATTTGGTGCTGTGAGGGCTTATCTCTGCACATGAAATGCTTCCTCAGGTTGCAAGATACATATACATAAGCTTAACTGACATAGCCAATCAGAAATCCAAGCTTATAATTGGACAAGGAGTTTTGGTTTATATAAGAAGCCAGTTGAATATTTTCAATCAGATTTACCCTTTTCCAGTGATGCAGTCTTGTTAAATCAGTTTATTTTATCAAGACTTAGTCAATATTTATGTTGGAGAAGGCACTAATGCTCTCCTTGCTGGATAAGTATTACTGGGCTGATCAAAGCTAGAGTAAACTCCAGGGTCAGGGATACCAACCACAAAACACAGGGAACAATCAGATTTCTGAATGAGGTTACCAAGCCAGGTTATATGTTTGGAATATAGGATATGTAGCAAGCAGATATAAAAAGTAAATTAGTTTGCCAAACTAAAGTTAGAATAATAAAAGTCATATTCAAAGGCCAGGGATATAGCTCAGGTGGTAGAGTGCTTGAGCAAGCACAAGGTCCTGGGCTTAATCCCCAGCACTGAAAGAAACAAACTAAAGTCATATTCAAAGGCTTTGGGGGATCCTTTCAGCCTGTAATATGGATAGGAAGATAAACTGGCAACAGAAAAGATAAATTGTAGGTTGTGAAGTAGAAGAGAGCCCTATTGGTGTTTCCTTTTGCACTGCATACTGCTGCCGATTAGCTCAGATATTTTTCTGAAGAAATCTGTAAACGTAGAAAAAGCACAGTAAGAAGCATAATTGCTAAATCCTGCATTAGTAAACTTTTCAGATTTTCTATGTGAAAGATTATGAAAATGACAAATCAGGATTTTCCCCATATGAACTAACTCATAAAAACTCACCTCCCAAATTTTTACTTTTATTCACATTGTGATTAAAACAAGGCAGATCCATGAAAGAAAAGATAAAATCCACAGGTTGATAAAGAACATTTTGACTGACAGCAATTGCTAAACCTGATATTTTCATTCATTTATAATAAATGTATTTAATATTTATTAGTACTCAATAGGTGCCAGATAAGCTTTTAAATGCTTTGTACATTTTTTTTTCTTTGTTTAATCCACATAGCTGCCTGGCAAGTTACAGCTGTTATTTGTTCTATGATATAGAGGGAATCTGAGATGCAGAAGGTTTTAGCAACTTACCCAAAGTCACAAAAATAATAACTAGCATAACTTGTCCTTGAGACTCCCAAAATGACCTAGAGCCACATACTAAAAGGACAGTACTACAGTGATGCCATGGAGATGACTGCTACAAACTGCTTCATGGTTCAATCTTTCACCTTCAGACACTCCGTGATTGGGAAAAAAAAGTAGAGATAAAATGTTTTGACCTCCAGAAACCCTAATAATAATACAATTTATTACTCACTGTAAATAAGAGGGGTTTTGAATACTAAAGGCCACATCTATAGAGAGTGTCCAGAGAAGAGAAGACTTGTAGAAAGATGAAAGGTTCCAAATAGATCCTAAATGGTGAGGCTTTTAGAAAATAGATAAATTCAATATTTAAATCAAAGTCAGATTTAGAAGAGAACAAACCTGGTTGAATATGGTAGAATAAGACATAATGTTGGAAAAATATATTAGAATAAGGTAATAGAAAGACTAACTTTCAAGTTAGGTGGAATTTTTAACTTGAAATTTTATCTTTCTAGTGTAGGTACTAATGATAGAAGCTGCAAAAACAACCAGGAAGATATTTTTATTCATTTATGCTATGTGAGCTCATTAACAGGCTGGAGTGATTACCTCTGATCTTTACGTATCAACTTGACTCTCCAAGAGATAAACTAAACAACCCATCAGTTCAGATATTATATGCTAGTTATAACAGGAAAACCAACTTTAAAAATTCTTTACTTTTTAACCATAAAAATGAAATATACTCTGTGAACAGAATCAAATAACCTTTATCATTCCATTAGAAACAGTAAAAAATGCAATGAATATAATATCATGTCTTTGGGTCTGTAATACAAAAAGAAAAACTTGGGGTACATCCCTTATAAGCCTCATGTTTTATATCGATTGAAGTTTTTATGTTGTTCCTCTGACATATTTGTCATATAAGGGATTATAATTAAGCTTAGAGCTTTAAAATAGCATTATTTTCATTTGACATAAATCAGATTGTTATGTGACTGGATTATTTTACTTAGTATAATGTCATCAAGATTCCCCTAGGTTGTAACATATGGCAGGATTCTATATTTTTATTGTTGCATAATATTCCATTGTATATCAGTACCTCATTTTCTTTATCCATTAATTTGTGCACAAAAGTTTAGGCTGTTTTCACTTCTTGGTAAATGGGAGTAATGATGCAGTGAACACAGGAGTGCAAATATTTCTTTAAAATTTTGATTTCAGTTCTTTAGAATAAATATCCAGAAATGCAATTACTGGATCATGTAGGAGTCCTATTTTTAATTTTTTGAGGAATTCCATACTGTCTCCCATACCATCTGTCAACCTACTTTCCTACCAGGAGTGAAAAGGGTTCTAATTTTTCACATCCTCAACATTTGTTATTTTCTATTTTTTTTTAAAAGAAATGGTCATAAGATGTGTAAGGTGATATCTCATTTTAGTTTTCTTTTGTCTTTCCATGTTAATTATATCCCTATAAAAATCCCAAAGGCATTTTTACATAAATATAAAAAATAATACTAAAGTTCATATGGAAGTACAATTTTGGAAAGCAAACAGAGAAAGAAGAACAAAACAAAGGCTTATGTAATTTCCTGACTTCGATACAGATATAGCTGCATAATCCAAACAGCATGGTATTGGCATAACACCATGCATAAACTCATGAAATGGCAGAGAAATTCCAAACATAAACCCTTGCATATAATGTTAATTGGTCTTTGAGAAGGATGCAATAATACATGAAGGTGGAAAGTATAGTTTCTTCAGGAAATGGTTCTGTGAAAACTCAATATTCACATTATAAACAATGGAATTGGACCTTTATTTTGTATCATTTACAAAGATAAACTCAAAGGGATTACAGGCTTACCTAGATATGATCTAAAATATATGATTCGTAAAAGAGAACATAAGGAGTAAACATAAGAGTTAAAAGGCAGCCTACAATGCGGAAGAAAATGTTTGCAAAGCATGTTTAAGTGGTTTATATCCAAATTATGTATGGAATTCCTCCAACTGAATAGTATAAAAACAAAAAACCTTGCTAAAAATGGACAAAAGACTTAAATAGATATTTATGCAAAGATGATATGCAGATGACCAACAACCATATGGAAAGATACTCAACATCTCTAATGGACATTTAGTGTGATACCATTAGAATATAGGGAATATGAATTGACATAGAATAAGAAAACAAAAAAAACTGATGATTGTTTTCTTTTCCTAGGTTCTTTTTGTGTTCATTTTATCTAATGTTGAATTTATTGACATGAGATTGTTTCTACTTGTATTTTTAAATATCTGCATGATCTGTAGTGATATTTCCATTTTCCTTACTGATATTTATGATTTATAACTTCTCTGTTTTATAATCCATCTGGCTGCATGTATGTAATTTGTACTGATATATCCAAATAATAAATTTATTTTATAGATTTTCCTTTTATTTCTACTTCATTGATCTATTTCTCATGGTATTTATTTTATTTCATGCAAATAGGTTTGAGTATATGCAATTTTTACAAGTATTTCCAAATAATTCTCTTATTTTTGTAGTTTCTTCTTACTTCAACTTTATTTATTTCTCATTTTATTTAATTTATTTCATTCAAGTAGAAAGTTTGAGTCTAATTTGTTAGATCCAAATTTATTTTTCTAGTTTCTTAAAATGATAGCTTAATTTCTTATGTCATTTTTAAATTTAAACATATATGTGATTCATTTTACAGTTACCTTTATTTTTAATCACATTACTTCTTTGTGTAGATTCAAATTTGTATCTGATATTATACCATTTCTGCTGATAATTTCTATCTGATACACTCCTTGTGCTGAGAAGTTTTCTTAACATTGCAATCAGTGCAGATCTTCTGACATTCATGTCTCAGTTTTTTTCTTAATATATCTTTGTTTATCCCTCATTTTTGAAAAATATATCTATTAAATATAGAACTCTGGAATGCAAGTGAATTTTCTTCAGTATTTCAGCATATTTATAATGTTATCTTTGTCTTGCAAGAGTTACTAATAATAAATAAAAAGGGAGGAAGGGTGAAATGAAATTGACCAAATTATGGTTTGTACATATATAAATATGCAACAGTGAATTTCACTTTTGTGCGCATCTATAAAGCACTAATTTTAAATATATATAAATAAATAGAAGGAAGACCAGTAGAACAGAGGAAGGGGGAAAGGGGAGAGGAGAAGAGGAGAGAAAGAGGAAGTACTCAGGAATGAAATTGAGCACATTATATTTCATGCATGTATGATTATGTCAAAATGAACCCCACTAATATGTATAATTATAATGCATTAATAAAAACATTTTTAAAAATATGCTGTATAATACTTAGTTTGCTCTTTTGTATACTCTGTCCTCCCATCTCCTTTCTGGCTTCAGGACTTTCTTTTTGCCCTTTATTTTTAGCAGCTTATCCATATTTGCTCTAGATGATTTTGTTCAATATTTTTCTATAGATGATTTTGTGGATTATAATTTTATTTTCCTTTTTATTTTACTTTTCTCCTGACACATGATATTATGTTAGTTCCCTGCTTTGGCATTTGCATGATAGATTTTTGGCTTTCATTAATTTTGTTAAATTTCTAATCATCTGTTAAAATGTTTCTTCTAACTATTGCTCTTCTCTGAGCTCCCAATTGTGTACATGCTATACCGTTTGATATTGTCCCAGAGTTCTTGGATATTCTGGTCTGTCATACTCATCTTCATCTCTTTCTCTTTCTGTTTCAGTTTGCATAACTTTAGACTCAGCTTTTGTTTCATTGCCTCAATTGTATCTATTCTGTTTATCAGTTTATTGATAGAATTTTTACTGTCTGATATCATAATTTTACACGTAGATATTGTTTGGTATACTTTCTATAATGTTATAATGTGAAATAATCTGAAACCCATTCATTTTCAATTTTTTGAAATTTCTCTTCTAAATGTTTTTATTAATGCATTGTGGTTATCCATGACAGTGAGATTCATTTTTTCACATTCAAAATTGCATATAAGATAATTTGTTTCATTTCAATTCCTAGTACTTCCCATTCCTCTCCCCTCTTCTCCCCACAACCCTTCCATTTCTCCATTGGTCATCCTTCTATTTATTTTTTTTTATTTTTAAATTAAAACATTATGATTATAAATAAAAGTGGAACTCATTGTGATATATTCATATCTCCCCAAAGCATAATTTGGTTAATTTCATTTTGCAGTTCTCCTTTCACATTTCTCTTTTCTACTCTTTGATTCCTTTCTTCTACACCACTATTCCTTCTGTTTTAAGGAGATCTTTTTTTTTTTTTTAATTCCTCATTCTCTCTTTCATATGGGAGAAAACATTCAACCCTTGACTTTCTGAGTCTGGGTTATTTCACTTAACATGATATTCTCCTATTCCAACTATGTACTAGCACATAATGTAATTTCATTTTTATGACTAAGTAAAACTCCATTATGTATATACATTCATTGTCTTTATCCATTCACATGATGAAGGGCACCTAGTCTGGTTCCATAACTTGGTTTTTGTGAATTGTGTGGTTATAAATATTGATATGCCTGTATCACTATAGTACGCTGATAGATACCTGAGAGTGGGATAACTGGGTCATAAGATGATTCCATTGCTAGTCTTTTGAGAAGTCTTCATACTACTTTCCAAAGTGGTTGTACAAATTTGCTGTCCTATAAACAATGCATGAGTATACCTTTCCCCCACATCCCCTCCAACATTTATTATTATTGTATTCTTGATAATTGTCATTCTAAGTGGAGTGAGATAAAATTTCAGTGCCATTTTGATTTGCATTTCTCTGATTGCTAAGGATGTTGAATGTTCTTCACGTTTCCATTTGCATTTATTCTTTTCAGAAAGGTCTGTTTTGTTCATTTGTCCATTTATTAATTGATTATTTAGTTATTTAGTGTTCAGTTTGGTTTTTTTTGGCTATTTATATATTCTATCGATTATACCTTCTGTCACAAAAGTAGCTAGCAAAGATTTTCTCCCATTCTGTAGGCTGTCTATTCATATCCTTCATTATTTCCTTTGCTGTGAAGAAGTTTTTTAATTTGAAGCCATATTACTTAGTGATTCTTGGTTTTGGTTTTGAACTTTAGGAGTCTTATTAAGGAGGTTGGTGTCTGCACTGACGTATTGAGCTGTTGACACTATGTTTTCTTCTAGCAGTTGCAGTCCTTCTGATGTAATCCTTAAGACTTTGATCGACTTTTCATTGATCATCCACTTTTTGTATGATCAAATTATGTGCAATGGGAGAGGGATATCTCCAGTTTTCCAAACATAATTTGTTAAAAAGGCTATCTTTTCTCCAACATGTGGTTTTGGCACTTTTGTCAAGGATCAGATGACTGTATCTATGTGGATTTGTCTGTGCATGATACCAAATTCTTGTCAAAGTTTGGTTAAATTCTTAATTTCTACTTGAGATACAAAGTTACAGAGAGCATGGGTCCCAAACGCCAATGAAGAGAAAGTTAAATAATCTCCAAACTCACAGCTTTTCTGAA
The DNA here is from genome assembly GCA_020662805.1 of Glaucomys volans. NCBI lineage: Eukaryota > Metazoa > Chordata > Mammalia > Rodentia > Sciuridae > Glaucomys > Glaucomys volans. Next base: position 344,182 of record JAJEJO010000232.1, read on the forward strand.
ACTCATCACAAAGATAAGGTCACAATGCAAACAAGTAAACCAAGTTCTCGGAGTTGTCTGATTGGAATAGCATCAAGGCCCAGTCACAGGGGACCTCGGTATTTGCCATTCATTTCAATGGGTCTTCACTGGTGTTTTGATGGACAAGGGTATGGAAAGATGTCAGAGGGAGGGTTTGTGGTGCAGTCCTGAAGGAGGCTGCTGCTGAGGAATAGCTGTGAAGCTGCAGCTACTTCTCTAGACTCTCAAATGAAGCCAACTCCTTAAGTTCTTGGGAGATACGGTATAAATTCACCCTCAGAATCAAGAAAAACTCCATGGTTTCTGGGGTTGAAATATAATCAAAACCCCTTTACCCCTGAGTAGCCTCAAGGACTGAAACAAAGAACCAGTAATGCAGAGGAAGGGTAAAATAAAATTCCCTCTGAAGTAGTAGTAATAAATCACAGTGGGTTTTCTATTTTGTTGGAGTATAAATTTTCAAAATAGCTTCTAATTATGTTTTGTATTTCAATTGTGTCTGTAATATTTCCATTTCCATCACAAATTTTAGTAATTTGGATTTTCTCTCTCCTTCTCTTCGTTAGTGTGGCTAAGGGTTTATCAATTTTGTTTATTTTTTCAAAGAACCAACTTTTTGTTTTGTCAATTTTTTGAATTGTTTCTTTTGTTTCAATTTCATTGATTTCAGCTCTAATTTTAATTATTTCCTGTCTTTTACTACTTTTGGTGATGATCTGTTCCTCTTTTTCTAGGGCTTTGAGCTGTAATGTGAGGTCACTGATTTGTAGACTTTTCATTCTTTTATTGAATGCACTCCATGCAATGAATTTTCCTCTTAGCACTGCTTTCATAGTATCCCAGAGATTCTGATATGTTTTTGATATGTTTGTTCTTGTTGACCTCTAAGAATTTTTTATTTCCCCCCTAATGTCTTCTGTTATCCATGCATCATTCAATAGCATCTTATTTAACCTCCAGTTGTTGGAGTAGTTTCTGATTTTAACTTTATCCTTGATTTCTAATTTCATTCCATTATGATCTGATCGAATACAAGGTAGTATCTCTATGTTCTTGTATTTGCTAAGAATAGCTTTGTGGCATAACATATGGTCTATTTTAGAGAAGGATCCATGAGCTGCTGAGAAGAAAGTTTATTCGGTTTTTGATGGATGGAATATTCTATATATGTCTGTTAAGTCTAAATTAGCGATTGTGTCATTGAGTTCTATGGTTTCTTTGTTCAATTTTTGCTTGGAAAATCTGTCCAGTGGTGAGAGAGGAGTGTTAAAGTCCCCCAGTATTATTGTGTTTTGGTCTATTTGGTTCCTGGAATTGAGAAGGCTCTGACTGACGTACATGGATGTGCCATTGTTTGGTGCATAAATATTTATGATTGTTATGTAAGAAAATTTCAGACCAATATCCCTAATGAACATAGATGCAAAAATTCTTAACAAAATTTTGGCAAATTGCATACAAAAGCATACTAAAAAGATAGTGCACCCTGATCAAGTGGGTTTCATCCCAGGGATGCAAGGGTGGTTCAACATTCAGAAATCAATAAATGTAATTCACCACATCAACAGATTTAAAGTCAAGAACCACATGATTATTTCAATAGATGCAGAGAAAGCATTTGATGAAATACAGCACCGCTTCATGCTCAAAACACTAGAAAAAATAGGAATAGTAGGAATGTTCCTTAACATTGTAAATGTTATCTATGCTAATCCCACAGCTAACATCATTCTAAATGGAGAAAAATTGAAAGCATTCCCCCTGAGAACTGGAACAAGGCAGGGATGCCCTCTTTTGCCACTTCTGTTCAACATTGTCCTTAAAACTCTAGCCGGAGCAATTAGACAGACCAAAGAAATTAGAGGAATATGAATAGGAAAAGAAGAGCTCAAACTATCCCTATTTCCTGATGACATGATGCTCAATTTAGAAGACCCTAAGAATTCCACCAGAAAACTTCTGGAACTCATAAATGAATTCACTAAAGTAGCAGGATATAAAATTAATGCTTATAAATCTAATGCATTTTTATTCATAAGTGATGTATCCTCTGAGAGAGAAATTAGGAAAACTATACCATTTACAATAACCTATAGGAAAACAAAATACTTGGGGATCAATCTAACAAAAGAGGTAAAAGACCTCTACAATGAGAACTACAGAACACTAAAGAAAGAAATTAAAGAAAGTCTGAGAAGATGGAAAGATCTCCCATGTTCTTGGATAGGCAGAATTAATATAGTCAAAATGGCCATACTACCAAAAGTGCTATACAAATTCAATGCAATTCCAATTAAAATCCCATGAAGGACCTCATAGAAATAGAGCAAGCAATCATGAAATCCATTTGGAGGAATAAGAGACTCAGAACAGCTAAAGCAATTCTTAGCAAGAAGAACGAAGCAGGGAATATCACAATACCAGACCTTCAAATGTACTACAGAGCAATAGTAACAAAAATAGCATGGTATTGGCACCAAAATAGACAGGTAGATCAATGGTACAGAATAGAGGACACAGAGACAAACCCACATAAATACAGGTATCTCGTAGTTGACAATGGAGCCAAAAACATACATGGAGAAAAGATAGCCTCTTCAACAAATGGTGCTAGGAAATTGGAAATCCACATGCAGCAATATGAAACTAGACCCATATCTCTAACTCTGTACAAAACTCAACTCAAAATGGATCAAGGACCTAAGAGTTAGACCAGAGACCCTGCACCTAACAGAAGAGAAAATAGATCCAAATCTCCATCATGTTGTCATAGGACCTGATTTCCTTAACATGACTCCCAAAGCACAAGAAATAAAAGCAGGAATCAATGATTGGGATAGAGTCAAACTAAAAAGCTTTTTCTCAGCAAAGGAAACAATCAGCAATGTGAAGAGAGAGCCTTCAGAGTGGGAGAAAATCTGACACACACACTTCAGATAGAGCACTAATCTCCAGAATCTACAAAGTGCTCAAAAATCTTTACACCAAGAACACTAATAACCCAATCAATAAATGGGCCAAAGAAATGAACAGACACTTTACAGAGGAAGGTCTACAAGCAATCAACAGATTTATGAAAAAATGTTCAAGATCTCTAATAATAAGAGAAATGCAATTCAAAACTACCTTAAGATTTCATCTTACTCCAATTAGAATGTCTTTTATTAAGAATACAGGCAACAGCAGGTGTTGGTGAGGATGTGGGGAAAAGGGTATCCTCATATATTGCTGGTGGGATTGCAAGTTGGTGCAGCCACTCTGGAAAGCAGTGTGGAGATTTCTTAGAAAACTTGGAATGGATCCACCATTTAACCCTGCTATCCCACTCCTTGGCCTATACCCAAAGGACTTAAAATCATCTTACTACAGTGATGCAGCCACATCAATGTTCATAGCTGCTCAATTCACAATAGTTAGATTGTGGAACCAACCTAGATGCCCTCAATAGATGACTGGATAAAGAAACTGTGATATGTATACACAATGGAATATTACTCAGCCATAAAGAAGAATAAAATTATGGCATTTGCAGGTAAATGGATGATGTTGCAGACTGTTATGCTAAGTGAGATTAGCCAATCCCTAAAATCCAAAGGCCAAATGATCTCTCTGATAAGTGAATGATGATGCATAATGCGGGGTGGAAGGGTGGCAAGAATGGAGAAAGGATAGAGAGCATAGAGGGAAGGGAGGGGAGTGGGTTTGACGTGGGGAAGTAATAATAACAGTATGTGTGACAGATATCATTGCCCTTTGTACATGTATGAATGCACAGATGGTATGACTCTACTTTGTGTACAACCAGAGAAATAATAGCTGTACTCCATTTGTGTTCAATGAATCAAAATTAAATAATTATAAAAAAATCACAGTTGGCATAGTATTCTGCACTATTTGCAAGCCTGGGTAGTTCTAGGGAAAGGGCAGGGAACCATTTTCCATTCCAGTATAATCACAGATACAGGGCAAAGTTTGTCTTGGGTCTTAAAATAGAACTAGTTAGAAAACAGGACCCAAGAATATTCAGAAACCCTTCTGTGCTTGTCTGAGCCAGAGGGTCAGAGTAGGACAACAGAGAAACTACCCAATTGATGACATAAGCTTGAAATTATAGCATTACCTTTCTCCAAGTATTGTTGGAGATTTGATGAACAGTGCCTTGGGTGGATTATACCTAAGAGAGTATTATTACCATTAAAAGCACTATGAATGGGAAATATGAAAAACATGGTTACTACTTCTATTAATAAAAATGAAGACTTAAGGAGGTTTACATGGCATTCTAGGGCAATAATTATATAGTCTTAAAATAATACAAGCTTTTAAAATTAAAACCTCAAGATAAATATTTCTGTTTAGTTAGTTTTAAAATGTGCACATCCTAAATGTTATTTAATACATCAAAATACTTCAAGATCATATTAGGTACATCAAAAAACATCCTCAGACACATGAAAGTTTGTCTAAGTCTCAGTTTTATAAAAGTCTTTCCAAAGCTTTTGGACAATTTTGATGGGCACAGAGCAATATTTTTATGTAAAAACCTAAGCAAATAAACCATATTAGTTGAAGAATGGAATTTTCTTTGATTAAACACTGAGGAAATGATGCATGTAATTTGTTCATTGTTGAAATTAAGTGATTTCTGTGAGTGTAAAAGATGAATGTTCTTCTATTAAATTTATTAAAGTTGCAAAATTGAATGTCTTTGTGTTTTAGGAGTTTCTTATTGTTTGAAGAGGTGTTCCAAACAATACAACTGAAAGAATATTTCCTTAGAATTAGTCATCAGGGTTGCTTTTTTCTACATAATTTATTTGGCTGTGGTTTTGCTCAGGAATAATTTCATCTTGGAACTAAGATTTCTGCTGCTCAGTTGGTACAGTAATACATCATGCCATTAAAGTTTTTTGACTTGATATTCTCTCTCTAGTTATGTTGATGAGATAGCAAATAGAGAAGGATATTCTGCCTGTTTATAGCCTTCATCATGTTCACAGAAAAAAAATGCTTTTGGTTGGCCTGAGCTGGCAAGGATGGTAATGATGAGAATTAATTAGGAATCACACATATGCATACAGTGAGAAGAACAAATTATAGGTATGTTCATTGCTGGCTTTTAAAAAATGGAATGTTAGTTTTCTTATGTGCTTGTAATTTCTGTTCATTTTATGAACCATTACACAGCATTCTGATCTGATCAGTTCTATGTATTTATCATAAGGCTTTATTAACTTGAAAAGGAAATGGACAAATGTTATATTGAGATGGACAGCATCCTGAAAGAAATTTGTTTCTAAGGAAAAGTTAGAATCTGGATTGTTATTTTACATTGGTTTATTCTGCTCACTTCCATTGGAGACTATGGCTCTATCATATTGAAGAAAAATGTAATAATTATTGTAGTATATTCATTAGCATGGGAGAAAGAGAAAAGATGATTCTGGATTCACAGTATGAAATCCCTTTTTGGTACAGTTCCAAACAGCATGAGATTTATGGGAAATTTCATAGGAGGTAGTCCCCACCAAAGTCCTAAAAAACGTGTTTGAAGACCTTCTTGTCATTTCCTGACATTATCAGTCTAATATTTAAGGGAATCTGAAAAAAGAATATTCAAAATGCCAATGAATGATGTCTTTTGCATCATTAACCGTAAGTGCTCTCAATGAAAAATGAATCTGCAATTGAATTGTAAAATCCAATATCCTTTCTAACAATAAAAACAAAATAGATTATAATGGAATGAAAAAGAGGGGCAATAGGAACTGTTTAGCTAGTATTGTCCTTTTGTATTTTATCTCTTCCTATTTACTTATCCCTCTTCCCCCTTAGACAATAAACGATGTAGAGGCAGTTTCTAGTTCTTGTGCATGATTGCATTCCAGGTACCTAGCTTTTTCCATCTGACATATTAGCTCAATAAATATTTGCTAAATCACTATTACTGAAAATAATCAACAACTGGGCTGAAACATTTCTTAACTTCTTTAAAGGGACTTTTTGAGGGAAAGCTGTACTACACGTTTATCTGAGTATCTTGTATTAGTATCTTCTTGGTCGAATGGGGTAGGTAATATAATCTGTTCCCATTTCCATAGCTTTTAAGAGTTCTAGTCCTGCTTCCCTTCTGTATGTGGGTGCTTTTATGTTCTTCCATTACAACACCACACTCCTTGAGTACTTTTTTCATCACCATCAGTGTATCTCAGTTCTTTATCACATATAAATTAGTTTATAGCACCAAGCAATTGATCTCCATGTCCACATGTTGCTCTTTACTTCTTTGTAATTAATGGCTTTATGACTTGTGCCCTTTCTCATTGTTTTCATTGTCATGCATTTTCATTTATCTTCTATATGCCACATAGAGTTGGAATGTGTTAAATAAAAGTTGTGTCCAGAATGTGTGACAGATACCATTGCCCTGTGTACATGCATGAACGCACAGATGGTGTGACTCTACTTTGTGTACAACCAGTGAAACAATAGCTGTACTCCATTTGTGTTCAATGAATCAATAAGTAAAAAAAAAAAAGAAAAAAAAAAGTAGCACCAAAGCCCATAAAAAAAAAAAGTTGTGTCCTATTTTATCCCCAGCTGTCAACTTATTTCCTTTCTTTTTTATACTACTTCTTATATTGAAATTTTTTCCCTTCTTTTAGAGAAAGCTGTCTTAGCTAGATTTTTTTTTTTTTTGTGGTACCTGGGAATAAACTTAGAAGCTTTCTACCACTGAGCTACATCCCCAGCCCTTTTCATTTTTAAAAACTTTGACACAATGTCTTTCTAAGTTATCCAGCTCAGGCTCGGCTAGAGCTTTCAGTGCTCCTGCCTCAGCATCCTGAATTGCTGAATTGCAGGAGTGTGTCACTGCAGCAGGCTAGATTTCTATTTCTAGTGTTTGCTGATAAAAATATTTCAATTCTTTAAACATTTGGTTAGAAAATAGGAACCTGGTCCTTTTTATTTGGTCTCTCTCTGCCCATGTTTATGTGTACACATGATGTCAAAAGAAAAAAGCATTCATTTTTCAACATTTTATACTTTGCCTATGAATCAACTAGATGACTATGATTATTCTAGGTTTTTTCAGTGGATTATAAAGACAGTTCCATTTGTAACCCTTTCTCATGCCACTTTATAGAGCATGGTTCAGAAATGTTCATTTATAGCTGAGTCAGATTCATTTTACACTACTAATATGTTTTTCCAAACTAGACATTGTACATTTTCCTAAATTTTGCACAAGAGATTTCCTTTGAGAGTGGTCTTTCCTGGAGTTCAACTGATTCCAAGGATCTGAATTCTTTGTCATTCATCATCTTAGTGCTTTAAAATATTCTTGTATGTATTAACTAGGATTAGGTGCATTTTAAGAGGTACATTCTTCTTAAATTTTTTTTTTTTAGTTGTGGATGGACATGTATCTTAATTTAATTTATTTATTTTTATGTGGTGCTGAGGATTGAACCCAGGGCCTCACACATGCTAAGTGAGCACTCTTCTACTGAGCCACAACCACAGCCCAAGAGGTAGATTCTTTATAACAAATCTTACATAGATTTTGACTATAGAAAGGTGCTGTATTGTTAACTTCCAATAAGCATATCCTGGGAAGACTTTCATGAACACTCAGTACCACTTTTTTTCTTAATTATTAATTTGGTTAAATCATTGAAGTTAGAGGATTCTCTCATGATAAAATACTCTCAACAAGTTAATCCTCCTCAGTGGTATGCTACTAGAAAAGAGTGGGACCAAATGTTCTTGGAGAAATGGTGTTTGTTAGGTGTGTAAACACCTAGTAAGGTTTTTCCTATAATCAGCTATAAATTTGCATAGATGCATAATAGTATATATTATTGAGCGTTTAAGTAAGAATTGCTTCCCAATGATCATTGTTTAGCATTCTCATATTTGATTAGAATATCCATTCAGATATGCTTGGTTAGAGAACAGGACTACATTTTTAAATCTACAAAGCTTCTGTCTAGAATCAGTCAATTTACATATGTGATCTGAAACACACATTGTTCATGTTTCCCTGGTACTGTAAACACCTCCGTGAACCTCCGTGAACCAGAGTATGAAGCTTAAAGGTTCCTAGGAACCAAGACAGTCTTGATTGATGTATGGCCTAATAGGTACTCGGTAGTCATGCTTGAAATCCTCTGGCATGAATATCGTAGTCAAAAAGGTATAACAGATTGCCTTAAAAACTGAGTAAAGAGTGATTGGGGCCAAATTCTATTTACTTTTAAGTATTGATGTTACTTTTGAAGAGGTGAGGAAAATAGCTTGTATAAAAATAAATGCTTGAAAACAGCAATCTGAAATGATTCTAGTAAGTCTTTAAGAAGCAGAGTTCCAGCTTCTACAAATTCCTTGAAGCCAAATAAATGCCTTTTTATATACTTTACCTCTGTTACATCAGATTAAATTTTCAGTTAATAATTGAATGCATCAGCTGCTCCAAACTCTCATTCAGCTGCCTGGAGAAGCTGCCTACATTGTGTGTATCCTTCTCTTCTCCATCCCACAGAGTTGATAAGCCATTTATAAAGTTGAATTCCAAACCAAATTATATTACTTCCCTTATTTGTCTCCTAGTGACTCCCAGTTGACCATGGGAGAAAATGTGATCATCTTAGCTTGACGTTGATATTTTCTTTTTTATGTAGAATTACCATCTTATTTGTAACTCATTAGTTATTAAATTTTCATTTGCCTTTTTATAGAATTTGATTTTTCTTAGACTCTTAACATTTAGAATTTTCTAGTAGGAGATAAACAGAAATAATTATATGAAACAACCTACAGTTTTCCCGAAAGCAAAACATTTGGTAGAAAACATCATATGTCCTGATTTGATTATGTGTATAGGCTACACATAAGACATATATGATTTGAAGAAACCAAAAGAAAGAGATCTAGAAAATAAATTTGCTCCCTGTAGTTCTGCTACTTAATCAAATTTGCATCTTTTTACTATTTGTTTATTTGTGTTTACTATTTTTGTCCCAGAGCCAAAAATCATTGTGCTATGTCCGTTGTAAGATTCAAAATACTCTGAAACAGTGATCTGCCATTTAGAAACATTCTCATAATTTTTTTGCATACATCACCAAGATTTCTATTCCAGAAAAAAACCCAGCTTTGTTGATGTGGACATACATTAATTCCTATGGAACTTGGATTGTGTCTGTGTTTCAAGGGAGAGGCTTTTAAAATTTTTATTTTCAACAGATTTCCATCTTCAATAATTTGACCAATTCTTATGAAAAATTTTAATTGTCACATATTATTTTATGTGTGAAGGAGGGACTTTTATTCATAAAGGCAGGCATGGCATGAGCATTAGTAGTAACTCACAGAATATAGACAAAGACATTAATAAGTTTTATTTGTCTAACGTGAAATGAGAAAAATAAAATGATTTTGGATAATATTGATTAAAAAATGAGTTGTGTATTTGGATACTGTGTTATACCATTAATGTTCAAAAAGCTATTGTATGAGAGGATTTTCTCGAGGCTAGCAAATACAGTCAACAAGTGCTAGAGTCAGGTCTGGGTCAGCTGGTGTAATTGCTAGAACTCAAACAATGAACTGAAAGGGCTTACAGGGTTTCCTGAGATAGGAATTGCAAAATGTGTATTTTAACACTTTTATGTTTATGCAATAATTTTTTAAACATATCAGTAATATTACAAATTTTACTAGAAAAAACTATCCTTATAATAGGCCCTTTAAACCTTTAAAATAAAAAGAAATTTTTATTTTCAAAAATAATTCAACCTTACATTTTCTATACCAAGTATTACCTGAGTTAGCTGAAAACAATGCAGTGATTTTTGTAATTGTTTATGTATTTTGGATGAAGCACAAACAAAATCTCAAAATGTTAAAAAATAAGGAACAAATATCAAACTGCTTTCACATATACAAAAAGTGTGAGGAGTATTTAAAAATCACTCTTGTGTTGGTAGAGCAATGAGAGCATTCATGTGAGATCTATTTCATTTTAGAATGTGTTCCTAGTCAAGCAAAACCAGAATTCTCCCCATGAGAGGATGTCTAGATCAAAGCAACTGCTTTTACTTCAGTTTCTTAAACCACGAAAATATTTGGAATACATTTCAAGCTCCCCATGTCCTTATAACTTTCCCAGTAGGTTTATTTTAACTCTGAGCATCTGGTTATATTGGTCATTGGGAGGAAAATCCTTCCTAGAATATACAGTTGGTTGTTAGAAGGGAATATTCAACATGGGTAATAGCAACATATCTTCCCAGTTATAGAATGAGGAAATAGGGTAGGGAACCTGTGGCATGTAATTAGATGGAATGAATTTCCGATGGCCAAGGGGATTGCAAGCAGAGAGGATAATAATTTTACACAGCCACAGAGACAATTAGGATTTGTATCATCAAACTTTTCAGGCTTAATAGTAGAATGTTGGAAATTATACAGAACAATGTGTACTTATTGAAATGTATGCAGGATTGAATGTAATCTAGGCTCATGAGATTCATAAAATCTGAATGAGAGACTGCAATCTGTCATTTAAAATGTTTGATTGCTACCTATAATAAAATATAATATGAATATGACATCACACAATGTACTGACTCATATAGACTTGAGGTAGTGTAAAGTAATTCGGTGAAATTGTCATTATCTGAGCTGAGAATCTTCTGATAGCTGGGGCACTTGTGGGAAGAAAGCAACACCAGAATATGTTCTTAGTTTCTTTGGTAAGGACTGAAAAATTTTTAGATAGTACTCATCTCCATGACATATGTAACTATATTTAGACATGCTAACATTTTGATGAAACTATGAAACATCATCATGATGAAATTGATTAGAGAGATTTTTAAGTAAATGTATATGAAATGAATTTTTATTTGAGTTGTTTGACATAAAACTCTGCAATTCCTTCAACAAAATTATTCTATGTTTATTATTCTCTATATATTCTACATATATATCAGATAACTGACATTTATCTTAAGTGCCAAATCATTTAAATAAACTTTGAATATTTTGGAAAAAAATCTTTACAAATGCATTCCTCATTTTTCCTTTTCTTTCAACAGAGGATATTGCTATTAATTTCAGTATGACTGACACATATTGAATTTATATACATACACCTTTGCCTTTTATTTATTTATTTTTCTGGATATCAGAAGTCACTGATTCAGGTACATCTTTACTCTCCTTCTAGTGATATCCTAACTTTGAAGATTTCAGTCTAGTGGAATCTGAAAAAAACAAGAGTCAAACGTCTTAGATATTGTATAAGTGAACAGTTAAAAAAAGTTTTGAGTGAAGACTTAGCAGACTTTGCCTTAAACTAACGGACTTCATGCAACTGACTTCAAAAAAAGAAAGTCATTCTGAAAACGGTAAAGGAAATTCAAGTGCAAAATTGAAAGAGGAGAAGTTTGGAAGAAGTTTGCATTTAGGTTATTTCTGCTGTTCTTTCCAGAGAGATTTCATATAGCTCCTTATTTTCCCTCTTCCAGATTTACCAACCATGTTAATTTATGCCAAGTAAAATAATTGAAGTTAGGTTTTAAAATTCTTATCTCATAGATTTCATAGAGTATTTGATTCTATGTGTTATAATAAATTTGACATTTAAACAGGGTTATTATGAGAATGAAATGAGATGCTTTTTAATCATCATGTTGGGAAAACGGATTGAGATTGTTAATGGTGAACCTGGATGGACAAATGGTCACCATACTGAAATATGACATGTATGTTAAAAGATACTTGTTAGTTTTTTAAAATTCACTCATAAATTTTAAGTGTTTTGCTTTCAGCTTTTAAGGCAATTGTCTTTAGTTCACTAAAGTTGGCTCAAAGGGAAGCAAACAGTTAACCTTACATTTCTCTCTTTGGTCTTCATAAATCCTTTTTTTAGACCTTAGTTCACAAAGTAATTTTAGTCTTCTTTTACAAATAAAAGCAGTAGTTTGAAGGAATAGAATAATCTTTTCATAGTAGAGAAAAAGTGATTTTTTTTTTCTGAGTCTTTGCTGTCCACCTAATTCTTCAAAATAATTTGAAGGTTTAGAAAATGTTTTGTGATTTTTCTCTCCTGGGGAATGCCACTTAGTAGGTGCCAAAACATATTTAGCAGGTGGTAGCTAATTTTCATTTTAATGAAGCTAATCTTTTCAGACTAGGATAACATAAGGTTTTACCATCTGTGTGTATCCTATTTAGTTTATCCAGGTTGGGAAAATCTAAAAGAAGGTCTGTGAAACAAAAAACTAGATGTTGTTCAACAACAGCCTTAACTACCTGAAAGCACTTTTATTTTAACTTAAAGAATTAAATATATATATATATTAAATATATATATATATATTTCAATTTGTAATGTATTGGCCTAAACTTTTCTCTAAATTATATCTTTAAAATTCATGTTGGATGACCTTTTAGAGCATTACTTAGGAAATACTTTTATGTAAAATATCTCAAATTCTAGCTGAGAATTATTCCAGAGGAAAAATGCTAACAGCATGTTTTAAGAACCAGAGAATTAAAAGCTTTTTACACTTTTTAACCTTTCCATCTCCTGCATATTATCACTGATTACTTCCTTACACAATCTTTGTTTCAGGTTGTTTCTGGTATACATTGAACATCCCCATTAGCTTCTATTCCACTGCTTACAAAATTTAAGTGATTTTTTTAACCTTCCTGGAAGCATTTAAATTTAATTTTTAAGCTTAACACATATAAAATTATGGAAAAGTATCATGACATATGTTACTTTTTTTTATTTCAGAAAGTGAAAATTCTCTTTACTTCTTCAAAGTCACTTCCTAAATCTTATGTTGCTGAAGTATTAAATATGATAGTAAACATTTACTACATACTTGAATTTAAAAATGGTTTAGAATATCATGAACTCAATGAGCATCAAAGACTACAAAGGAGGAAACTCCTAGGCCTTAAAATAAAATGACATACATAGAAGAAGGTAAGGAAAGGCAGTAAGAAGACAGGATGAGAGATTTTATGAGGAGGAAGAAATTCCACATTTGCATGAGTGTTGTAGTTATTATACATGTTGAGCAATTTTATACTTTAGTACAAGGAAGAAAATGGAATTGGAAATAAAGAACTATCATTATTAAAGAGATCCAAAGTCAATTTACTATTGGGTTTGCAAAGCAGGGCAAATTTACAATTCTATTTAGAAGAAAACTCCACTTCATTAAAATGGTGAAGCACTTCAGGCAGTAGGATCATGGGGGTACCATCTATGTACCAATTATGTTTAAAAATGAAAGTTTAAAAACAGATTATACAGAAGAAGAAATGGCTAAATGTACAGAGAGAATAGAATAAAATTGGAAGATGCCTTTCTTTTCAAAATAGCATCTTCAGTGGTTTTTTCAAAAGTTTCTCTAATGGATTTAATTGATTTTAAAATAACTTCTTAATGGATGGACTGGGGACAAATAAATAAGACATGACAAAATTAAAAGTGGTTTAAATCGTGAGTCTATTAGATCAACATTAAGACATCTTTGAGAGTATTGTACTAACTGATAGGAAAGCATAATCCTGTTGATGTAACTGACAACAGTCTCTATCACTTTTGTAAATGCATTACACTTATTCCTCAGAAAGCAAAATCAATCAATATATTCCATTATGTATCATGCTTCAATAATTATTCTCAGAAACTGTGGAGCATGTTATGAAAATTAGTATTTGTAAATATGTTAATGAAGAAATGAGATGAAAACTTATTTAGCTTAAAAAATAAAGTTAAGAGATGTGACCCTATCATTGTCCTATTTTGTGATGTGATTGAACAGAAAAGATAAATTCCTTATAAATCAAGTCTAGGGCTGGGGTTGTGGCTCAGCGGTAGAGCACTTGCCTGGCGTGTGTGAGGCCCTAGGTTCAGTCCTCAGTACCACATATAAATAAACAAATAAACAAACAAATAAAATAGAGGTCCATCGACAACTAAAAAAAATATTTTAGAAGATCAATCTAGGGTTTACATATGTTTATTTTTTTTGATGTGATACAAATGCCTATTTTGAGAAGCTAAGACAAGTTATGGATGTGTGTACCACATAGTTCCTTTACAATATTCTTTTTAATTATTTCCTTTGATCAAGTTATTATTCATTACATTTTTTTATTAAATTTTTTTCTTAGTTGTGTATGGGCAGCATGCCTCTATTTTATTTGTCTTTATGTGGTGCTGAGGATCGAACCCAGTGCCTCACACATGCTAGGCAAGCACTCTGGCCCTAAGCTACAGCCCCAGCCCTATTCATTACATTTTGGGACTTTGTCTTCATTGTTCATTTCCTGACATTCATGATCAAACATGTATGTCTCATAGTATTTGAAAGGAAGTTAGAAACTACTATTTGCTCCTCCAGTGTTTAATTCTCCAATATTCTACATTTTTCATTTGGTAAGATTCCTTTAGAATATCTTTATGGTCCATTGTGGTCCATTGCTTCTCCACAGATGTATCCAAGTCCTTTCAGATCCCTCTTTCTGATTCCTCCTGTTTTATTAAAATAATTTTATACCTTTTCTTTAGGAAAGAAGGTTTTACTTCATAGAATGTTTTCCATTCCAAGAATTATTATTTTTCATGAAATTCCAACTGGAGGAATCCTTTCTTGAATGTATTATTTTAAAAAGACATGTAGGCAATGAAATCCACGAATTTTTTATATATCCAATTTTCTTTCTTATTTCTAAGTGATTGATATCTTTGATTCTGGATTGTGGGATTATAATCCTGTTTTTTTTTTTCATTAATGACATTCCTTTCCACCTAAATTATTATAGATGAAAATGCTGATGGCAATTTATTCTGTACTTTTTAAGTCTAGGCCTTCAGTCTTAAAGACTGTGATATTCTCTCTTTGTGAGTTTCAAGCATTTAACTGGCATTTGCTTACCTGTTTCTTTTATTAATATTCTTCAATCAACAATTTTAGATTCTTTCCTAGGAAGCTACTAAGTTTCCAATGTCAGAATTATTTTTGATATTTCTTTCTTTTCCTTCATAGTAGCTATTTTTGTGCTTTGTTCTATATATTGAGATATTTCTACCACTTGATCTTCCACTTTAGTAACTGGGATGTCAATGGTGATACTTTTCTCAGTTCATCTTTCAAAGTTGACTTTTTTTCCCCACAAAACGTGTGTGTGTGTGTGCGTGTGTGTGTGTGTGTGTGTGTACATATTCCTTGAATATTAAATTTTAGAATTTGTTTGTTTAAATGAACTAAAATGAAATTCGTCTGAATTCTGTTCTTTTTAATTCAGGCTTCTGCTTTATCTAGCAACTTTGTTTCATTCTGATCTAATCTTTGTGCATGTTTTACTCATTTTTATTCCTGTTTTTGAATGCCATTATTTTTCTTATCTATAATCCAATTCTGCTTATTGGAATACTCAAAGCAGCTAATATCCCCAAATTGGTGAGAGCTGTCTAAGCTTTGAAGGGGTACCTGCTGGCATGAAATTTCTTTTCTCCAGGAAAAGGAGGAAACCTGTTTGATGACTGATTTTCCTATCTAACAACTTATGGCTCTCCCAGCCTAGAAATATGGGGAAACAGTGACACATACTGATCTGGCAATTACTCTGGGGCCATCAAAACCACCAGGTCTTTTGGCTGAATATTTTTTTTTATGTGAGAATTATTTTTAATCCACCAAAGCCTTCCACTACTATTCAGGCCATCAGAACTCTCTTTCTTTTCCAGGATTCATTCTTTTTTGTTTATGTCCCCAATCTTTAAGATTCTGATTTTCATTCTTCCATTATGACAAAATGTTACATTTATTTATATATATATATGTGTATATATATATATATATATATATATATATTTCTTTTTTTTATTTAGTAACAGTGGAAACCTTAGGCCAAAGTGAATTCTCCAGCCTCTGTAGATTCTTTTCTCAGGAGGTATGTTGGTAAAGTGAATTAGGTTAGGAGGGAAGGACAGCAGGAATGCATTCGGGAATTCCCAATGATTTGTTTTCAGAACTATATTTCAGTTGAGAGTAATTACTGTCACTGTCAGTAATTGATGGAAACAGGGGTTGCCATCTATTGTGTAGCAAGGAGTGAAGAGAGTGCTGGCCAGAGCAACTGGGAATTAGGAGGTGGTGCCAATGGGCTCAATCTACCAGCAATTCAATTCTATATTTGTTGAGCATTTAAAGTATGTTCTAGGCAGTCTGTCGAGTTGATGTATAAGATGACATTATAAATAATACAAGGATCCTGCTTTCAATGTACTAAAAACCAGTTTCGGCATAGGAGACATGCCGGCAATGGTGAGCAGGTCAACTTACAGTGATTTCCATCTGTGCAGTCTTCTCCAAAAGACGGGCTGATAGGACACTAGAACAGAATTACACCAGCACTATCTCACTATGCCTTCTCTGTTTGTTACCAAAAGCCTGCAGGCTCTTTAAAGACCTCTCTGAAGCAGGTGTCATTTCAAGTATCCATGAACAAATCAGGTCAGCAGCCTCCACCCTCACCATGTATGGTCTTCTGGATGCCAAGCTCTACAGCATCTACTGTGTTGAATGAGTCCACCAATCAGTCACAATAGAACTGTGATTATTATGGATCCATTCTCTCAGCATTATGTAAAGTTTCTTTCTATACTTTAAGAATTTTATCCTAAGCAAAAGATGATTGCTTACGTATATTGGAGATGATGATTACTATGTCAGTGAGTTTGAATAAAACAACCAGAAAACATGTGCAGCAGTCTGATGATTTGGTTTTAAGATATAGCATCAAATCTTTTCATAGCTTCGATTTCAGAACTTATTTTTACTCTTGAACAATGGTTCATTTATTTTTCTCTCTATTGACTTCTAAGCAGAAGTGTTAAACTAATATGTATCTGATATTTTTATAATTCCTTTGGAAAATGTCTCTGGTTGCAATTATAAATTTACTAATGTTTTTCAACAACAACATGAAAACCTAGTTATAAACCAGTGATAATGTTATTGCCACAAAGTGAGCAAATTTTATAAAAATGTATTTCTATTACATTATTTTTTTCCATTTCCACCTGATAAATTCAGTTAATGATATGAAGAATAACCCTGTCAGCTTATATTCATTAAGAAATTATATGTAAACTAAAGTCTATATTAAAATCTATTTTTCACTAAAGCTAAAATCAAGTATCCACAATTTATTATGGGATAAAAGCAAATTTTCTTTAAAACTGCAAATGAATTCTACTCTAGATAAAGATTACCATATAAAATACAATGTGTAAATATAGAAAGTTAATACAAAATATTTCTATTTCAATATAGTCTTATCAAATATAACACACACATTTACTTACTTGATATATCAAAAAGAAGTGTTATAAATAAAATTACTGGTTTGGAACATTGAAGGTACAGTGATCAAGAAAATATTTTAAGGAAAGTTAAATTTGGCATAAAGATATATAATGTCCACCCAGACTTCTTGGTAATGCACTAATCTAAAATGGTAGAACTGTTTTGCGATTACTAGCATTGATCTAATAGCATATGATTTTCAAGAGTAAGGTAAAGAAGTGAATATTCTTATTACAGATATCTTTAAATGAGTCTTTTGAAACATTGAAAACTTGATCACAGTTTTATCTAAACACTTTCTCCTCTAGAAATCCCAATGTTCTCATACTAATTATCCACAAGCTACATAGCAGCTGAGAATATGACAAGAGATAATATCACCTACTCCTATTATAGTTAGCAAGACTAAATTCTAAAAAGTTTCAACTTTAATTTCTGCGATTGTGATTTTAAGTAAAGTGTAGTTCCTTTCCACTTTCTGATACTTAGGTAAAATACTAAGATCATCTTAAATTAAGTTATTGAACAATTAAGATTATAGGATCTTGATATTGTAAACTACCTCCTATTAGAGAGAGAGAGACTAAGTGACTCACGTTAAATTATGATTTATGGTTCCACCCAGATGCCCTGATCACATTACTAATTTTTATAAAGCTCCTTAAAAAGAATTCCCAATGTCATTTGAAGTATCTGACAACATATCACAAACTTCTGCTAAAATGCCAATGCCTGCATGAAATAGTATCAGATGGCCAGTTTCATGACAGCCAGATGATTTCCTTTATAGCTCTGTATATTTTTACTTTTCTTACAACAGTTACAGCTATGAGCTAATATTTAGAATTATTTTTCATACATTATAAAGCTAGGATAAGCCTGAAGGGAAGTCATAAATACTTAATAAAATGTCCAGGATCTCCAACAGATGCAAAAAATGAAGAAAAAAACTAAATTTCTGGAGTTCCTGTGATAGGGAAGTTATATGTCAGAACTGTGTGCTACCTATGTTTGTGAACAGAACCCAGAGTGGTGCTGGTGAGGACACAGCATGCAGAAAAACAGGTAAAAACTGTGGGCTCTGTGTACTATGTTGGTTTTAATTCCAGTAGAAAATGTTAATTGCATTTGGACTTTCTAAACCTAATAAATAACAGAAATTTTCCATGTCAAAAGAAAGGAACATTTTTCTTTGGGAGGGTTTTGGTAGCACTTGTTGAGATAATATTTGTCTCTAATAAGCTTCAGTCTCCTGAACTTGAAAACCACGGCTCTTCCTGATGTGGTTAGTGGTTGCTCTTGAGTATTTGGCAAGATATTTGACAAAATCTTAAGAGAAAAACAGATAGGTTTTTGAAATAATGCTGACTGATATCCAAAGGTTTATTAAAATAGAACCTTTTCTTTCTTTGCATTGACTGGAATTATTTTGTATTCAAAGTTGAAAAAATAAAAATTTTGTGTTGCAATAGCAAAAATTTTCATGCATCTTCATGGGTCAATTATATTCAGGATTCTTTTTTCAATGTGGATATTAATTTTGGAGAATACCAGGGGGCAAATTTTACTTGTTTTATACTGAAAACTACAAAAGCTGGTAACAGCTTCTGATATTACAAGCAATATTTCAAGCAAAATTTCATTAATTGTTGAATCATACAAAGAGAAAATATAACCTAAGCTGTTGATAAAATGACATGAAGGAGTATAGTTCATATTGGAAATTTTAGAGTTTTTATACTGTGTAAACCAGAGTTGCTTTTTGAATAGCTTCATAAAATGTGCTGTCATTGCCATTCTGCTCACAACATTTGGATTTTCTCTTCTGCAAATACATCATTATAACTCCTAGAGCACTCAAGTAATGTGAGCCTTTTGAAATGACACATTCAGTTTTAGACTTTAGTACTATACATGACTTTGGCTTTTAAATGGCCCACGTAGATGACAACTCTGGAACCACTGCTGAATAAAGGAAAATGACTACAAAGATACCAGCATGCATCAGGAGCCGTATTTCTTTTCTTTCTTTCTTTTTTTTTTTTTTTTTTTTTCAGTACAAGGGACTGTGAGCCCAGAGTACCCTACTATATGCTACATCCCCTGTCATTTATTTATTTATGACAATTTCCCCTTAAATTGCCCAGGACGGACTCAAACTTGGAATCCTTTTGCCTCTGCCTCCTGAAATCTGGGTTTCCATGTTAAGTGCCACCATGCCCAGCTGGAGCCTTAAATTTCAAGCTCAATCTTAAAATTTTCTTACTTCCTTAAAACATATATTTTCTTAAAACATATATAAATTCTCTCCTTAAGAGTTCATAGCACATTGATAGAATTGTGCACAGGCAGCAATCATGATACCAGTGCACTCTTTGCATTGCTTGCTGCAGGTACTCTTAGTTAAGTTTGGGCAACCAGATGTTAGGAGAGAAGGGAAGGGAAGGGGGAGTTCGAGGTGACAAGGAAAACTTACAAGGAAGATGTTGCTCAAATCTTTCTTTGCAGATCACAAAAAAGAGGAGGAGTAAGATGAGAACCTGACAGGAGGCTCTCAGGCACACACTATACAGTTGTTGAAAATACCTTCTATAGGCCAAGGAGTGGGATTGCTGGGTCAAATGGTGTTTCCATTCTGATTTTTCTGAGGAATCTCCATATTGCTTTCCGGAGTGGTTGCACTAATTTGCAACCTCACCAGCAATGTATGAGTGTACCTTTTTTCCCCACATCCTTGTCAACACCTATTGTTGCTTGTATTCTTGATAACAGCCATTCTAATAGGGTAAGATGATATCTTAGGGTAGTTTTGATTTGCATTTCTCTTATTACTAGAGATGTTGAACATTATTTCATATATCTGTTGATTGCTTGTAGATCCTCTTCTGTAAGCGTCTGCTCATTTCCTTAGCCCATTTATTGATTGGGTTATTAGTGTTCTTGGTGTAAAGATTTTTGAGTTCTTTATATATTCTGGAGATTAGTGCTCTATCTGAAGTGTGTGTGGCAAAGATTTTTCTCCCACTCTGTAGTCTCTCTCTTTACATTGCTGATTGTTTCCTTTGCTGAGAAAAAACTTTTTAGTTTGAATCTATCCCAATTATTGATTCCTGCTTTTATTTCTTGTGCTTTGGGAGTCATGTTAAGGAAGTCTGGTCCTAGGCCAATACGATGAAGATTTGGACCTACTTTTTCTTCTATTAGGTGCAGGGTCTCTGGTCTAATTTCTAGGTCCTTGATCCATTTTGAGTTGAGTTTTGTGCAGGGTGAGAGATAGGGGTTTAGTTTCAATTTGCTCAGCACCATTTGTTAAAAAGGCTATCTTTTCTCCATTGTATGTTTTTGGCTCCTTTGTCAAGTATGAGATAACTGTATTTATGTGGGTTTATTTCTGAGTCCTCTATTGTGTACCATTGATCTATCTGCCTATTTTGGTGCCAATACCATGCTGTTTTTGTTACTATTGCTCTGTAGTATAGTTGAAGTCTGGTATTGTGATGCCACCTGCTTTGCTCTTCCTTCTAAGTATTGCTTTAGCTATTGTAGGTCTCTTATTCCTCCTAATGAATTTCATGATTGCTTGCTCCATACTACAGTGATGCAGCCACATCAATGTTTATAGCAGCCCAATTCACTATAGCTAAATTTGGAACCAACCTAGATGCCCTTCAATAGATAAATGGATAAAGAAACTGTGGTATACATACACAATGGAATATTATTCAGCCATAAAGAATAATAAAATTATGACATTTGCAGGTTAAATGAATGGAATTGGAGAAGATCATGTTAAGTGAAATAAACCAATCCCCAAAAACCAAAGGCCAAATGATTTCCCTTATAAGTGGTTGATGACACATAGCGGGGGTGGGGGAGGTACAGGAAGAATGGAGAAGGGATGGATTGTATAGAGGAAAATGAGGGGTGGGGAGGGGGCGGGAAAGGAAAGATAATAGAATGAGACAAACGTCTTTACCCTATGTATATGTATGAATATGCAAATTGTATGATTCTACTTTGTGTACAACCAGGAAAATGGTAGTTGTACTCCATTTGTGTACAATGAACTAAAATAAAAAAATAAATAAATTTTTAAAAAGAAAACATCTTCTAGTGCAATGCATGTCTTTAATCCTGGCTTTATATTGTAACATATTTCTAAATGGGTATTGTTCACAGAAGGGAGGTGTCAGTATATTAAATCTGCCAAATGCATTTCCTGAAACCTCTTTTTATGTTTCAGAGGTGAAGAATTATAGGAATTGACATTAATTACATTGAACAATAAAGATACTTCAATCAATATTAAATGAAATTGGGCAGAGAATAAGAAAGATAATTCTTTCACATTTGCATATTTTCTAAGGAAATGTGAAAGTATATATTAAATTCATAGGCTGTTTTAAAATTGAGACATTTTGATCTCTATCTTGGGATAATTTGGGCAATGTAGAATAGTATTAACTGAGTTTCTAGAAATATATGTAGCTAAGTTTCAAGGAATATGAAGAAATATGGAATGCAGTATGAAAATGGAAAATCAATTTTAGGTGGTTGGCTTAATGCCAGTCCATGGGGGTGGAATTCTAAAGGATTCTGTGATAAGGAAGCTGAGTTATTTCCTAGGAGATCAGACATTAGAACAATGTGGCACAAGATCTGTTTGGCCATTCAAAAGTGTCATGGATGCTCAAAACACACTGTGTTAAGTAAAATGTTAGCTGAGGAAATATGAAATAGGTCAGCTGTTTTTCAAAGTAAATATCCATAAAAATTCATTTATGAGCAGAATAATCAAAAGAAACATTGACATGTAATTAATAATTGAGAAAAAATTTGTTGTGACTATGAAGAGAATTGAGTCTTGTTGAATGTTGAAGTACATGACTGACTAAAAATTACATTTTCTAATTAGGAGAAAATGATTTCCTAGCATGTGAATATTACTGTGCCTACACCTGTGTACAATATTTCTGTCCTTTTCTTCCTGCTTTGCTCAGGGGAGTTACTTGGAATTGGAGAGAATAGAACCTTAAGGTTCTATTATGAATGCATATTATGTGGGTAATATGGGAAAATGAGGGCTGTGCCCACATGAAAGAATTAATATTGTTCTTGTGGGACTGAGTTATAAAGGCAAGTTCAGCTTCCTCTGAGCTCTCTTACCCACCATCATGTTATAAACAGCAGGAAACCCTCCCCAGAAGCCAAAGGGATCCTGGTACAGTGCTTATGCACTCCCCAGCCTCCAGAACTGCGAGCCAAAATAAGTTCATTTCATCCTAAATGATTTAATCTGCGGTGTTTTGTTATAGCAGAAAAAAAAAAAGACAACTGGTTTTGGGAATAAAATAATTCTAATATTTTCTTATGCACCTTTCTTCTCCCTCTTGTTACTATGTTGCTCCATTTCTCTGACAGCATCCCATGCTTTCTGGTGAATGGATTCCCCTGAGCCCCAGAATTTTCTCATTCCAGTCTTTGTACCTGTTCGACTGACCATCATTTCAGTGCAAATGTCCTTGAAAGAGTAGTGTACCTTCACGGTTTCTTTACCGTTGATTCATGTGTTAGTCTATTACATTATGGTTTCCTTTTTCTCATCACCATTTTGAGGATTCTATCCTTTCAGAGTGATGTAAAGATGGCATTTTGGATATCTTTATATTCATTATTTTACTTAAACGTTCTTTGAAGAGCATCAGATATTTCCCACACATTTTTTTTTCTTGAAACTACAGAGCCTATCCCCAAATCCTTCTCAGATATACCACCTATACATCTTAAAGCATCTTAAACTGAAGACACAAAATTTAAAAATTTTTTAAAAATTATGTTACTCCCCCCCCCCCACTACTCCACTGCTATTACCAGGGTCTTTCCCACCTATAATGGATATTCTGTGTATGAAGGACATCACTCTTTATTTGGTCCTGAATATAGAAAACTTAGAATCATCTTTCTTACTCTATTTCTTATACCCCATGTATTAGTCAGCTTTTCATCCCTGTGACTGAAATATGTTGCAAGAGCAATGTAGAGGAAAAAAAGTTCAGGGTTTCAGAGTTTCAGGGCAAGGTTTGCCAATTCCATTGCCCTGGGCATAAGATGAAGCAGAACATAGGTGAAAGGCTGATAGTGGTGAAAGAAAACTGTCAGCTCCTGTCAGCCAGGAAGTGGGGGTGGGGATGTGGGGTGCAGAGTGGAAGAGGCAGGAGGAGCCAGGAACAAAATGTAATCCCCAAGGGCCTGCCCCCGGTGACCTACTTTTCCAGTCATGCCCCATCTGCTTACAGTTACAACCTAGTAGTTCATTAAAATTATAAATATCTAATGGATTCACCTGCTGATTAGATTTCAACTCTGACAATATAATTAATTCACCTCTGAATATTCCTGTGTTACTTAAATGAGATTTTGGGGGGTACCTCATATGGAAACTGTAACACCAATATATATGTGGTTTGTCATATTGCCCTAATTTTTAGAATCTGCTCTGTAAGAGCTTTCAGTATTGTCTCTATTGATACGTATGTTAATAGTGAGTTAGATCATTCTGTTTTGATGCAGTAGCTTCTTAGCCATGCTTCTTGCCTCAGTTACTTCATAGTAAGCAGCGTATAATCTCTTGGAATGCAGCCTCCACAGTTCCAGTGTCATCTGAAGTCTCTCTCCAAGTTGCCACACTGTGTGCTTTCTTTACACAGGATTAGGGCCATGCTCTGACAAACTCTTTCATGAGTCCATGCCTCTGGCTGTGGTAACTGCTATTAATAAAGTTCCCTTCCCCAGGATTCCTGCATTATAAATTCCTTCACAGTTCTAAAACAAAAGTCCACTTCTCTTGTAAATCATTCCTGATTCAGACAGAATTATTCCTTTATATTCATTTTGAATTGCATTTTTTTTTTTTTTTTTTTTAGTAAGTTTTGGGGATTGAACCCAGGGGCACTCCACCACTGAGCCACATCCCCAGCTCTTTTGTGTATTTTATTTAGAGACAGGGTCTCACTGAGTTGCTTAGAGCCTTGCTAAATTGTTTAAGATGACTTTGAACTTGTGATCCTCCTGTCTCAGCCTCCCAAGTGCTGGGATTACAGGCGTGCGCCACCATGCCCAGCTTAAATTTCATTTTTAACTTTCTTATAGCATCGTATTTTATTGGCGGTTGCTTATGTGTCTGACACTCAAAATAGACTCCTTTTTCTAAGGATGGTGTTATGTTTTATTTCTCTTGTAAACACAAGCTTTAGAAAAGTGCCTCATGAGGAATTCAGTAACAATTAGTGACTAAGTGCTTCTATTATTTCACTTATCACATTGCATTTATTTGCTCAATCAACAGATATTTATTGAATGCCTTTAATTGCCATTGATAATTCCAGTTCTTAAGGTGTAATATACTTGAAGTCCTGATATCCCACATTCTAGTGGGGGATAAAGGAACACATGAATAATCCAACTTCACATAGTGATAAGGGCTATCAAGTAAATAAAGGATTAGTAAATGATAAAGATTGATAGAGGTAAGGATGGCTTAGGAAAGGGGGTAGTGAAGGTCTCACCAAGGAAGTGACGCTCAATTAAGACCCACAAAATGTGAGCAAATATATAGGGGTAGAGGGCGAGGAAAAGTAAGCATGAACGTCCCAAGAGAGTAATGAGTTCACCATAGTTTGATAACTGTCGGAATACCAGAGTTCCTGGAAGAGAAAAATTGTAGAGGACGTGAGATAAGTGTGTTTTGTAGGTCTGAAAGGAAACTGGATTTCTTTGCAAGTGTGATGGGAGGACTTTTGCAGGTTTTGAGCAAGAAGTGACAGCCTTTCAATTTTTAAAGCTTGCTTTTGCTCCATGAGTGTAGAAGTAGCGTAACTAAAATCCTCAGCTGAAATAACTAGTTTGTACTGTGGCAGTAACTGTGGAAGTAATAAGAAGTGGCTAGATTCAGCATGTATGTTGAAAGTATATCAACTAGAAATGACTGATGGATTGGATTGGAGGTTGATCATAAAAAAGCAAGCAAGGATTGTTACTAAGTTTTTGATATGAGCAAGAGTATATAAGTGATAATATTGTTTAAAAACTGACAAAATTTTGGGAAATAAACCACCACTCATTTTCTTGTGTTTTTTTCTCCAAGATAACCTGAATTCAATGAGGGCATGGTCTTTGATTTACTTTTTGCAAATTTGGTATAGTTTTTTAATAAAAGTAGTCATTCGATAAAAAATGATTTTCCATGGATCTTAATTCACAAATTATCACTAGCATTATTCTCTTTCCTATCATCCTCCATTCTGTGTTTATTCAATAGAAGTTATTAAGAGCCCGCTAAATGCATTCAGGCAATGAGTATACATTAATAATAGCAAAGATGTAAATGCTTGCTCTCATGGAAGCTAAGAACTTATAGTCTAGCAGTATAATTGATAAGAAAAACAACCAAAACATGATGTCAAATTACCATGAGAACTGCAGAAAAGTTAAGTAGAAAAAGGTGATTGAGGTAAAGAGGTGGGCATTGAAAACTCATAAGGTGGTTGAAAATGGTATTTGCTGGTTAAGAGTTGAACTAAATGAGGGACTGACTCCTGCAAGTATTTAAATAAAGAGCATTCTGGGCTCACAAGACAAGATTCACAGAAGCCCTGAGGGGAACCTATCTCAATGTTCTGAGGAGAGCAAAATCCAGGGTGGCCAGACTGGAAGAGTAGGGGTAGCAGATGAATTCTAGGTGGAAAGGGAAAGTGAGACTATGAAGCACTATGTTGGATGGTGTAAGGATTTTTACTTTTGCTCTGAGAAAAAGGGGGAAGGCAGTCAGAGGTTTACAGTGTTATGGAATGTACTTTATCAAGATCCCTTGGGCACCTGGGTTAAAAAAGAGACTTGTGTGGACGGGATTGGCAGGACAGAATTATGCATAACAGCTACAATAATAATCTGTACTCCCAGTCTACTGATGAATGTCAGGAACCATGGTGGGACTGTGGAATGATTTTAAAGTTAGAATCTAAAGAATGTACTGATGTTTTGAATGAGGAAAAGGAAAACAGATAAGGTTTGAGACCTAAAGATTTAGAAGAACAGTTTTCTTACAAAATGAGAAGGCAGTGGGGGAGATGAGGAGCTCACATTTGGAAATATTGAACTTGAGATCTACTAGATATGTAATGGTAGACAGCAGGGGGGAGTTGAACCTTTAGTGCTCATTGCAGGCTCTGAGCTTTTGAGGACAGTGTACTCAAAATTCAGCTATTTTTCAGTTCAAAGACTGAGTGAGATGTCAGCAACCAAAGTCAAGTATTTGATGCAAACAAAAACTTGGTTTGATAGAGTAATTCCTTATTAAGAAATAGTGGGATTAAGGTTAAACTACCTAAGGTGTGCTGTTTCTAATACAAACATGAAGGGTGAAGGGTGTGGTGTCTTGGGAGTCAAATAATAAAATATTTAAGGAGGAGGAAGTGAGTAATGATATAGAATACTGATAGTTTTGTTCACCATAACATTTGTCATCCAATCTGGTACACTCCTGAGAGGGGAAGGCTCACCATTAGTTACATAAGAACAGCAGACACAAATAAAACTGGAATACATAGTCATTAAGTGATGTTTCAAATATGAGTAAAACACAAGTGTTTCTTGCATTCAGCAATATTGAGGTCTTGATGTTGAGAATAAAAATTTTAATAAAGTGTTAGTATTAAAATCTAGTATGTAGTTTCAAGAGAGAATGAATAGAAGGAAATCAGAGATAGTAAGAACAAGTGAATCACTGGAAAGATTTGCCATAAAGAAAAAAATAAAACAAACAAACAAAGAAAGGGGACATGGTAACATATACCTGAAGTCCCAGCTATATCGTGGCTGAGGCAGGAGGGCAGGAGATCAAGTTCAAGGTCAGTCTGAGAAATTTAGAGAGATCCTGTCAAAAAAGAAAGAAAGTCAATCAGCAGTCCGATCTGGAGGTATAAGTAGTTCAATGGTAGAGCTCTTACCTAGTGTGTGTGTGTGAGTCCCTATGTTGAATCACATTGCCAGCACACACCCACACATACAGAGAAAATAAACATTAAAAAAGTGGAGCTAGAGGAGGATATGGAGTCAACTTGTACTTTTAAATTATGACTGAATATATATGACCAGATCCAGATCTACTATATTAACCATTTTCAAGTGTACTGTTGAGTGGCCTTTAAGCACATTTACAAATTTTTGTGTGTCCATTATTATCATCCATCTCTAGTGTATTTAGATTTTCCATTATTGAAACTCTGTACCCATTAAATATAACATCCCTTTCTCCCCTCCACCAGTCCAGATACTCTCCATTCTACTTTTATGGATTTAAATGGTCTAGGTACCTCATGTAAGTGGAATCATATGGTATTTGTTCCTTTCTGATTGGATTATTTCACTTACTATGATACCATGAAAGTTCACATGTTGAGGCATGTATTAGAATTCCCTTCCCTTTCAAGTCTGAATTGTTTCATTGTATGTATTTTGTTTGCCTTTCACTTGTCTATAGACATTTGCTTCCACCTTTTGGCTATTATGATTAATGCTACTATGGACATTGTTTTTAACATATTTGTTCAAGTCCCTGCTTTCAGTTCTTTGGGTATATGTTAAGTTTCTAAGACAGATGACATTTTAAAATGTTTTGTATACTTTGTTTATGTCTGCTAGCTAGTACAGAATCTGAAGAAGAGATGAATGATTAGCCTTTATGTCCAACAAATAGTATTAAGGGAGTAGCAGTGGATCTTGATATGTACTTCCAGTTTAAAAATACATAGAGGCCCCAGGTAGAGAAAGGCATACTTTCCTTTTGATAAAGTGTCCTCATCATGCTTTCAAAGTTCTGCCTAGTTCTTAATTTTCTGTTTCTCCAGAAACTGCCTTAAAAGTTCTCAGTTACAACTCAATTTGCAAATCATATCCTGTTAAAAATAAGAATGGAAATCATTTGAATTGCATAAATCAATGAACACTGACCTTGGACTTAAAATCTAATTATTTCATCATTGTTTCTTTGCCTCATTTCTGAGTTGGCTATAATAGTTTTGAAAAAATATTTTCACAAGTCTGATAATGTATATTATATTTGAGTCTCAAAATTTTAAATTACTTGGAGTCATGACACGAATAGATACAAATTTGTGAATATATTTTAAGTCAAGAATAGTGGGTTGGGCGTGGTGGCGCACGCCTGTAATCCCAGCACTTGGGAGGTTGAGGCAGGAGGATCGTGAGTTCAGAGCCCGCCTCAGCAACTTAGCGAGGCCCTAAGCAACTCAGTGAGACCCTGTCGCTAAATAAAATACAAAATAGAGCTGGGATGTGGCTCAGTGGTTGAGTGCCCCTGAGTTCAATCCCCAGTATCAAAAAAAAGAAAAAAAAAAGTGGATTAATATATAGAATCAGTCCTCAATCAAACTTTAGCAAATAGTATAAAGAGAACATTTGCAGCATATTTATAGCAATGAAAATCTCCTTAAACTGGTGTGTATATGTATATGTAAATATGTTCCATTGCTAATTGCTGTGATATTCGTCAGTCACTAAAAGCTGGCTCATTCTTAATTAGCCTATTGCTCCTTCCTTACCAATGTTATCGGTTAGATTCTACACCATTATAATTCAGTACAGAGAAACATAGTTTATAATAGAATTCTGGCATCTAGAAATTGTTCAAGAAAAGGAATTCAACTAGACAAAAATTTTGCCCATATTTTTTTCTGCTACATACTATGCTGTGCTTGATTCTGAGAACTCTATTCATAATTTGATGGGATAAAGTTTGAGTTCCTGGAACACTGCAGGATTTTCCTTCAGTTCCTACACACAGGGCCACCTTGTCTCAAAAAGAACTCTTCCTCTTTGTCTCTGGGTCTCTCATGAGTTTCATGAAAAAACCTAAACCTCAATCAACACCCTTTTATCATATCATGTCATAGTACGATGCACCCATCTTTCTTAGTACTTATCAATTTTGTGTGATTATTTGATGAAGATCTGTCTCACCCACACAGTCATCAGTGCACCGTGGGTATGGGTCCCACCTATTCTCACTGCTGTGTCCCTGCTTCCTTGTGTGATGTGTGATGCTACAGCAGATGCTCAAGAAAAACTCAAGTGTATTAGTGGATGACTGACAGAAACCTATAGAAGGAAATATTTCTTGAAATGTGTTTTATATGGAGTTATTTTATGTGGGCTTCTAATTAGGAAGTATAATAAGGATTAAAGACTTGAATGTTAATTTCATCAGGATTTTGAAGCAGAATTGAATAATAATAACTTATCAAATTTTCTATTTCATCACTTTGAATTTATAACTTGGAACTGTAGGATATGGAGGGATGGATTTTGGGCAGGCAATTCCCAGGGGAAGGCTAGAAACTGAAAGCACATAGCAGGATTGCTCTTTCCTTACTGAGCTGCTTATGTGGACTGACTGATGATCTTGACCCAGGACAGCCTAAAGTTTACAAAGGCACAGTTTTATCTCATCTTCTTTTGCTTTCTTATCATTGTTTTACATGTTTTATTGTATTTTTTATTTTGTAATATATTTTAGTTGTTGATAGTCCTTTATTTTATTTATTTTTATGTGGTGCTGAGGGTTGAACCCAGTACCTCACACAAGCGAGGCACATACTCTACCTTCGGAGCTACAGTCTCAGTCCCCATGTTTTATTTTAATTCTGTCATATTTAATCCTTATATGTAACTGTAATTTGAGAGTACAACTTCCTTCATGATGGTCTGGATTTAATGAGAGTTTATTTATTATTAGCACCATGGTAAAGTAATCATTTAGAACATATATTACCCAGGTACTGACCTAGGGAATTTACGTATATAATTTAATTTTAAGGTATTTCATATTTCCTTTGAATTAACAGAAAACCTCTTATTTTCATAATCCATGAAAATATAAAGCTCTACTATGTTAGGTCAAGAT
The DNA here is from genome assembly GCA_020662805.1 of Glaucomys volans. Lineage (NCBI taxonomy): Eukaryota > Metazoa > Chordata > Mammalia > Rodentia > Sciuridae > Glaucomys > Glaucomys volans. Next base: position 374,590 of record JAJEJO010000232.1, read on the forward strand.
TTACTGTTGGTACCACTGCTCACTGATGTGGCCTCGCTGACCTCACATGTTTTACCAGTGACTAATGGTCATGTTAAAACCTTAGATCTTTCTAGGAAAACTGACACTTCTGTAGCAATCACTGTTCACATAGACTGTGTGACAAAAAGGGCAGAAGTGGCCAGTGGTCATGTCCACATTGTGCACATGTTTAAACTGTGCTCTGCTCTATGGCTGCTGCTGTTGTTTGCAAAACCCAGCTCTGCTTGCATCTTTGCCTCTTAGTCACAAAGCCTGCCAGGCTCCTTTGATCACAAAGCCACCGCATGCGTGCAGCTCTGTTAAGTTGGTCTGTTGGCTTCTCTTCTGAGCTGTGGTATTATAGGTATGGTTCAGTAGGTGTGTAAAGTATTTCTTCTTGCGCTGTTAACAACTGCCTCATATTAACTCTCAATCCAGGAATAGTTTAGATTAGTGATTCTCCACAACAGCCCTGAGTATGCAGAAGTATCCAGTTGAGGGCAATATCATTTGTTCTTATAGTCATTATATACAGTATTGTTATATATGTGTTGATAAGATTATGTATTATAATTTATAATTTATTTACAACTTATAATTGTAGTTCTAATTCCTCTGTGAGAGGAAAAGTTGCTGAGCTATTGTGTGGTTTACTGTTTTTCCTTCTTCTTTTCACATAGAATTTACCCTTTCAAAGCAAATAGCATCAATCACTAATGCTTTGTGATCACTGTGAGACCACATTTTTCCTTTTAAAACCAATCTTCCAATTAAACAGTCAACTGAAATACACAAAAGAAGATAACAATGGATTATGTGCATTAAAGTTACAGAAATGTTACGTTGAATAACTATACTTCTTACATTTAGGATCTATTGTTTCCCTTATTAATTTATTAGAGAGGCAGAATTTCCACTCAGAACAATCTTAGACTCTGGCAGTTGTAATAATAGTGGATCCAAAATAATCAAGAATTCCAGTAATTTTGCTAATAATGGGTTGATCCTATATGACCAGAGTCCATCAGCTAATTACTTGAAGTATCAGTTCTACATAAAGTCAACCTGTGGTACTGTAGAAGCACAATTACACAAATGGTGCAGCTATTACAGTCTCATTTATGCAGCACTTATTTACTGAGTGCTTACTATGTGTCAAGCATTATTTTAAGTGCTTGTGCATGTCCTGTGATTAACACACACACAAAAAGAGACCTGTTCTTTTATTTGTTGACTATCTACATTTGTGACTTTCAGTGAAAGCAAATTATTCTGACACTTGTTATCAAGTTTTTCACTTCGTTTGTCAGGATGATTAATTTTTATGTGAAAAGATTTTTTTTTAATTGATCTACAGTCAGACTCAAACCCAAGAGTACTTCAGACCTCTAACCCAAAATTTTGTCTTCCTTAAAGAATGGTCCATGATAATTTTGCCAGAAAATTTTGGTTGTCTCTGATGTATGAAAATAGAAAAGTCACAGAAGGCTTGTAACTACCATCTTTCAACTCAACTCCTTACAACTCAAATATTTTATTTGAAAACTGGGAAGATAAAATGCTTAATATATGCTGCAGAGAATCAACTAGACCTACAGGGAAAGACTAGTTAGTACATTTTGTTGTTTAACTTCACTTGATAATATGATATGTTTTTACATAAAACTTTCACCCTTTTAGTTTATGCTGTCACTTATGTTGTATTATATATTCTTTATTATATAACAATTCTTAGAATTTTAGTAATAACCTAAGCAGTTCATCAAATATTTACAGTAACCAACAACATTGTTCGTATAGTCATTAAAACATTTTTAATAGTAGGAAATCATCAATTTTCAGCTTTGACCCAGAGTTGACCCATCTCCTCTAGTAACAACATTCCTATCATTTCAAATTACAATCAGTTCAAAAAAATCATTTTAGTGACTTTGGATTGGAAGTGAGCCTGCGTGGTTTGACAGCTGTGCTCTATATTTAAGCTCAGTTAAAGCTCACTTTAAAGCAGCATGTCTTTTTAGTCATGAAGCTCCTTAATGCTGTGACACGTCTGTTTTTCTGTGCATCAATCATGGTGGCAGAAAGCATATCGCTCCCTAAGAAGAGATGCATGCCGACAGGCACCTGGGTGAGGACTGCCACATGTCTTTCCTGTGCAGCCCTCCTCCAGATGAAATTCTGTGTCCCTTCTTAACTTCCAGCAGCTGCCTACAGTATTCCCTTTTCTTTTCTCTACCCTTCCTGGAGATATACTCTGCTCTTATTTTGTCAGGTTGTGACCGATTAATCACTGCCTTGATTTTTATGAGTAGTTTTATTATTCATAAAAATAGAATCATAGCTCTTCTTTCATTTTAAGTATATGACTAACAAGCACCTTTATAGAGGAATAAGAAGTTTAGCAAGATAAAAAAGAACTTAAGTTATAGAAGTGCTTGGGTTGCATATTTTAAAGATATTTTTCACATTTTATAGGACTTTTCTAGGTTTATATAACACAGACCTCTTTGCTTCTTCCTGGAATGCCTTCTCGGGTTATACATCTTTTCATCATAGAGTCAAGGATTCAGTGTAGTGCAGTCTGGTTTGAAACCCCCAGCTCCAGGAGAATTCCTCAGCAAGATGGATCTTGTCTTTCTCTTTACAGCACAGTTTTACTGACAGCCAATTTAGAATGAAATTGCAGGAAGGGAATTAGTACCTCCATATATATGTACATATACATATATGTATAGATATGCCTATACATGTATAGATATGTAGATAGATAGGTAGATACATGATAGATTGGAGCTATTTACTTTATTCATTTAATCACTTATTTAATATTTTTGACTCAGGAAGAATATTTATTCATGTTTTCTTTCATTGTATTTATTGAGGACTGGTTAGTCACTAAGGTATGTACACACCTTTGAGAATATCATACACTTTGTAATTAAAGCATTGGATAGCTTTTATATTTTACGTACCTGTATATATGTGTGTGTGTGTGTGTGTGTGTGTGTGTGTGTGTGTGTGATAGAGAGGGAGAGATATCAAAGAAAATGAACAGTCTTTCAACCATGTTGACCTCAAATCTTTTGTTTTGTTGTAACATAAGAAAAAACTCATGAACAGTTAAAGTAAAAATGAATTCCACTTGAGTTTATATTCAAAGATCTCTACAATAAGTTTGATATATAAAGTAGTACTTTGAAACCTCAAATTTTCCAGAATTATAATACAAGACTTTTAAAAATTTCTGGGTGTATATGAAAAATGTTTCAGGGAAATATTCCAAATAAATCTCACTTTGTTTTGCATCATTTAATACCAATATGTGGAGTCCAAAATTTTGTGTCCCTGTCTATAAATCACTCTATTTTTTGGTATGTTAAAGATGAACATTTCCAGATAGACAAAATGTATCAGTGTCAAGATTTTAAAAGTGATTTCTACAGGGTTACAGTGTTTACTGACCAAACCAAGAAATAAACTTTAGATTAAGTAGCCAATTAATATTAGTATCTCCAGTTCTATGGTCTCATAAGTGATAGATCTAATTTTTTCTATCCTTCTCTCTCTCTCTCTCTCTCTCTCTCTCTCTCTCTCTCTCTCTCCCTTTTCTTCCTTCCTTCCTACTCCATTTCGTTTTCTTTCTCTTCTACTTCTTCAGAACAGATTTGGGTGCTTTAATGGATTCTTTGCTGGATAATTTTTCAAGCTAGAATTTAGGGTAAAGGTTAACTCAATAGGCTTAGCTATCCTGTAAGTTCAAAGCCTAGTTCTGCCAAGATCCTAGAGCACATCTTATCATTGCACCAAGAACCAATTTGCTGTGCAGAGATTAAAACTTTATAAGGAAAGGCATCAAAATAGTGTAGTTGGTGAAGAGCAAAGCTGGTTATTGATGAACGTATAAGGAAGTTTAAACACAGGAAATAAAAAGACAAAGACTATATTATTCCATCTACCTGAAGAGTCTACAACTCAACTCCAATAGGTGGAATAACAGAAGAATAATGTAAAATTTTGGTGGCCATTGGTTGGGGGAAATGTGGAAGGAGGGAATCATCCAATAGTATGACATTTTGGTTTTGTAAGATAGAAAAGTTTTTGGGATTGTTTGAACATTATGGATATACATGACACTATTGAACTGTACACTTTAAAATGGTTAAGATGGTGTTTATTAAATGTTACCACAATTAAAAAGAAAGTAAAATTAAATGAGTAAATAGATAAGTAAATATGAGAAAGACATTAACTTTTAATAAATAGTTATTGCCACTAAAGAAAGAAATTAAAGAAAATCTGAGAAGATGGAAAGATCTCCCATGTTCTTGGATAGGCAGAATTAATATTGTCAAAATGGCCATACTTCCAAAAGCACTATACAAATTCAGTGCAATTCCAATTAAAATCCCAATGACAGACCTCATAGAAATAGAGCAAGCAATCATGAAATCCATTTGGAGGAATAAGAGACCCAGAATAGCTAAAGCAATTCTTAGCAAGAAGAGCGAAGCAGGAGGTATCACAATACTGGACCTTCAACTGTATTACAGAGCAATAGTAACAAGAACAGCATGGTATTGGCACCAAAATAGACAGGTAGATCAATGGTACAGAATAGAGGACACAGAGACAAACCCAAATAAATACAGGTATCTGATACTTGACAAAGGAGGCAAAAACATGCAATGGAGAAAAGACAGCCTCTTCAACAAATGGTGCTGGGAAAACTGGAAATCCATAGGCAGCAAAATGAAACTAAACCTATATCTCTCACCCTGTACAAAACTCAACTCAAAGTGGATCAAGGACCTAGAAATCAGACCAGAGACCCTGCACCTAATAGAACAGAAAATAGGTCCAAATCTTCATCATGTTGGCCTAGGGCCAGATTTCCTGAACATGACTCCCAAAGCACAAGAAATAAAAGCAGGATCAATGATTGGGAAAGAGTAAAACTAAACAGCTTTTTCTCAGCAAAGGAAACAATCAGCATTGCGAAGAGAGAACCTTCAGAGTGGGAAAAAATCTTTGCCACACACACTTCAGATAGAGCACTAATCTCCAGAATCTACAAAGTACTCAAAAATCTTTACACCAAGAACACTAATAACCCAATCAATAAATGGGCCAAGGAAATGAACAGATACTTTGCAGAAGAGGATCCACAAGCAATCAACAGATTTATGAAAAAATGTTCAATATCCCTAGTTATAAGAGAAATGCAAATCAAAACCACCTTAAAATTTCATCTTACCTCAATTAGAATGTCTTTTATTAAGAATACAGGCAACAACAGGTGTTTGTAAGGATGTGGACAAAAGGGTACACTCACGCATTGCTGGTGGGATTGCAAGCTGGTGCAGCCACTGTGGAAAGCAGTGTGGAGATTCCTTAGAAAACTTGGAATGGATCCACCATTTGACCCTGCTATCCCACTCCTTGGCCTATACCCAAAGGACTTAAAATCAGATTACTACAGTGATGCAGCCACATTAATGTTCATAGCTGCTCAATTCACAATAGCTAGATTGTGACCTTCAACCTAGATGCCTTTCAATAGATGACTGGATAAAGTAACTGTGGTATATATACACAATGGAATATTACTCAGCCATAAAGAAGAATAAAATTATGGTATTTTCAGGTAAATGGATGATGTTGGAGACTGTCATGCTAAGTGAGATTAGCCAATCCCCAAAATCCAAAGGCTGAATGGTGTCTCTGATAAGTGAATGATGATGCATAATGTGGGGTGGAACGGTGGCAAGAATGGAGTAAGGATTGATAGCATAGAGGGAAGGGAGGGGGGTGGGGTTGGCGTGGGGAGGTAATAATAACAGAATGAGACAGACATCATTGTCCTGTGTACATGTATGAATGCACAGATGGGGTGACTCTACTTTGTGTACAACCAGAGAAACAATAGCTATACTCCATTTGTGTACAATGAATCATAATAAATAAATTAAAAAAATGGTTATTGCTTCAAAATGTAGTCATTTATAAGAATCCTAAAATAACTCTCTTCAACTACCATTATGTTTCTGAAAATCAACCAACCTTTGTTTTTGTTTTACACATGTGTACCCTGATAGCAGACACCATTGAAAGTCCCTTGGGATTAAAGTATCACATATGCTGAAATCCATATGAAATGACTGACACTGATAATTTTCTGAAATGGGTTTGTGAACAATACAGAGGAAACAGAATTCCAGTGTGTAAGTGAAACCGTGACAGTGATACATGGCTACAACAGGGGAGAAGAGAAATATATGCATATTGAAGCAGCAGCAGCAGCAGCAGCAGCAGCAAATTTAACATTATTTATAATGTGGTTTAATTATAATTACTTTTTGAAAATTTAAATAATGCTTAATAGCAGCATGAAATCATATGAATTTAAAAATGATACAACTCAAACTTGAGAGGCATTTGACTAAACAATACCAAAGAGAATCTGTTCTTGTGCCAAGAGAGAAATTCTATCCAAGGATTACTGTGAGGAACAAATGAGAAAAATTAGTCTACCCTAGAAGATTCAAAGCATTGTCTATGTAAAAGTTTTAAGAACTTAAGTAACAATAATAATTTATCTAGAAAACTGAAACTTCTGCTTGCACTGCACATGTACTCACAAAGATTCTATTACTAATCCTATGAATTAAAACTTTGTACTGTGTTATTCTGGGTTCTCCAGAGAAACAGAATAGTATATGTTGTATATATAGTATATTCAGAAATTCATATGTATACTAATGTATATATATGCTTTTAATATCTAAATCAATCTCTCATACACATACATAGTAGGGAGATTGTAAGAATTGGTTCACGCAGTTACAGAGTCTGAGAAAGCTCAAGATCGTTTTTTAGCAAGATGGAGAGTCAGGTCAACCAATGACATAGTTGTTTCATTCAGAATGTAAAGGCCTATGAACTAAGAGAGTCAGTGGTGTAAATTCCCAGCCTGAGTCCAAGCCTGTACATAGGAGAAAACCATTGTCCCAGTCCCAGCTTATCTCAGGGTCATGCAGACAAAGCGAATTCTCTCCCACTCAGTTCTATCCAGGCCTTCAATGTATTGAATGAGGTTCACCCACATTATGGAAAGTGATCTGATTTAATCTTCACTGTCAACCTCACCCAGAAACACTCAGACAGTCCATGAAAAGTGTTTAGCTAAGTATCTAGGCATGCCATGGCTCAGTCATTTTGACACACAAAATTAGACATCATGAATCTACTTCTTTCATCAACTTGGCATCCATATGCTACTTCTTAAATCATGTTTAGTCTTCAAATGAAGAAAATAACAATACCATACTTCCTCCTAACATGTATGTCTATTCTGTGTACAATAAAAAATGCACTAACCATTTACCCAGAGGAGAAAAAGTACATAAGTGCACTATTTATCTTGATATTGCATTACTTACATAGTATAATGTAAATTTAATAGTGCTTAAATACTATGGTATAAAGTCAATACATCCTGTGCTACATAATAAAGGAATAGAGTGGGGAGAAAACAAACCTGTCAGCCAATATACCAAACATATTCATAACAAAGTAAAGAGGAAGAAACACAACATTCCATTTCTAATTTCGGAGACTGCACAAACATAGCTGGCATAGATAACTACCTCTTCTATTACCTATTTTATTATTATTATTATTGTGCTTCTTGCAAGCATCTCATCTGGTTGTGATTTTGTACATGGTAGAGTAACCCAAAACTTTGTTTCTTACACATGTAGGCCATAAGTAGACCTGCCTGGATCAGGTGGTTGTAGTTTTCCATTGCCCATAATCACAAAGCATTGCCATGCCTAGGTGTGCATTAAAGATCTTGTATTCCACACCACTCTTCCTTACCTCGTAGAGCAGCAGTCCAATTTCTCCTTGGTACTTAAGAGCAGTCGCACCAGCCAAAATGATGACTGACTGTTAATTCTTTACCTGTGAATTCAGAGGCATGAGAAGCCCTCAAATGACCAGCTGTGTAGCTTTCTGTAGGTTGAAAGCAGAATTAAATAAGGTCTTAAGAGCAAACTTCCTTGAGAAGGTGGCATATGAAAAATAATTTGATGAAGGTGAGGGAGGTGGCCAGGCTGGGGTTTGAGTCCAGTATTCCAGATGCACAGATGAGGTACAGCACACATTCTAAGATTGAATTGTGCCTATAAATGGCAAGTTCAAGGAACAGTAGGGGAGCAGAGATGATCGTAAACAGGGAAGAGAATACTAGGAAAATATTATAGATAGTTAGTACAGAGCCAGGTTATATAGGTCTTTCTAGGGCATTGTAAGGATTTTCACTTGTTCCCAGAGTCAAACAGAAAGTCATTGAAGGGTTTTAGGCAGAAGAGATAAGATCTGAGATCTGACATAGGTAGTTTCCCCCCCACCAGGGGTGGGGGGAGGGTACCGGGGATTGAACTCAGTGACACTCAACCACAGAACCACATCCCCAACCCTATTTTGCATTTTATTTAGAGACAGGGTCTCACTGAGCTGCTTAGTGCCTTGCTGTTGCTGAGGCTGACTTTGAACTCATGATCCTCCTGTCTCAGCCTCTGGAGCTGCTAAGATTATAGGCATGTGCCACTGCACCCAGCCTGACATAGGTTTTTAGGCTGTCATTCCAGCTACTGAGATGTGACTCCATGTTAGAAGCAAGGGTGTAAGTTGGAATGCTCCTTAGGTAGCTATTGACTTGATCAGCTCTCCCTGACAGTTGCTCCAGCAAAGGTCTTAGCATTGGATGTGGGGAGTAGCCAAGTTATTTATATGACATTTAGGTAGAGCTCAAAAGGGGCAATCAACCATAACTCCACATTTTTAGTTACAGGACTTGGGAGGGAGAAATGTCTTCTAAATAAGATGAAAAAGGCATATGGGGACAGATTTGACAAATTTGCAGACAAAAAGTCAGAAGCTTAGTTTTTCAGATAGCAATTGGTGATGTTCACTGAGTAACTATATAGGAATGGAGTGATTAGATTCTTGGAAAGATTCTTAGTCATACCTCTAAGCAGCCGAGAGTCCCTGGGAAATTCTAGGTAGGGGGATTATAGTCAATTTCCTGCTTTAGTTTAGTGCTTTCTTGTGGTTAGGAAGAAAACTACAGTCTTAAAGAATGAAAGATGGAATTTAGCAAGACGAGATAGTGGTTAGTTTCAAACATCCAATAAGAGATTGACTTATTAATGCCATTGCCCTAAATCAAGAATAAAGAGGAGAATACAAAAAAATTATATTTGCTTGGTTATTTCCAAGTTCTATTATGACAGTGCATTTTTGTTTGTTTTACTTTCCACAATCTTAATTGGTGCATTATAGTTGTACGTAATGATGGAATTTGTTGTTACATATTCATACATGCACAAAATATAACAATATAAATTGGCCAGTATCACTCCCCAGCATTTTCCCCCTCTCTCCCCATCTCCCACCTCATGGTCCCTTTGTTCTACTGATCTCCCTTTGACTTTTAGGAGATCCACCCCACCATCTTTTTTTCCATTTTCCTTCCTAACTTTCACAAATGAGAGAAAACTTATGACTCTTGACCTTCTGAGTTTGACTTATTTCCCTTAATATGATGGTCACTAGTTCCATCCATTTTCCTACAAATGACAAAAATTCATTTTTCTTTATAACTAGATAAAATTCCTTTATGTGTATATTCACATTTTCTTTATCTATTCATCCATTGAAGAACAGCTAGATTGGTCCACAGTATGGCTATTGTGAAATTGTGCTGCTATAAACATGGGTTTGCAGGTATCACTGTAGTAAGATGATTTTAATTGTTCAGGAAAATTACTGAGGAGTGGTCATATGGTAGCCTCATGTAGCTGAGTCATATGGTGGCTTCGTTCCTAGTCTTTAAATGATTCTGCATACTGATTTCTACAATAGTCATATTAATTTATAGCCCACCAACAGTCTAAATATTTCTTTTTCCTCTAAATCCTATCTAGCATTTATTATTTGTATTCTTGATGACTTCTGTTCATAGTTGTGTGAGATGAAATCACAGTATGATACTGATTTGTACTTCCCTTATTGCTAATGATATAAAACATTTCTTCTTGTATCTGTTGGATATCTGTATTTCTTCTTTTGAGAAGTATCTGTTTAATTCATTTGTCCATTTGATAATTGGGTTATTTGATTTTTTAGTGTAAGGTTTTTTGAGCTCTTTGTATATTCTAGATATTTATCCTGTGTCCAAAGTGTAGCTAGCAACGATTCTCTCCCATTCTTTAAGTTCTCTCTAAGAATACTTTCAACCCAGCCCCCGATATTATTCTTCCTTATAGGACATAGTGCACCTAGGTTCAATCACTAGCACCAAAAAGAAAAAAAGAAAGTCATGAAGCAGTAGTGACTGATGTGTCTACTTTCATAGCCACAGTCTATCATTGCTAATGGATTACCTATGAATTTAGTACAATGAGAGACAACCTTCACAACCCCTTACAATGTGAATTAGTGCATTATTAATGCTTTTGATCACATTAATGCTACCAGAAAAGTGAACTGGGTAAGAAAATAATTGAAAAGATGATTTATATCAGATTTGGAAAGTGTATTTGAAATGATCAAGGCTGTGATTTAACAAATTTATAGATCCAGTGGGCATTTAAAAAGATTATTATATAGTATTTACAGTATGTTATATATATGTAACTCAAGAGGGTTTGGAAATACAAAAGTATATTTTTAGCCCTAGAGAAAGATATAGGAAGAGGGAGATAGAATATTTCAAATTGTAATGGAAGATACAGTCACCCTTGATAATAAAATAGTTGAAAAATTAAGTAAATATTTCCAAATACACCTAAGGGGCAGAACATTTATGATGATGACCTATACAGATATACAGCACTATAACTAAGGTAATAAGAATCAAAAAAGTCAAGTCTCTGGATTTTCCTGACTTAGTAGTATATAACAAAGCTACAACTTTTTTTTTTTTTTGTAACTTTAGGTGCATTTCTTGAGAAATTGAAAAAGACAGTGTAGAAGTTTTATACAGAGTCAGTCTACCACCCAAGCCTTCACTAAGTGATATTATTCAGAAAACATTCTTTTCCATTTTATGTGAACATGGTATTATTGACTTCCAACAACACAGTTATTATCATAGTTTTTCAATACTGAGGTCTGCTTATAGTGATCCATTCTTATTTTCTTTCCTGTAACTTATTGTAAATAGAGATCTTTGTAATGCTAAATACAAAACAAAGGACATTTTTGTTCTATAATTTGAATCATTAAGTTTTATGGCTTACAAAATATATTGAGGGGCTGGTTGAATTGACCTTCTCCTTATTTTGTATGACACACAGAGGAAGGAAAAACTGGGACGGCATTATCAAGATTACTTAAAACACAGCTTGGGGTGTTTCATGGTTTCCTTTAGACAACAAAGAAACTGCTCAGTAAACTGGAAAAGGTAATAAAATAAATGAATTCACAGGCAGCCTTCACCTGACTAATTTACCCTGCTTAGTTGGGTTATGAGCATGTGTATATTAATTATGTATTTTGGTTGTAACATTCTAAGGATCATTGTTTGAGCATTTATCTTTGTATTCTTCTTTACAATATTTAAAAATTTCCCTTTTAAAATAAGAACAATAATATCACAAATTGATACGTTACATAGCACAGTTTTCAAAATGATAAGAATCATAATATCCATTCATTTCAATATGACCTTTTTATTCATATAAGCATTTACATTATTGACTATGTTTAGCAGCACTCTCATTATATATTAAGGAAGAAGTACTTGATTCTAGTCTTAAAAGATTATAATACCTTCAAGCAGACAGGAAAGCAGTTAAAGAAGTGTGTGGTAAAATAATCTAAACTCAGTTTTTACAGACTAAATGAAGGAAGGGATCCAATACCATTTTGGTAACCTCGGAACATGCTTGACTTGGGCTACTGCTTTGTTGTATTCCAAAGAAAATATCATGAAACTGTTTTAGAAAAGAGGGGCCTTTCACCAAGAAAAATAATAGTTTTAAAGAAGTAGGGATAAGCAAAACCTATGTGGATTTGCTAAGAAGTCTTTTCATGTACAGCAGAGTAATCACCTTAGTTAATAGAACATCTCAGTGAGTCTGTGCTGTAGGCAACAGAAGATAGGAAACTGCATAAAAGATTCAGAGTATATGAAAATTTGGGGGGAGATGAGTTAAAAGAATGAGGCCAGAAGCCAAAGCTGAGCCCAAAGGCCACTTATTTAGTGGACAGGTAAGGATAATAAGCATAAGATATGTCACAGAGTCAATCATAATTCACCATTATCATATATATATGATAATGGTATATACACACACACACACACACACACACACACACACACACACATATATATATCTTATAAAGGAAGGACTGCTGCCCTAGGTACTGGAAGTTTGACAAGGATGAGAAAGTCCTTGCTTTTCAAGAGCTTGCTATCTAGTGAGAGAGGGACAGATAGACAAATCATACAGCCACATAATAGTACAATAAGAGTCAGCCTCCAGGCTGAGCAGCAGGAAACACAGATCAAACTGCCTCCTGTCTGGGAGGATGAGAGCAGATCTCATTGAGGAGTCGACCATTGAGTTCAGTCTGAAGGGATGGATACGACTTCAAAAGCCCAAACGTGGGACCATGATTCCAGACTTAAGGAATAGTAAGTACAGAGATATGTGAAAACACAAAGTTAAGTGAAAACGACCCTGCCTAACTAAATGGAGCTGTAGCTCAGGAAGCTTCCTGAGGATCAGCTTGTGAAAAGACTTGCTTGGGCTTTACTTTGAGATGATGGGGAGCTGTGGAAGGACTTAAGACTTTAAACTGTCAAATAATTCTGTGCGATTCTGCACTTTGTAGCATCAGTTCAGCAGTTGAGTAGAGAGTGAGTTACAAGTAAAGGCCACAGTTCTAGAGAGTGATCTGGTGGCCACTGATAGAAATTGTAGAGTAGATCCTTCTTAAATCATTGGCAGTGGAGAAGCAGTGTTGAAAAGCTATAGAGATAGACAAAACCTGGCTACCATTGCATGTGTCTGAGAGCTGAGCAAGCGGAAGACAAGTCGAATATGTTCTAAGCTTTGAATTTGGGGCTTAATGAAGTATGTGCAATCATAGATGGCAGTACAATTGGGGAAATTCCAAGGGGGAGATATGTGGTCATCCTGAGTTTAAATTCTTAGTAAGTTAACTACTTCTCACAATTTGAGCAAAATAACTTCTTCAATTACAGAGAAGGATAGGTATTTACATGTGGCTATCATCAGATAGGTGTTTCAATGGTCATTCAAATGCCTTGTCTTTTCACCTCAGTATCAGAATGACAATATAACAAAACTCCATTTTCCTCCATAAAACATAAGATTTCTATCACAACTGTGATTAGGAACGGTGTGACTAAAAACCTGAATTACTGATGAGGGCCAAAGTATTATTGACCATAGGCTTTCATTTTTCAGTATCATTTTAATGTTTAGACACCTTTTTATTAGAAGATGTTGATTTTATAAGTGAGTAAATTTCAATGAAAGCAGCTTACTTAACTTGGAAAGAGTAAATCACAATAAAGTGATACAATGGCAGATCCTACTTCATATCTTCATCCTATAATTATGAAAATATTTAATCACATATAAGCTACAGGTGTGAACTTAAGTCAAATTATTTTTTAGGAGACAAGAGAGAGAAAGAATATTCTTTCTTCCTTTAAAGATCAATATTCTCATTCAGGCCTCAATATTATAGTTAATTCTCTATGTTTTATTGAAAATTCACCATGTTGACAGTGAAGAATAATTCCAGAATTCTTTAGATTAAAACTTCATCAATCTTTTCCTCTGAAACATATCTGTAATTATCCTGATGTATTCAGATGTTTATACTACCAAAATGCATATCTACATGTGTTAAAAGATATGACTTTTTACATTAATATAGTTAAATAAAAGCATAATTTTTAAAGTAATATTAGAACCAAAAGCAATGTGGTCACTCCTTAACATTATTTTCTTACTATAGCACTCTTCTTCCCTCAAGTGTATTGATTAATAAAGTGTTCGCAACATTAAAAGAACTTTCTTACTTATAATTGTGGAGATTTCTGGGAGAAAATTCCATACTTCCAAATTTGAAACTATATCTAATAAATACCCTATGGCTTCAGTTATGAGTTAATGTATGAATGTAATACTCAAAACAGCTCATTCACTTAGAAAGAAGAACAAATCATCAATGCCAGAACTATAGCAATTATTCAATTTTGGTCACATGAAAATGACCAAAAGACAAACAGAAAAAGAGCTGGAGGCTGTTAAGTGCGTCAATTAAATTCCATTGTTATTATAGCAAGTGGTAAATGAGATAGCCCTAAAAATCTAAATATATATTCTATAGTACTAGAACTACCCAGCAGAATTAAAATATCATATAAATGCTTATAACTCCCAACTTACAGAGCAACTATTAAGAGAAATGAGCTGAAGTAGACATATTGATTCACATAAAGCTCTCTGTATTTTGCTTTTTTGCTTACTTTACAGTTATTTCTTCAAATTTCATGGAAGTATGAATATGTAATACAAATATGGAAGTATATTTGAAATTTTTGTCATTTTAGTTCATTTCTTTTAAGAAATGATTTTCTGCCCATTTTCCCTTGTACTTCTTTTGCTCACCAGTTTTTCTTTTCCAAATTCACATGTTGTGAATAAATGCCCCCAAGAATGACTAAGCATGATAAACAGCTGTGAAAATGCCATTTTCAAAATTAGACCCTAAAAATTGGTCTTTTTCTGTTTGTTTCTATATGAATGCATTAGATGAGTACTTGATCCATCTTTATCAGTCATAGCTTTACATAACAGCACATTCAGGTTTACAGTTACCAAAAGAATAGTAGGTTTGTGAATACTCAGTGAAAAAGACATTCATGGTCTTCCTTCTATACAAAGGCTCACTTGAGCTTCATATCCAGGAGGCTCAATCAACCTGAATCTGTACTCCTCCTCTTTTCACTGTGCACTGAATATACTGCACTACATAACAATAAGGTTCCACTTTAAAATATTTTACAATTTTATTTTGATAAATTTTGCATTGTTCACTCATTATACTTTGGATTCCCTGGTTATGAGCAAGAAATTTTATCCCTAGCTATTGCAAGGAGTTTAAGTAAATTGTGTTCCAACTGTTACCTATTAAATAAGTTTATTTTTAACCTAAATGAACACATACGTATTTCATAGAGGAAATAACTGAATTTTTTGGTCAGCATCAGGAATAATGAACATTTTGGTAGTCATAGTATAATGTCACAAGTGAGCTTCAATGAATGAGCTCCTTTATTTGCAATGGTAAAATGGATTTATAATCCCTAATCCTTGATGTGTCTGTGTAAAGCATGTTTTTTTTAAAAAGATATCTTTCTTTGTAATAAGTGAAAAGATGAGTTATTTAGATTTTGAGGTTTTATGCAAATATATTTCCTCATATTTCTTCCTGCTACAATCTGCCGAGAACAAATATGTTGTATTATATGAGTAATTATACTTTAAATGGCTCATTCTCGAAGCAAATCTAAATAATACTTGTCTGGTGAGCAATGATCTGGTTTGTGTTTGCAAACAGTCTATTAGCCTTTTCAAAGACCTTCCTGGGATACAAACAACTTTGCAAAAAACATACTTTCAGAAGAACTTTGGGAGAGTGTGTGTGTGTGTGTGTGTGTGTGTGTGTGTGTCTGTGTTTTAAATGTAAGCAAAGCCACTCAGAAATTAGCACTAATAAATAGATATGAAATAAAATTTCTTACCCTATCTTGACAGTTTATTAAATAGGTTAGCAACTCTCTTGCTATGTCTATTAGAAAATTCTACTTTCTATTTAAACTTCATCCTTCAGTTTATAATTTAACCCTATTTCTTCTTTTCTCAGAAATAGTTGCAAAATTTCTTGTATGTTACCATAATTAAATTACTTTACCATTCTAGTTTTTTTTGGTTTATTAGTTTATTACTTAACATTATATCTTACTTTAATAGTTTAATTTTAATAACTACAAGTGAGCATTTATTAAGTGCTAACTGTACATAACATCTTGTGTCTTTTCTCATTATTCTTTAAAATAGCACTTAAGAAACAAATTATAAATTGAATCCAAATATATATGTGTTCACATTCAAAAATCCTAATAAGTGTTTTCATTCTTCCAAACTCTTTGCAGTATTCAATTATTTATCAAGTTTTTAGGTTTCCCTAACTCCTCACTGTCTGATGAACGTTGATTTTAAATTGAGTGCACTGAGCTGATTCTTTTTCATCCCACAGATGATACTGTAATTCAGATAATGTTACGAATGTGCATGGATGAACTATGTGCTCAGTGCTCTTATTAGTTACTGGGAAGAAGAAAAGTATAGGAAATTCCTTTAATTATTACTTTTCACAAGAAATCATGACTTGGAGCTACAGAAAAAAATAAAAAGTAAAAGTTCTACCCAGAAAGTTGTTTTAAAGTTTAATGTAGGCCAAGCACTTGGCATACTGAGTGCTCTATAAATAGCTGATACTCCACACACTGTGAATTCAGAGACATCACACATGCATCCCTAGCCTCTAGATGGATCCTGCTATATGAAGGTTCACAAAATTATGTGTTAAATGAATACATTAATGAATGTAAGGTGTTGGGATAAAGAAAAGTCAGAGTATGACTATCCAATAGGATATAATATTTTTTAGCAGAACTTTAAGGAATGTGAGTGATGTGAACTGAGAAATGCAGTCCAAAACAGAGAACTATCTTTTATCTATACCCAAGAGGAAAAGAGCTTATTGTTTAAGATGGATAACACTGTATGTTTTTTGGGGTTCAATATAGTGTTTACTCAGTTTTCCTCCATACTTGAAGGTGATATGTGTTTAACTTTCTTAAAGTTAGATACTGTAATTGTTTTGTTCCTACAGTCACTAGTATGAAATAGTGCTATTTTGTATGTTAATGATGAATTAAAAATAAGTAGTGAAACAATATTTATTCATATCAATTATACATTTTCCAAAATGAGTTTAATCTTTTCCTGACAATATTGATCCTGTTTCATAAGCAATTCATTTCACATGCTCATTTAAATTTTAATTGCTTCCAGGCTGGTGTTTCATAATCATAGTCAAGACAATCTATGATTTTAGTTTCCCTATTAATTATTTCCATTACAGATAGAGAAATAAACTTCTAATTTGGTGGTTTATATTTAAAAACTCTTGCCACTTGCTAACATTATAATGACTGACATTGCTGATAATCTAATAATTGTTAGGATACCTGATTAATTTTAAATAATTCAGCCAGTTTTCATTGAGAATAAATAGTTGTACAATAATTGTGATCAGAATCTCTTCTAGAACATATAGCCTTAAAAATGGAAAGTTCTTTTATGTCTTCAAAATAGATCTGCTCTGCAATGTAGCTTAGCATGATATAATCAGAACACAAAAATATGAATGATTTCTATATAAAGTCATTGAAGACAATCGGATATAACTGGCCAGTTTTCTGATAATATGAACTGCTTTGGATGCCATCACATCTTTCTAAACCTTACTTTAACTTTAACTTAGAATATCATGCTGAGTAAGATTCATATCTATTTACTGTCCTAGCTTTGAAACTAAATTGCTATGACTCTAATCTTTCAAGCTGTCATCTAAACACCTTTCTATTATTTTTCAAATACACATTTGTTAACTTTGATAATTTTTTTATCAATAAAGCTTCTCTCAAGTATTTGCAGAAGTATTCAAATGGGGGTTTCCTCAGAATAATGATATATAACTATTTCAATGTAATATCATGAGAGCTAGATACTTTAACAAATAATGACACATCCATAAGAAGTACCCTCTAAAGGAAAATATCAAGTTCAGCATGCATCCATATATTAAAAACATCAGTATTGTTAGCTACTGTACTTTAGGAAAACATATTAGAAAAAATTACTAAAGCCATAGAGTGACCACTTTGGGAAATCAAAGAAGACATTCAAACATTGACAAGATGAACCATTCAAAGGTATATTGTAGAAAAGATTAAAAAATTACACAGTTTAATAGGATAGTTTTATAATGTCCATTGCTACCTTAATCATTGGATTATTTGATTTTTTAAATGAAAAGAAATATTGATAAAATTGCTTAATTATTGAGCATATAAGTTAAAATACAAGGTACTTACACATTAAGGCATAATAGATGTGATAAAACTAAGAAAATGTTTTTAAGGTAAAATTTTTATTTTGCAAATTATAATAACTTTCTGGTATTAAAATAAAAGTAATGATTTTTTTACTGTTTTATTAAGGAGTGAATTTAACTAATCTCTAACAGACTCCATTCTATTTCTTCAAAAGCTTATTGTAAAGATTTAGCTCTGTATATTTTAGAATGTGTGACATTTTGGGGAGGGAAAAGTGGAAGAGAGCTGGGCTTGACCAATATTTTGTAAAATTATATAATCATCTTAAATCAAGTTTTTTCATTTAAAAATACTTGCCCTTTTATTTGATTGTATGTCATACACTCTCTTCTCCCAATACATTATAATCTGTATATTTTGCTTTGTTAAATTCTTCTTTCAAATCTGCCAAACCTAGATCCAAATTCAATCCCTAGTAGTATGACTTTGAGCAGAATAATGTCTCCTATGCCTCTATTTCTCCATCTTTAAAATGGGAACTACAGTACCTGACCTCTGAGGATAGATGCAAAAATTAATTAAGAAAATAATCTCAAATTCCAAATAATTTCTTAAGAATTTCAAGCTTTTAATTGATTCCTGTTTCTTGCTTTCTACTGTGTTCTCCTTTTCATTTCCTCCCCTGTAGGGCTTCATGAATGCCTTGACTTGAGACAAATTCTGACTACTGAAAAAGAAATGAAAGTTTGAAATTTAAAAAATACAGGGCTGCCAGTGCTGTGGTACAAGCCTGTAATCCTAGGCTCTCCAGAGATGTCAGGAAGATGACAAGTTTGAGGCCAGCCACAGCAATTTAGTAAGACTCTCTTTAAAATAAAAAGTAAGAGCCAGACACAGTGGCACCCACCTGTAATCCCAGCAGCTTTGGGAAGCTGAGACTAGAGGATCTCAAGTTCAAAGTCAGCCTCAGCAAAAGAGGGAGGCACTAAGCAGCTCAGTGAGACCCTGTCTCTACATGAAATACCAAATAGGGCTGAGAATGTGGCTCAGTGGTGGAGTGCCCCTGAGTTCAATCCCTGGTTACCCCCCCAATAAAAAAATAATAATTGTTAAAAAATAAAAATAAGAGTGGAGACATAGTCACTGGGAAAATACCCCTGGATTTAATCCCTAATATTAAAATAAACAAACAAATAAAAAGTAAATGTAAATTTTTAGAAATAACTTCTTAGGAAGGAACAAAACAAGAACTTTCTAATGTGTCTGTTGTCCCATATATCTTGCTTGTCTAAGTTACTTAGATAAAAATGTGCCCTTTTGTTCTATTAACTATAGCATTTTTGCTAACAGTTGGCAATTTGGATGAATGCATTTGAAAGCAGTGTTTGTTATGACCAAACTATTTTAAATAAGTTCTTAAAATTAGCCATCCTCTTTTAATGATATGTTTGGTTGATCAAAGTGTTGCTATATAAAAGATAAAAATTGATTTTATTGGAATCTCCACTGCATTTTTATCAATGGCTAGCTAATTTTTGTTCAGTGAGGATTCCTATTATTCAATTAAAGTGAAATTTTAAAAAAATTTAATTCAGAGAGTAGAAAAAAGTCTATAATTCTACATCAAAATTATAAATAGGAAATAGGAATACAATGCTGTTCATAACAATAATATAGTTCTATACAAAGAGATATTTGTCCCTGCCAAGGTAGATTTTGAAATTTTACTCAACTTTTGTGACTCAGACAGAAAACTCTACTTTATCTTGTCAAAACAGAGGAATAATTGAGTATTCCATAAATTAATGGTTTTATCTCATTCTTATTTCCATGTAATTAACCACAAATTGATATTTAAATAAAACAACTAAAATAGTTATTAATGAGTTGGAGGTACAACAACACAGATATCCATGAATTGGACCTCATGATCAAGCAAGATTTTTTTATATGTAGAAAATGAAGGAATGAGGTAATAAGTATTGTAAAAAATATATTAGGGAAATGGTCTGTATAAATATTTTGATCTATTCAGAAAAAAATTTGTGATCCAAGAAATCAAGGAATACTTTAGTTATGATAAAACTTAAATTCTGTGAAAGCTGTAGTCTCTATCTTTGAAAGCCATAGGAGTGTAAGGAAGTACATATAACTCTTATCTAGATTTGCTATTGAGATTGATAATGTACAGTTCATTAAATTTTGTTCCCACAGGTAAATCCAAAGCAATCCATATTCATATGAAAGCAATTATATTTATGAAAATTAGGAATAATACATTGGGAACATTGTTTAGTATGCTGTAATATTTTTTAAGAGATGTATCATTAATGAGTAGTAGGAAAGAAAAAAACATTTTAAAATGACAAATGAAGGGATACTAGCATTATAACTAATTAGTGAAACTGTATTTGCACCAATGTATAGGATGAGCTTGAAGAGTGTTCTAGACAGATGCATGCAGTAAAAAACATAACCCACCTTGTATGTGTCTTCACAGTCTAGATAAAATAATCCCACAGATTGTGTTCTCCAAATTTACTTGGAACAAATAACACTATCACAACAAAAATTTTCTGATTAGTAAATTAGGAGAAAAACAGAACAGGGAAAGAAAAATGTTTTCATATCTCTTTCCTCAAAATTAATTTTTTTAACATATAGTTGCGCTAACTGAAATGTATTTTTGTTTTTTTTTACTTAACCTAAGAACATATGTTTTGCATTATGGTTCAGGAAGAGACATAGCAATTTAATGACAGCAGTTCTAAGGTCAAGAATATGTGAAAGTGTAATTCCCAAATTTCCTTACTATCTACTTTAAAAAGTGGCATGGTGTCATAATTACAGAGGGACTAAAACTACAGCTGAGTATATTATTTATTTTCCTATTACCTTGTTATATGTAGTCTGAAAGAATATAAAGTCATCCTGCATGGGTCTTTCTTGAATGTGCTAGAAAAGGACAGATTCACCTACTTTATAAAAAAAAAGAAAAGAAAGAAAAGAAATATGAAAGATTTTAAAATTAAGAACTCATTGAAAATGCTGAGATGACAAATACATAATTATTAGTATATCAACTATCAACATTAAAAGGGTAATAATTTTTATGTAGATTCCAGTGGACCCTGTTTTTCTAATAATCTTTTTTGCATATCTATTAAACTTTTGTTCTTTTATATGTTTTTCTCTGATTATCTCATCAGCATTGTGACTGTGCATATGTATGGTGCCACAGTAAGAAAATAAATATGCAGCCCATGGTGGACTCATTGTT
The DNA here is from genome assembly GCA_020662805.1 of Glaucomys volans. Lineage (NCBI taxonomy): Eukaryota > Metazoa > Chordata > Mammalia > Rodentia > Sciuridae > Glaucomys > Glaucomys volans. The sequence goes on from JAJEJO010000232.1 coordinate 396,108, forward strand.
TGGAAGTCATCTACTCTATTCACTGAAGATGATAATGTGGCAGGGCATTATGCCAGGCATTGTAACTGAAGGAGAAATATCAGATTTCTGTGGAAGAAAGAAGGTAGCAAGAGAGCAGTAATACAGTAGTGCTAATACTGCTCCTGCATGCAAAACGGGATGCTATGTTATATTTAATCCTCTCAAAAACCAACAATAAAAGTAGTATAATCACCATTTTCCCAAGTTCATGCTGCTAATAAGGTAGTAGTGGTAAGTAAAGAGAATGAGAAGGTCCATTTTATTTTTGCTATACTCAATATAAATAACCAATTTCATATAGAGAGTACTAACTTCTATAAATATTGTAGAGCAAAAACTCAAATCCACTTACTTTAAGGACTAGTGCGTACATATCTGTAGAATACGCCTATTATATTAGTCTTAATAAAGCTTTCTTTGTAGTTATTATGCATTTGTTTTATCCACTCCATCAAAATCCTTTATTTTTCAGGAAGTATTTTTATGTTTGCTTTACCTTATGAAATCCATGAGGATGATTAAGTTTGTTATGCCAAATCCAAGATTGGAATATGGCATGCTCAATAAATGCTGAATGAATTTATGAATGAATTACATTGGGAATGGAACATTTCCTGTTAAACAAATTAGTGCCATAAAGTAATTGTTTGTCTAATATTCTTAATGCAGGAGACATTTCATATTTGTACAAAAAATAGATGAAGCTAGAAAAAAATGAACAGTGTCAAAATGAAAGAGAATAATGAAAATTCTTTGTGAATTTTATCATGAAAATGGTAGTAGAAACCAACAGATCATTTATTCAGTTATTCTCTAAAGGAAATTTATAATATTTTGTTTAATATAAAAATTAAGTGATTTTAAGTCATGTGAGAACCAGTTATCACAAAGGCTGATTCCAACTCTATATACAGTAGCATCATGTTGGAAGGTTGAGCTAGATTAGGGTGTAGTGTTTACACTATGGAAAATGGAGCAATACAAATCAGGAGTTTGTTCATTTATTTTGAGTGTAGTTGTATAACACACCACTGGCTTCTATTCATGCTTAGTGGGTGGAATTAAGGGATGATAAATATCTGCAATTTGGGGGAGAGTTTCCACAACAAACTGTTGCTGTTTTTACAATTTATCTGAGCTTAGATCTATCTTCATTTACCATTGAAGAAATTTAATTTTTGTATAGTTTTGAAATATAATGAATTTTCCAAGAGTGTAATTGTCATTCAAACTGATGAAAAGACTAAATTTTGTTTAATTATCATTTTAGAATACTTCTTTACTGAAGAATGGGACATCTTTTCTATTTCAATCCCACCACATCAGTGCTTATTTGGTATGTTGTGATTCAGGGTGATTCTTTGCAGGATAAATCACTTAAAAACTTCAGCTTTGTTTCCTAACTGTGGCATGGCATTTACATATTAAAGTATGTATCATATTATCATAAAAGTACTGTTCATTTCTTCTTTGCATTATAGTCAATGCATTTCATTGGTTTTTTTTGTAGTCAAGGATATAGGCAGTTTTATACTAGAATTGCATATCACATATTAAAGGAGCACCATGTGGTTCAACCTGTTCATTTTTAGAGGAGAAGAATATAACCCAAAGAGGTAAAATGACCTGACCAACCTCAGAGAACACACTGACATTCTGACTTATGTTAACTTCAATTTTCTATTCATTTTCCCTAAGCAAACGCTTTTTTGTGTTAGCTTAATATGTGATAAAAATGCACACTATTGTGAAAATACCACTAGAAGTAGTTTTTCTAACTCCTGACAGAAACCTTGGTGACAATTTTACAGGATTTTAGCAACAATAACTTCATTTAAATCTGGCCATATTCTCATGTTCAATGATATAGGATTTGTTTGTCAGGTTGCAAAGTGCAAAAATTATGCTGCTACATTTAGACTTTTATTACTTTTTATGGCACCTCAGAAAATATATCTTGCATTTCACACTTCAGATAACTATAAGCTTAATGCATTTGAGAAACCAGTTGCTTTGATTTGAAATGGGTGACTCATGCCACCACCTAGACACAGTCATTTACCTGAATAAGGGACCTCATGTGACTGTTGCATATTAAACTGAATTTTTCCTCAACCTTCACCAATCTGGTCAAACTGAAAAAGAATGAAATGAAAATACTTTTTCAAGCTGCTATGTCAGCTAATGCAAGCGGAAGAAAATGTGTTGCAGATACATAAGGCAGAGAATATAAGAACTATTGCTGGTACTTGGGAACTGTACAGTAAAGAAACATATGCCTTTGTGTGCTAGGTCCCCATGGATAGCTGCAATGAACACTATAGCAATGCTGTCCTCAGCAAGGCAATTCTTACATCACTTTTCTTTTGTTCAAGGTCATACCTAAGAGTAAAATGAGATTTGCATAATGGTTTAGAATGTAGGTTCAGTGAATTCAGGTTAAATTCTAAAACTTCAGATTCATTTTAAAAATCTTGTTTCTGGATTTTAGTACAGGTAGTAAGAAAACGTTGCCTGCATATTTTCCTGTTCTTGAGTCAGCATACATTTAATTTGATAATGGGAAACTGAGTAGTTGATTACAGAACTTGAAAGTTTGAAATTTTAATATTTTTATTCTATCTCTGAAATTTTGAAATGCTTCGGAATAGACTGTATATCTTATTCACAATGTGATGCTTTCATTTTACTTTTAGGTAATATAAAGTGTTCCTTTTTTATTTAATTGATTGGTACTCATTTAATCTATTTGTGCAATTGTAGTTTTATATGTACCAAGAGCAGCTCAAATTCCTCCTCCTAATAGGAAACAGTAATAGCATTGTTACAAAATTTGTTTACACTTGATACCCTTTTATTCTAGGAAAATCTCAAAAGATGTTCTTCCATTGAGAAAACATTTAAAAAATACTTCTTTTTCCACAAGTTACATTTTTTGTTTTTACTTTTCTTAGTTTTAGGTATTCAAAGTCCTAGCACCCTATCATAACCTGCCTCTTTTGGAAAGGGGCCATTCCTTCTCCTTTGTCTGACAGAATTAATGGAAAACTGTTGCATCTGGTTGATTTGAAGATGCCTTTCTCTTTGATTCATGTTTATGTAAATTATAATTATTGTAAATGATATTTTTAAAAAGCAGTCCTAAGAAACAGATATGCAGATGCCAATTCACAGTAACGGGGGGAGGGATTGGGATGAATAGAGTTGCTTTCGATTAGGTAGAAAGAAGTGAAAGAAAGGAAAAGCCTTGTCTATTTCAAGAATGTCTTCTTTTCGATGTCCTTCCATTATCATAATTTCCCTTCAGAAGCACCTTTATAGAGTGAAAGGCAAGGATGGATAAAAGGGGCATATTTAAGACTGGCACTATTATATTACTGTTTTCCATTAAAAAGTGTTTTAATTTTGCCATGTGACCTTATTTTGAGTAAGGGAAAAGGAAGTTCCTCTTACGTTTGGAATCACTGATGAATGATATGTATGCATGTGTGCACACACATGTGCATAGACTTGTATTTATTTTTGTCTTAATCAAATGTTAATACAGAGATTAAAATTTTGAAAAGCACACAAATAAACTGAGATGACCTTTGGTGAATTTCCTAAGCTGAAGTGAAATTTAAACTTCCAGTAGATAAAAATATGAGTCTGAAAATATTGACTTTTTGATTCCTATTCTTTACTTACTATTATGGGGTATGTTGCCTTCAGGGGAAAATAATATGTAGTGTAAGTCAACATGTTCAGTGCAGACTTGACCTTGAGAACAGATTATATGACCAGTTTTCAGAACTGGAGCACATGTGAAAGGCTTCAACAAGAGTACTTAGTGCTGAACACCAAAAGGTTGGTCTAGAACTTCTTCCAACCCTGCAGTTCAAGGTTGAGATTATCTGGACCTCTCAGCTGTGAGGTTTGGAGTGGCTTGAAACTGAGTAGCCAAGTCAAAATCTGAACCCAGATCTTCTAAGTCTTATTCTAGTTTCAATTGAGTTTTGCTTTCCAAGAAATTATTGATTTCTAAGGTTAAAACCACCCTTTGGGTTTCTAAACATTGGATCTCACTCTTATTCCATCTCATTTTGGGTTATTGTTTTTTTATAATTTTTTCATTTATTCTAACTAGTTATATGACAGTAGAATGCATTTATGCACTTTGATATATCATACATAAGTGGAGTGTAATTTTCTCCTTTTTTGATTGTAGAATCACATAGGTCATGCAGTCATATATATACGTAAGATAATAATATCGGTTTCATTCTACTATCTTTCCCATCCCCAAATTCCCTCCTGTCCCATCACTTCTCTCTACCTAAAGTAACTCTGTTCATCCCAATCCCTCCCCCACTCCCATTACTGTGAATTAGCATCTGCATATCAAATAAAACATCCAGCCTTTGGTTTGGAGGGATTGGCTTATTTTACTTAGCATATTCTCCAACTCCATCGATTTACTGGCAAATGCAACAATTTCATTCTTCTTTAAGGCTGAGTAATATTCCACTGTGTATATGTATTGGGTTATTGTTTTTGATGAGCTATAAGCCTCAGTCTCCATGTATAAAATAGAGAAATGAATATTTATATACAGGCTATTAATTTTTAAAGTGTGTAATACTTATTAAGAATAACAAAATCAATCTGTCTTACTGAATATACACATTCAGAAAGAATTATAATAGTTCTGGGAATAAATATTTACAGGTAGAAATCAAGTACCAACTGACATACATTCTCAGTGTATTTTTAAACATACTTTGTCTTTAAACATAAGTTGTTTAAAACATTTTAAAAAAGCTGGCATGATAACTCTTAACTTTGTGGGGCTTGAAAAGGGTTTAGAATTCTAATTCTCTAGCAAAAAAACAAAGAAGGCTTTACTTAGGAAGTAAATGATTTTATAGCATTTTCAGTTTATATACTTACAAAATGACATGAAAAAAATGACAAGTATTTAAATCTTTGTTTTACCAAAAATGGAGACTGCAGCACTTAAGTCATATTATGTTATTTGTAGTAATAGTCATAGACTCTGAAGGGGAACTCATTTCCTTTCCTTTCTAATTTCATTGCTTTCATTATATGTCAATATATTTCATGCATTCACAGCTTGTAGATTCTTTTATGCTCACACATAATTTGATCCCACAAGTGGTGAGGAATTAGTTGACAATTTAAAAATGAATAAAAACCTCAATGGAAGTAACTGCATGATGTTATAATTTTGAATTCTAAAAAAAATGTAAAAGATAACTAGCAACATGGTGTTGAAGAAAATGAATTTCAAGAAAGTGGATGCCAACAGGTTTAGTCTACTGTTGTGAAAATGGACAAATTAAGAAAGCACAGGAAAATACAGTTAGAAAAAGAACTTACAAAGTTGCAGTTCTTCTGAATTCCCAACAAAAGTAAAATGGGTAAATGCAGAATAGTATAGATGATAGAACAATTTGGAATGCTGTAATACTGTGAAATTTAACCTGGTCTCTAAGAAGTATTTAGAAATAGAAAAATATAGAGGGAGCAGCATTAGAACCTCCCAATTAAAATGAAATATGAAATATGCTGAATGAAGTGCACCCCACAGTAGAGGCAGGGTCTATATCTTCCTTGCACTTGCCCCTCTAGTCCTCTTAGCACTGTGCTCCCATGTACCCGGCAGTGTCCTCCATGGAATCAAATCAAGTAATGCATGAAGCTCATATTATGAGACTGCATATAATAAATAATGATAGATGTTAATAGGAGCTACATGAAGTTAGGTCTTCCTCTCCCCTAATAAATGAAAGGCACCTCTTATCAAATAATCAAAAGACTAGAGAGAGTAATAGGAAGGGAGAGACATAGAAAGGATATTCAATACTAAGTTATGGTTAGGTAGGGAAACTAAGTTCTGGTGTTCTATTGAGCAGTGTGGTGACTGTAGATAATAACCTACTATGTATTTCAAAAAAGAGCTAGAAGAAAAGATTTTGAATGTTTTCTGCACACACACAAAATAAAGATAGGTGTCTGAGGAGATGGGTACGTATACTCAATTTGGACAGTATGTAATGTATACATGTATGGAAACGTAACATGGTAGCCCCTTAAATAGGTACAATTGTATATGTTTCATTAGTTATTTTCATCTCTATAACAAAATATATGACACAGGCTAGTCATAAGAAGAGGTTTATTTAGTTGAGAGCTTTGGAGGTGCTAGGGCATGACATTGGCCCCCCTCTCAGCTGAATCAATTACTAGCAGAAGTATATGTACGTGAAAGAGCTTGAAACACCAAACAAAAAGAGAGAGAAAGACAAACATACAGAGACAGAAAGAGAGACTGGTGTCTCACCATTCCTTCTAAGCACCTGCGCCCAGTGACCCAAAGGACCTTCCACTGCGCCCACCTCTCAAGTTTACATATTACCTCTCAATACTGCCACTCTAGGGAACAAAGCCTCTTCTCACAATGAGCCCTTGAGGGACACTGAAGCCACACCCAAACTATAATATGTGTCAATATATATTTAGAGCATATATGGTCCAGTATCTTTTCCAACCACATGGAATAATGCACTGAGAGAAGTGATTTATTTGGTACTGTTATTTTAGAAATCACAATTATCATAATTTGAGGATTACCAAAATAGTAAGAAAAAAATTTAAAGCACCAGACCTGATTTTGGTAATGTAAGGATTTCAGTTGATCTAGATAATTGGAAGAAATTAGCTTTGGTAACAATTATTCAGTTTCCTGCTTTGTAGTCATCGTATCTGGTTAAAATGGTTTAAATTTACTCAGGACAGAAAGTTTTGAAAGGTCAGGAATATATTAATAAATATAAATAGATATTTATATTTATTTGTAAATCATTTAAATAAAACTTTTCTTTATATTTAAGGGGTATAGTTTTTTTTATCTTGAGAGATTTGCTGCTTAAATAATGATATTTATATTAACGATTCAACGAAGGGAAATAAGAACCCACCCTCTTTGTCAAAGGTAGTGGTATGGGAAGTTGTGTACTAAGTTTTGTGGAAGAGAACTTAGACACTGACATCTTTTCTAGCTCTAGGGTATTTATGAATTCCTAAAGTGGTTTATTGCATCACATAATTGACGTACACTGTTCGTGAATTCCTTTTGTTACAATTTTTTACCATAAGATTTATTTTTTAAGACTTCATAGAGAAGTGAGAAGGTCTTATTCAAATATAATCATATATCCATTTGGGGATAGAGAAGAGAGCTTACTCTTATCAAGTGCACATTTTATACTATTCAAGACTTACACTTTTCATGTTTACAGAGTTGAACCCTTCTTTTACCTTTCATGCTCCAACTTGAGGCAAGTATTGTCTTTTACCTTTCACTACCAAACGTGAGGCAAGTACTCTCTGAGTAAGTGTTCCTGTCCTCTTATCTCAGTCACTACTGAATCCTCCTTCATCTGTCTTTTATGCAGCAATTCTCAGACATGCTTTTTTTCCCCTTCTATACTTATGTTACTAAGCTATATTATTTAAGGAACCCATATTTTCTGTTTCTGTTTTCCTAGAAACACTCTCTTTCATTCCCACATCACTACCTTCTGAATGGTTTCTTCCTTCACACCTGGATGCTCTGTCTGTGTGTCTTTAGACTACTCCAACTTGCTTTTAGATTACTCCAACTTTCATTGTTCTTCAGTTTATGACAGATGTTTTTTCTCATTTATGGAGCTGTCTATGCTATTGTGAATTTCATGAGCACTGATCTGCTGAAGTCTCCAAAAAGTGACACCACTAGCTCACAGTGTTTTTATTGTCATTCTTGCTGTTTCAGATCCATATATCCAATTCCAGTTTGGACTATTATCAAGCCCTCATATTCGTCATCTTTTCCATGGTCTGCATGATATCATGTCTGGGTATTGACATCCTACTCAGCTGTGCCTTGCCCCTAACCCTCCAACTTGACTAACCATCCAATTCTGTGGAATATGCCGGTAGAGTCACCTTACCTGTCTCATCCACACTGACCTTTCCCAAGTGCCATCTGGTGGTTTTTGACTTTGTTTGCATTACCTACAGGAGGATTTCTCTTCTTTGTGAAGTGTCTGTACTTTGTTCACCCACAGTGCACTCTCCTTCCATCTCTGTAAAAATTACATTCTGCACTGTAATGGCAGCTGTAGTTTACCCTTAGAATTTTAGGTCTCAAAAGTGAGAGGTTATTCTTATTTATGTCACCAATGTGTCTTCTTCATGTAAGATAATATCTGGCTCACAACAAGGATTTAAATGATTATTGAATATAAGTTATAGCTTATACATTTTAAAAGATATTTTTAGCTTTGCACAGTATGAGAAAACTGAGTCTAAACAAGGTTAAGTGTAAGCCATCACTGTGGTCTGGGATGTGAAATCCAGGAATTTCACCATGTTCTCTTCATTTTTAATCTTCTTTCCCAAGACACAAATAACATTTTTATCTTCATTCTTTGGTGACATAGTCATCCACATTACATACACTTTCAACATTTACAATTTTTAATCAGAAAATTCTGAGAACTCTGTGATTCCCAAGTGCTGTAGAATCTAATGCCATTAGATGATAGCAGCACTGAAGAATAATCAAAATTTAAGGATTCTAAGAAATATCGTGACACCTTTGACAGAGAAAGAAAGTCTAGGCATTTTTCCATTTTTCTTTGTATGACTTGCACTTCAAAAGCTCTATAATTCACAGTTCACAAGCTAAGTTGATGGTTAAGTAGATAAATATATAATTTATTTTGTGGCTAAAGAGGATGCACCTAATATTTATTAGAAAACTAGTGGTTATGTCCATAACTGAACACAAGGTTCAATGTCCTGTGTAACCTACATGAATTTTATGAACTTGAGGGAAAAAATCTCATAACTGTTTATTCTTTAACAGAATATGCTATTCCATTGTTCTTTAACTTTTTTAGTAGGGAAAACCTTAGAATGTATATAATATTAAGAAGAATTCATGAAAATGCAATGTTTTGAAAATGATTATCTTCTGGTGGAACCAGTGAGGGGGTTAAACATGTCATATTTTATCTGTACTGCTAAAGCAAGCATTGATATACACACATGTAGTATATAGAGAAACTGATTATACTGTACAAAAATGTAGTGGCACATAAAAATGCTTAGTTAGAATCAGAACTTTATGATCATAATCAAGACTTATGTTCCTAGAACCTTCTAAATTTTGACAAAGTTCAGGCAACTCTAAATATAAACACATAGATTATATTTTGTGTATCTAGAGTATTTATGAAATATGTAACTACCATCTGTGAAGCATAGAATAATTCACATTTACAAAAGGGAGACTTTGTAACACATATTTAGTTCATGATTTTATGTTAAAATCTGTCAACTCCTTTTAAGTCAATATTACACAGATGTTCATTAGACACCTACAATTAAACGTTAACAAAATCTCTTCATTAGAGAATTAAATAGATTTAGAGGCAACACTTTTTTAAAGCTTGAATATGATCTGGATTTCCTATGAGTATAAATGTAACTCATATTTATTTATGATTGCTTATTCTAAAAATATTCAGACCAATTTAGCAGGGCTTTCTGTCTGAGTCTGTGAAGAGCTTGCTCTGGGATACTTGTTTTCGCAGCCTTTCTAATTGAGGGCACCTTCAACTCTCAGGGAACTTTATAGCACTAAGAGGAACCTGATGAAAGACTTTTCATATGTCATAACTCTAATAAAATAAAGAGAAGAACCAATTACACGGCAAAGTGCAAATATCAAGAAAGGCTGGAAGTACAGAGACTCAAGTAGTCCAGTGCTCCTGGTCCCACTTTAGATCTCTCTGTTCCATCCACAATGAAACATTTAATATTTGAACTAAATTCATTATGGTAATAGACTCAATAGCCATATGGAAAGATAGGTTTTTGACTGGTTTAAAGAGTATAAGAATACTCATATTTTTAATGTTAGGGAATTTCAAAGACTAGTCTCAAAATTTTAAGGTTCACTGAAAAATCAGGGGATGTTCAATAAGCAATTTATAAAGTAACATTCTGATTCTGATTAATTGTTTAGTTTTCTTTGAATAATGGATTAAAGGAGGATCACTGGAAAAAAAGGCTTTGCAGTACTTTATACCTTGAGCTGTCATGTGGCACGTCATCATCTCCATGGGAACTGGAAATGACGGTATTTTTATTTTATGAAAGATAATGTTCAGAGAGATTAATCGATTAGCTGCAAATACAACAAATGGTTGAGAGCCTGGGAATCAAAACTTAATGTTACTAAATGACAGAAAGACCTAGAAATAAAAACTTGGTATTCCCATGAAGGAGTATGTGCATACATGGGCACACATATTGTGGCGTTGATAAAGTGAGTGCTAGACACATGATTGCTTGTATCATAGCGCAAATATGACAAAACTTTATTTAAAATATTGAGATGTAATATGGGAAGTATTATGTGTGATATAGAAAATATTGTGGAATCTATTCCAAAGCATGTCTCTTAGTAACCTATAGAGAACATCATTATTTTTTAAACTACTTGATCATGTGTAAAATGCAACTCTCATACCTGCCCTATAACAATAAAAGGTAAATTGTATGTGTCAGTACCTGAAGGCTGAAATTATTTTTATCTATTCATTCATTTATTCATTAATTCATGCAACAAGAATTTTTTAAGTGCAGGCAATGTACAGGCATTAAGTTTGGATACTGGAAATAAATTAATGGACTTATATTTTATGAAAAACAAATTTATAAATCTTAAGTCACTAGTGCAAATACAGACAATACCATCATTGATGACCTGAGGTCATTATAAACATGGCATTATTAGGAGTGAAGTCTGAAAACTGCTGCAATAGCACAGGCATGAAATGAGCAGTACTTACACCAAAGGATGCTGCTAAGAATGGAGAAAATGTCATAGTTGTCGGTAACACATTTTACATAGGAGAGGTAAGATTTAATGTCTTTCATATAGAAAAGAATAAAGTGGAGGTAAACCAGCTATGACTTAAAATCTGAGACAGTGGCAAACTGCTAATAGGAGCATTGAGAGGTGTGCAGTTTGGAGGAAGCAGTGACAATTTTGGTTTTTGTCTGCCCAAGTTGATTTCAAGGTGATAGACACGTATATGATGAAAACACAAGATTTAGGATGCTGTGGAAGTTTGTAATCAGCAGCTCTTTGGCATGAGGAAATCAGGTATCTGATGAAATATTGAAAAAAAAAAAAAAACAAAGCCTTAAGTTGAGAGAATGTCCACACTAAGATGTAGAATTGGCAAAAAGAATAAAGTGGTAGTAGCACAGACATCTATGAAGGAAAGAAAAGAATATTTATCAACATTAAAGTTAGTATTAGAAAACCAAGAATAGTGGGGACTGAAGAAAACAATTCTTTTTCAATAATGTGCAGATAATTTGTGACATTTGCTAGAGTAAACTTGTGTCAACTAGTGCATACAACAGGTGACAGAAGGAGGTATTTCAGAGGAGCTAGAGTCTGCACGAGTTTGACAACAGGACGAAGTCAGGCAACTATAAATCATAGGAATTCAATTGAAGAACTAGTGAAATAAATGATGGGTGAGGAGAAGAGTTGAAACCAGAGGTGATCATAGGAGTTGTCAAGGAGGTTGTTCTCATAAGACAGGATGAATGACTTCTAAAACTCAGCTAATGTGGGTGATCTGAGTCTAAGGGAAAGGGTGAAGAGTTCTACCACAGCAAATAGGGAACCAAAGGTTTAGGGAGCAACAAAGAATGTCCAGGCAGATGCTTGGAGTTTCCAGATGGTTCAACTTTATTACTGACAAATGTTGGACTGGAGGATCTATTACTTAGAATGACTGGCAAAGTAAGCTTCCTGAATCGTCACCTGGGATTATGTCGACTTGCTTACTGGTCTCAAGGCACAGCTGATCAACTCTAGTCTTTCTGTCCACCAATGTTGGCCAGTGAGTTTTCCCAAGGAGAGTGTGGGTTTTCTGTGGAAAGATTTGTATTTAAACAATTAGAACAGTGAAGGGGGAGGAAGTGCAGGGAGAGACAAGTTGAGTTATATCAATTCACCTCTTTGAAATCACCTATGGCATAAGTCACTCTTCTTTCTGTGGGGCAGGGAGAGAGAATATAAGGCTAAGTGGCCATAATTTTCCTTCCTTCAAAGTTCTTTTACTTTATGATAAACTAAGAATAGGGCACCACTGGTAGCTTAAAATCTAGGAAGGACCTAAGTTTTTTCCAAGAATGTGTCTATACATGGCAACCTGGGGAAACACACACACACACACACACACACACACACACACATGAGTGATACATACATGCCTATTTTTTATTTGTGACAACTTTTATACTTTGTTTTGAATTTATTTTTCTGGTTGTCTAAACTGTTTTTTATTGTACAGGCAAAGACATTTCAAGGTAAATTTAGCTAAGAAATGATGATTTAAACTCTGGAATGGAATATATCACAAGCAAAGGCTTTGTGACTTGGAAAGAACTCTGTCTACCTTGTTTCTTTTGGAGAACTTCACATTTGAATATGCTTGCATTTGTATACATTCATATTTCTCATCATTGTAAAAAATTAATTTGTCAAGATTGGTGAAAAGTGTCAATAAATTATACATAGCATGTTTTCATGCTTCTCACTTATTTATGAATTGAATAAACAATATTATTAAGGACACACATTCCTAACCTCCAAAATCTTTACCATTGCCTTTAAAAAAAAAATCTATCTTGGGAGTATAGCATCAGGGTATCTTGAAGTGCATGCCTTATCAAATCTATTTCAATAACAACATGTTCAACAGAATTATGTTAAACATGAAAGATGTGAAAATTACAAAGGTATACATGCATTAAGAAACTACTTAGGATAGAAAATCAATGCACTGATAATACAGGAGAATGATCGTCTTTTGTATGGAAACAACTGATGGGATAGGAGAGGTCCAATTAGGCAGATACAGTCATGCTAGAAACATTCTCAACCTTTATGTAGGTGATGTGTCCATTGACATGAAGGAGAAACCTGTAGGGACAGACTTTTTGAGGAAGATGATACAGAGAATGGGAAATGATGACGTGGTTTAGAAATAATAAATAATCAATTATTAAAAAATTGATTGTTAGATGTCACGTGACATCTAACTTCCGTATTTTCTCAAGCACTTTGAAAGGAATAAAGTTCTTCCCAGTACAAATGCTTACTAAAGAAAATTCCTCCAAACTTACAGGCAAAATGAGATAATTTTGGATATTATCATTCAGGAAAGTGTGTCAGTGACATGAAATCACATCAATAAATGCAGAAATATTTTCATCAAGTTATTTGCCTGTCATCGTGACTTCTGAGTAGTGTCAACCTATTTAGAGCTAACATAATTTTGATGGAATAAAAAGGATACATTGGACATTTTCACTTCACCTTATGGGAAGTATTTCATTTATAGTGCACTACTTTCAAAAACAAGTTATAATAAAAGTGGTGGTAACTACTCAGATAAATGACAATATGCATTTATTCCCACTCTCATTAGAATCCCAATAAGGAGGCTAATGATGAAATATACTTCTAGCTCTTTCATTACATATTTGCATCTTATTGGATATTATTTCATACTGCTTGTTCTCAAGGTTTTTACCTCAAATCTTTTGCCATGAACCAATCAGACTGTGAAACGATAATTTGAATTCATGATAGGTTGAATTTATCTTTCAATCAAAAGTTAATAAAGATATTTATGAAATAAAAGAAACAACAAATGTTAGATTGTTAGTATTTAATAAAATTAAGTGACTGAAATTCAGGAAATATTTTTCAAGAGTAGAAATAGAAGGATAGTTTTGAAGGTGGGATCCAGTTATGAGTTGAATGAGGAGAAATTTGGAGGTAGAAGTCCCCTTAAAATCATAAAAGAGGGGATATAGCTCAGTTGGTAGAGTGCTTGCCTTGCAAGCACAAGGCCCTGGGTTCAATCCTCAGCACCACACACACACACACACACCACACCACACACACACAAATAATAATTATAATAATAATAAAAGAGCTTTTTGAGTGCTAACTTGAGGAGTGTCAATGTCAGTTAGCTTTCTTTGCTGCTGTGACTAAAGGACCCAACCAGAACAACTGTAGAGGAGGAAACGTTTATTTGAGGGCTCATGGTTTCAGAGGTCTTAGTCCACAAGGCCAGCTCCATTCTCAGGGCTCCAGGTGAGGCAGGATATCATGGCAGAAGAATGTGGCACAGGGAAGCAGCTCACGTGGTGATCAAGAAGCAAAGAGATGTTCCACCCACCAGATACAAACATGTACCCAAAGTCATGCCCCAATTCCCTTCTCTTCCAATCACACCCCATCACTTAAGTTACCACTCAGTTAATCCCTATCAGGGGACTAAGTCACTAATTGGGTTAAGACTCTTAAAACACAATCATTTCTCTTTTGAATCTTCCTGCTTTGTCTCACATGTGAGCTTTTGGGGGACACCTTACCTCCAAACCATAACAGTCAGTATCTTTAATATCTTTAGGAGACAGAGTCTAAGAGAGTGAATGTGACAAGGGGATAAAAGATGATATAAATTCATGACAGATATACAAATAGGGTTTGGGTTGATCTAAAGTAGCAGTAAGACATCGTGTGTCTAGGAATATAGGTAGATAGGTCATGAAAAACTGTAAAGGGAGAAGAACATAATACGATGGGAGAGAGAATTTCAGATTCAAAGCTATGAAATTTTGAGCAGTATTTGAGGTAGAAAGAACTTTAACTTCATTTTCATCGAGGATAGTGAGAGCCCATTTCAGCGGTGTTAAGGCTGCTACCAGATTGCAGAAGAAATGGAGGGAAATAATGGTGAGAAAAATGAAGGCAGCTGGCATACACCGTGTCTTCTGGGAGTTTGGCAATGAAGAAAAATAGAGAAAAACTTCCTAAAATATTGGGATGAAAATTACTTAATTGCGTTTTGGCAGGTTCTGGAGGCTTTTTATCTTCTCATCTGTGAAAAAGTAAAGACAGCTTTCCACATTTCCTGTCTTCTCAAATTTGGCTTCTAAGCCATGTTGAGGATGGAGTTATCTGCAAATTTCAGGGGTGTGATGTTGCATATTGGACCACAGATGCTCCTCATTTCTGTGAAGTTTTTTCATTATTTTCATTTTTTTCTTATAAAAGTTGTATTTCACCCATCTTATTTTCCCCTCAGTTGCTAGAGGCTGCCACAGTGAGCTCTCAATTCTTTAACAGATGGGTCCTGAGGAAGGACAAGGATATATTCCTTTCCACTACCTCTTTCTAGTAACTTAAAATGATTTGGCCTCTCTGTTCCATGGCTGTGGAAACTGAAGGAGATTTGATCTCCAAAGAAAACTGGCCCCGCAAGAAAGGCTTAGTTATGGACAATTTTCATGTCCTAAGGTAAGAAAGAGGGTCAGTCACATAAAGCCACTATGAGCAGTATACCCTTGAAAAGTCATCAAATTCTAATTATAAGGGGCAAAAGAAAAAGGCTCCTCTAGAAGCTAAGTTTCCAAAGTATATTGCCCATTTTTCTAATCATCTTTGTTTATTATCAACGGTTGATTGGATCTTCTTTCTCAAATTAAAGAAAGACCTTATTTAAAAATGAAAATCAGGGCTGGGAATATAGTTCAGCTGGTAGAGTGCCTGCCTTGCAAGCACAAGGCCCTGAGTTCAATTCCCAACACTGCAAAAAAAAAAAAAATTATATTTTAGATGATATATACTATATGTAAATAAATCTGTTCTCCAATAATTTGGCCTAATTATGCTATAGATTTAAAAATAAATATTTTACTTGAAATGAAAGAAAATTTAAGCTCACTTACATTAAATTATTATTATTTCTTGTCTACTATTATCATATGAAATTCCCTGAAGTTTAATGGCTTGCAACAACAAACATTTACCATCTTACAGTTTTTGTGTGCCAGGAATCTGGATGCTGCTTATTTGGATGACTCTAGCTCAGGGCCCCTCACAAGGTTGCAATCAGGTGTCAACCAGGGTTGTAGTCATATCAATACTTGAGTTAGGCTCCAATTCTAAGCTCCCTCATCTTATTATTAGGTTATTAGATGCAAGTCACTTAGTCCAGTCCACACTTAAGCTGAAGAGTTTATACTAGCAGGTGGAACCTCACGGAGCCCTTTCACAGCTGTCTACCCTAGTACAATCATCAGTTCATAGTAATCCCAACATTTTGCCTTGTAGGTTTAATTCATTAAGCATATGTTGTCCAGTACAGGAAAGGCTGAGCAATTTTAATTTTATAAGGAGAAACCATAGAAAAAGAATAGGAATTGTACAAGTTCTTTACCACATTTATGTTTTTTGTTTGCTAAAATTTATGAGAAATTCACAGAAGCAAGGAGTTGTATCAAAAAGGTTAATAAAATTATATATTGCTTACTACTTTTTAAGTGAAAGACTTTACTTGCATCTAGATTAAAATAAATTTTTAGACAATAGAAAATTAAAAATTACATCTGAAATATAGTAATTAATAATATATTTGAATTTCCAGTGTTTAATTTTATGATGATTTGATAGCCTATTCTTAAGCAAGTAATGATGTTTACTTTTTCAAACACGACATAGGAGATAGGAGTCAATGATATGGAAAATCATGGACAGATCCACAAACACAACTTAATACATTCAATTCTTCAATATACACTGGCCTACTTTTTTTCTAAACCAGAATTACATTTGTGTGGTATATATATTTATTGCTTTGAATATTGCAGAAAATGTATATCCTAGGAACTGAAAAGTCAGTTCCTGTATTTGTATTGAATAGAAAGTGTATATTTACATATCATAAAATAATCTTCTAGTTCCAGCTCTACACTATGTATCTAAGTGACCTGAAGCACAGGGAGATCAAGGAGAATGCTGAATGTTACACATAGGTGGCTGAAATGAAATCAAATTGTAAATATTTACTGTAAGTAAATATGGATGTGTTATACTCTAAGAAGCCCTGATTTGTTATCATTGAAAATATGCTGCAGATACTATGCATGGAATCACAGGACAACAATAAATTTGAATTGTATTTTTGTAGTCAGTTTATGCTCTGTCACAGCCACTCTGTGAATGAAGCTAAAATCCCAACGTGTAAGATTCCTTTGTTCTGTTATTGGAACCAACAAGTTTTCTTGTATTTAAGCAGCCCTCTTTCAAATAATTAACACTGTACCTCTGTGAAATGAAGTGTAACATCATAGAGATCATCCTGTAAAATCCCTTTATTTTTTATAATGCCAAGGCATGCATATATATATATATGTGTGTGTGTATATATATGTATATATATATGTGTGTGTGTATATATATGTATATATATGTATATATACACACACACACTTGGGTGGGGAGTTTGAAAGAGTGGAAGAAAGATCAATTGGAAGGTTATGCCTGCATCCCTGTAAGAGATAATTGTTACCCTCCCACAAAGGCCTGGAGACCAAAAGAGCATATTTTGAAGATGTTTTTCTCCTAATCAAAAAACTTAAATAGCATCCCATTCCACATTATTAAAAGGCCAAATTTCTTATTTGAACTTTCATGACTATTGTGCAATTTGCACATTTTACTTTTAATAAATGTAAGAAGTACTATTTCAAAGTAAGTACAAGAAATATTTGTTCCACCTGCAATTCACTCTGCCTGCTTCCCATTCTTTAAAAATTTAATTCATTCTTTAAGTCCCTGCTCAAATTCCATATTCTCCAACAAGACTTTCCTGGTAAGCCCAGCAGTTTTCTCACCACCTGCCTCTAAGCATGTGACTTTGCTTTTATTTTGTTTTATTTTTATCAAAGGCACCATCAGATACTACCTGTTAGGACAGTAAGGTTATCTGTGAGGTACTAGATCATAATTCTCATAATGCATTTGTATTCCCAGTGTCTAGAACTGAGCTTTGTATAAAGGGCACATTTAATAAATATTTTTAAGATAGATGGAAATGATGAATCTATTACAAAAACTCCAGGTTGCCCTTGGAGCAACTGATCTCAGATACTTGGGGGCAGAGGTCAACAAAAGATGAGACAACGACTGGTGTATCTCTTAAGAGCTGAGTCAAACCTTGAATAAATTTGTTGTTGCTGGAAACATGTTCCATATTCTTTTCAGCCTAAACTCTTCCAATTTCAACCTAATTTATATGCACCTTTCTCTATGATGTCTCCTAGGAAAATTTTGCCTCTTTCATTATTAATGCCATCTTCTACAACCTAAACAGAAATTATTCATATTTTGCTTTATTTAGTAATATTATATACCAGCAGCTTGGTAGGTTTTATACATACACACATCCTTGCTAAGTGTGTGGCACTTACTTAATACTAGTAAAGCACGTGTGTATGTGAACTTGCTATGTAAATATCATACTATTCAGTGACAGTAGACTGATTATTGATAGAATATTCAGTGTCTAATTCTGAGGACATTCTTGTTCTCATTATTATAGTATTATAATTTTACAAATACTTCATTGTCTTCCCTAATGCAAAAAGGGTATGAGGCAAAAATATCAAAATTAGAGGGAAGATAATCCTATTAAGTTCGCTGACTGTGCATAAACCAGAGGAAAGGCCAGAATTTTCCATGTAAAGTAATTACAAAAATTCACATATTAAAACAGGAATGGATTCCCCTCTTCTAAATTGAGCACAATTTCCCACTCAAGTTACAGGTTTGTGTACAAATTAGAAGAGAAGCTCTTTGCAGTTACCGAACCCCTAAGGCCCAGTTGAAACTCACAAGAATTGCAAAGTGCTATTGAGATTGTAGACACATTGCCATTGTCTAACAATTAATTTTAAATTTCTACCAAAATTAGGCTTCTTATAATTTAACTAACAGTTAAACAGTGAAGACTGGGATTATAGATCAGTGATAGAGTGCTTGCCTAGCATGCTGAAGGTCCTGGGTTAGATCTTTAGCACCACACATACACAAAACAAAACATCAAATGAACAAAAAACAAAAAGCAAAAACTGTCCAAAGGGGAGAGTCACATCACTAATATCCTTAATTTATTCCGAAAGTGTTTTCTTAATGTCTGTATTAGTAGAATATCTTTGGCTTTATATCAGTGCTAAACAAAAGAAATATTGAAGGAAAGTGACATTTTAGGAGCTCTAAATGAGGGACACATCACCTTTAAATTGCATAATCAAAAAGATGTAGCTCTGCTGAAGGACAAAGTTGGAGATGGGAGGAGAGGGGAATGGGTAGAACCAGAGTGTGGAGTTATGCTAAGTACCAAACTCAGTCTTAACTCACATGCCCTGGAGAGAGCCGACCATCAGGTTTGCACTTTTCCTCACTTGCTACGCATTCAGCACGGCAGAAGATGGGCAGATGCCAGCTGGGTTTTATATGAGATTAATGACCAACAATTTTGCTTCTCTCTCATTTGGAGCCTTTTGTAATTTCACAAAACTGTTCTAAGCAGTCATATTTAATTTTTCCCCCTTAGCCTACACCCTAAATTTTAAGCAAGAGGGATCTTGGAGATGAACTGCACAATGCTAAATCCCTTATGATAGGCTTAATCTTCTATTGATCAGTGCTTCACAAAGATGCATTGTCCATTGTCAATGTGGCACCTTTGTCGGCCTGCCTGGAACATTCATTATATTTTCATTTATAGTCTTAAAAGAGAGAAACACACACACACACACACACACACACACACACACACACACCCCTACACAAACATATACACATTTTTCCAGGTCTTTTTCAAGGTCACCTTCTTTTATGAAGTCTTCTACATTTTTTACTCTACTTTAGACAAATCATAACTTCCTTTGAAATCTTTTTTGAATATTTCCTGCACCTAGTGAAAAAATAGCAGAATCTGTATTTCCTAACATGTCTTTCCAAATCCTCATTTGGAGGGGGATTTCTATAGTCAGATGGTTTGGGGAATTATCACCCATTCTATCTTACTGTTGGAGAAATACACTGGCATATGAAAGTATCTGAAGAGTCCTAGGTTAAATAAGCTCATTCAACTTTATGCATTTCTTAAAATTTCTACACCATTTGTGTCCTTGTTCCATTTAATAATGATTGCCTTCCTGCAGAATACACTTTGAGGAGAAATAGAGAAATAGAAATACAAACAGGCTTACGGGCCAGACAGACTTGTGTTGGAACTACTAAAACTTGGTGGTTTAATAACTGATAACTCATGATATTTATATGTAATCTTTTATCTTATTTTGAGGGGGTGGGTACTGGGGATTGAAATCATGGGCACTCAAACACTGAGCCACATCCACAATCCTATTTTGTATTTTAGAGACAGGGTCACACTGAGTTGCTTAGTGCCTCTCTAAGTTCCTGAGGCTGTCTTTGAACTCATGATCCTCCAGTCTCAGCCTCCTGAGCCACTGGGACTACAGGCACCCAGCCACACCTAATCTTTTTAAGTCTCTGTTTTTATATTTGGCAAAGTGGGAAATACCTCATGTTGAATAGGTACCCACATAGGTTCATATGCTGCTTCTATAGTCTGTGTTCCCAGAGGCCCTGAAATCTATTGCTTTATATAGCATAGTGTATTTTCTTTTTGAAGACAGAAAATATCTTGTGAACACATTTTAAATATTCTAAACAGTCTTCCACGCTCTAGGTGTGGGACAGGTAAGTTCATCCTGAACGAAGCTTTATAGCATGACTACATTCTTAATGTTCAGCATTTAAGATGTAGATGATGTATATGCACATGCATATGTGTGTATATATGTGTGTACTTATATATATATATATATATACACATATATATGATGTATTGAATGTAATTAATATTTTTAGTAGTCCCAATTTTGTATGTTCCATATCACTATTCTTTTACTGTGACTGAGGGTTTGGGGGATTATCTATGCACTGTTATGGATATATTCTACTTCAGTAATTTTAAATACATACGAGGTCACAATATTCTAGCAGTGCCATGACTATCACAGATTAATAATTCAAGATATTTTTAAAACTGTACTGAGAAAGTGTTTTGTTCTTTCAAAAAGTAGGTAGCTAAGTCTGAAGTACACTTTAGCAGAAATAGTGGGCTCTTTTATATAGGTATACAAAAATCTGCACGTGGGTAACTTTGTTTTATGTAGATATATACTTTTCTTTCTCCTCTGCAAACTTTGTATTGTAGTTTTCAAAAACGATTTATTTTGCTTCTGAATCTATTTCTCACAATTAGTCTAATGATCCATTCCTGCCTGGAAGGCCTCATTTATGAGTTCTCTCCTTTGTAGCAACATGAAATCTTGGCAAGTACAAGTTGAGTTTATTTAGACTAAGGCCATTGCAATAAAGAACAGGGAAGATTCAGTTCTGTGCTTTCTACTCCAGGCTATAGATGAAATTACTCAGATTTCCCCTAGGTTAATGGGCACAGAGTGACATTTGAATGATATTGTGATACTCTAATAGTTTCCATTGCTAATTAGCACAATCTCAAACCAGTAGTGCACATAATTAAAAACTTTCTCTCTATTTGGGGATGACTACCATAACATTGCAAATAATCTAATGATAGGTATTTCATTCAAGTTTTGGCAACCACTGGGTTTAACTATAAATATTTTTTTCAAGTTATGTTCCAGACAATGCTTATGTTCACTTCTTATTTTTTCAGTCTTGTCTGTTTTATTTTCTTGTCCTATTAGGCCAGACCTAGAGATGTTCATGAATGGACACAAGCATGAGATCTAATGGGAAGAATCTGAATTTTAGAGTCTGACCTAGATTTAAATCTGGGCTCTCCAAATCACAATTTCCTTATCCATGCTAACTAGCTCACAAAATTCTAGCCAATAATTTAAATATATAGATGTATATATATACACATATGCACACACATATATTTGCCATGTATATATAAATATGTTCAATCTAATATATCTGTATCTGTCTATGTAATGCCTAAAAATATCATAATGAAAATAGCTGCTCAAGTACACATAGTCCCCATCACCTTGTGGAATTCTGCTTTGTGATCAGTTTATAGTAATACATTTATCAACTGCAGATAATGTGAGTATATTATTTGTAGTTCCAAATTACCTGGACCTACTCTCCTTTACTCTAGCACAAATATTTGTAAATTTATATAATCTTTTCCTATAATTTGGAGAATACATCAAGAGCATCATGATCTTTGTAGAGCAATCAACATGAGAGTAATTTTATAAAGGATAAAATTGTGATTTCTCTACTGTACTCCCCGTTCCTAGTTTAAAAATTTTACAAAGTAAGGTTGTGAGGATTACAAGCCTCAGTTAAGCTTTTGGAAAGTTTTCAAAGTGAGAAGGTACTATTGATACCAAAATAGACAGGTAGATCAATGGTACAGAATAGAGGACACAGAGACAAACCCAAATAAGTACAGGTATCTCATACTTGACAAAGGAGGCAAAAACATGCAATGGAGAAAAGACAGCCTCTTCAACAAATGGTGCTGGGAAAACTGGAAATCCATA
>JAJEJO010000232.1:419109-431702 GCA_020662805.1 Glaucomys volans
TGAAAGCACAGATGGTGTGACTCTACTTTGTGTAAAACCAGTGAAACAATAGCTGTACTCCATTTGTGTTCAATGAATCAATAAGTAAATTAAAAAAAAAAAAAAGAAATATCATGGGTTCTCATGTCATCTGCTAGAGGAACTTCTCCTCCAGTATGGTTTGTGGTATCCTGCGAGAACTGGTCAGCTAATTCACTTTTGGCTCAGTGAGACTGAATAATATACAAACTAAACAATGTTTGGGCTGGAAAATGCTTACAAGAGGTGAAAATTTCTACCAAGCCTAATAATAGTAGGAGTAAATTTTCTGTAAAAGCTATGGTTTTTCTTTACAAAAATAGCAGGAGAGAATCATGTACAATTCTAATTCTTCTATTCACCCCCATAATTCCACTGGACACTCTGATATGTTCATACACAGGAACACATACACTTGTATGTCTCCATTATTTTCATTTTTTACTGTCTAAAATTTTGTCTCAATTTTATAAAGTCTCTTTCTTTACCAGTTTTTCAATATGTAATTAATGGGTCATGTCAGTTAACTCATATTAATTTTTGTTTCAGAAATGTATTTCAAATAAATTATATTGTAAATAAAATTATGTCAAATTAATTATATCTTCTTGGTTATCTTCCCTGTGTCTCCAACATACTCAATTACCCTAATGTGTCTCTATACCTTTAGTGAGCCCTAGTCTTCAACTAAATGTAATAGTGCCCTATCAGCATACACCTACGTTTTCTGTTTATGCCTTTTCTTAAATTGACAAATATTTGTTGGTGTTTATGGGATACCCTGGGATGTTTTAATACATTTGTATACTGTATTGTATTTGTATCAGGGTAAGCATATCTGACTCTTCAAACATTTATTATTTCTTACTTTGATTCTTTTTCAATCTCCTCCTTCCTCCGCTTTTTCCATGTTTTAATTTTATTTATTTCTCAAGGTCCAGGTCATATGCTTTTATTCTACACAATATTCTTTTATTTACCTATTAACTGAACCCCTTTGGGGTTTAGAGCCCACCTGACTTTAATTCAAATATTTTATATGGAACATGTCACATTTTCTTATGTATTTGAGAATTTATAGGTCTGTTTTATTCTTTCTGTTTAGTCTATAAGCCCAGTAAGCCAGTAACTATGCCTGCACCGTCTAATATGTGTGTTTTCTTCCATATAAGGGAAAAAACTCTTTAAGAGTGAACAAAATTAAATAAATTTCAAGTAATGCTAACTTTTAACACATTATAGTCTTGCAAATGCAATATGCTTTGATAGAAATTACATATAAGTATTTCACGGACAAATGTGAAAAACAAAAACTGATCAAGAAAACATTATTGTCCTTAAGGGATAGACTTTTAACAGCAAAAATGTCACATAACCCCTACTTTAGTACAATCTTTGGGCTGGAAAATGCTTATAAGAGGTGAAAATTTCTACCAAGCCTAATAATATTAGGAGTGATTTTTCTGTAAAAGCTATGGTTTTTCTCTACAAAAATAGCAGGAGAGAATCATGTACAATTCTAATTCTAATCTGATGAGATTTTAAATCTCATCATAAATGATGAAATTTAATAATATATTGACAGACACTTAAGTATAGTTGAAATATGTTGTTTGGAGAAGAGAAAGAAGGGAACTTTGGAGGCATGTGAGGTCAGTTGAGGTGAATGACATTTAGATCTGTACATACAAGCTCAGAATTGTGGTCCAGCTCTAGAATATTGAATTCTATCTTTTGTAGTTCATGTGTAGTGGTGGGCTCTAAAATCCTCAAAAATACTAAGCATTTCTTTATGAGTGAAGTTGAGGAAGGTCATCTATTTAAAGAGAGGAAAGGACTCTATTCCTGAGAATAACATAAGACAGAAAAGATTCTCAAATATTCACAAGGCAAAGAAACTTCAAAAAATGGGGTAAACACACACATTTGAAATGCAGATAATTGTGATGTGTGCTGTAGATAATGCAATAAAATCAGTTTGAAACTTCATATTTACAAAGTATGCATGTTTCTATTATAAGGACACATATATTATTTCTTGTTAGTTCTAAATATACCCTGAGTAATCTGTATAGATATCATTAAAAAATAGCAAAGGTAGCTCATAACAATACATTTGCTAATCTCACTGAAAATAATTGCCATTACAATACTGTCTTTGGAATGATCGGTTTTTGTACCTTGATTTTTTTACCTTAACTTTTAACTATAGATATAAAGAGAATTTTGAGAAGGAATGTGATTTTGACAAGTTATCCAATTCTTTTGGTCTTAATTTTTAATTTTTAAATTTTCATTTATTTATTTTTGGTACCAGGCATTGAACTCAGGGGGACTTAAATACTGAGCCCCATCCCCAGCACTTTTTTGTAATTTATTTAGAGAAAAGGTCTCGATGAGTTGATTGAGGCTTCTCTAAGTTGCTGAGCCTCCAAGCTACTGGGATTGCAAGTGTGTGCCACTGTGCCCAGTCCTTACTTTTTTTTATTTTTAAATGTATAATTATGTTACTTATTACTTTCATATTAGTACTTTGATAATGTATTATAAAATTATTAATTTTACAGTGATAATTGGTTAGAGAAGATTCTGAAAATAAGGTTTCTTTACAAGAAATACTCTCAGAGTGGAAAAAATATAAAATATAAAATTACTGAATCAGGTCTATTCATTGTTATTATTTTCATCACAGATATTTTTCAGTAGATTGTTTATTTGTACAATTCAAAGGCCTTCTAGGAAGCAGAAACAATTTATTTTCATAATGTATATTATAATTTAAGAAGATACAACTATTATAACTCACAGAACAACATTTTAAAGATTTCCCAATTGCAAGTTTTATCTTTAATATACTTCATATCTTAATTACAATACTTATGCTATTACATTATCTATCCCCCTACTGCCTACATACCTACCTATCTCTGAATGCATTCATTTCTTCAAGACTGGTATTTGAGTTCTTTTAGGGCCTAACAAGGTGGTATGAGGTTTAGCACATGTGCATACACAAATGCTGTTGGCTAAAGACCCAGTGCTAGTTGTTCTCAGATACTATTGAATTAAATATCATGGGTCATATTTTTTTAAAAAGAGATAATTTAGTATAATAATTTGCTATGGCCATATAACAAATTCCTATAAGCTTTGCTGTTTAAAACAATACACATCAGTAACTTCTACAGCAAACCTGTTTGTTCAGATTCAGAGCATTTTGTGAATTCAAAATTCTGTATATTAAAAATCTGGCATTGTGTGATAAGGTTCTCTCATCAGGATACCACAAACAGGAAATGCAGGCATACTCTGGGCTGTTTGTGCCTAAGTAATCTCTGTATCACACTTAGGAATCTTTAGAAGCAGTAGAGGATTCTCTGCAGACAATTCTGGTTTTAAAGACCTAACATGTTCAGTAAACCTTGTGGACATGCCTTTGCATATACAGTTATTTAAGTGAAGTATTTACTTAACTTTAGGAGGTATGTATAATAGAGTTTCAAATAAACATAAAAAAATATTCAAGGGTGGTATATCAAAATGTCATAATTTCCATTCTCAGGGAAAACAAAAGCCAGAACCTTGACATTACCATTCAATTCAATACGGAAATGCTTCTGTTTTGTAAGATGGAAAACGATGCCACAGTCATTATCCTACATGGCACTAACTGTCTAATTATATTTAGAGGGAAGAGGAATAAAACAAAGTTTGCCAACAACAAAAGAGGGGGACCAGAAAATTGGTTGACAGCATATCCAATGAACACCATTTAGGGACACCAGGATGCATGTTAGGCTTGACTGAATCTGTTCATTCTCCTGTCAACAGCTGGCACGTCTCCTTCACAGTGGTGGAAAAGCTACAGGAAGTTTTTGTTTTGTGAACAACATGTTCACAAAAAAAGAGAGATTTCCTTGACTTCATGCTCTTTACTGAACATTGAGATATTTTTCCACAGAGTGAGTGAAGAAATTACATTATCATAGAATTATAAACATGTTAAATGATGTGAAGGAGTATACAGATACTTCATGCTACAGACAAATAATTGGGGACATTTTATGTAAATAGAAGGACATACTAATAGATAATGATAAAAATGTGCCAAATGATATATTATTTTTGGCACATGTCACATTGTTTCACTCAGAGTGTAGCCAGTGTGTAGAATGCTAGTGCACAGTTGTCAGTGGTTCTCGTTCAGTGGTTGGTTAGAGAAACTTGCTTTTAAAAACAGTTCAAACTTACAGTTCTGGTTTTGAAGTGCTGTCCAGTCTACAGAATTATTTCTTTGTGATTAACATTGTGACTCCCATTTATTTCCCTGTCAGGGTCTTTTATTGATTAAATGTCCTTGTTGTAAGTAGTTATCCCTTCAGAATTAAAAATGATCGCATCTGTAGTTGATTGTTCAGATTCATTTCAAAACAACAAAGTACTATACAGAGGTAATACGTTGACATTTGTTTATGAAATGCCTGAATCACACTAAAAAGCTACTGGATCAAATAGCTTTCAACTGGCATTTAGAAAACTCTCTGATGATGCTTCTTTCCTTTTTCATTTCTTTGTAAATTCATCAATTTATTTTTATAAATATAAAAATTTTAAATTTATTTCAAATTATAGAATATATCTGACTTTCTACTAGATATAAACAATTCATATATGCACTAGCATTTCTTAATTTGGGATTAGATGAACTTCAGGTGTTCTTGACTTTAGCTCTTAATATCTGATGGTTTCCAGGTTTATACATCTCTAGACAAGATACTTAACATCTACCAAAAACCTCCCTGTTCGGATTCAGGGCATATCTGGAAATCTGTTTAGCATTAGTGAGCTGTAATTATTTATACTGCTTTATGTCTTAATTTGAGAAGGACCTCTGGAATTTGTTAAGTATTGGCTCATAAACATTTCTAATTGAATTAAGAGAAATAAAACCAAATTTTATTGGGGATATGGAACACGCAGAGCATGAAGCTTCTGAGAACATTCTTGTCAATGTTTTAGTCTTGTAAAGACTATCTATGAGGTGGGGTCAAAGGTAAATAAAACTGAAATGTTCTTTGGCAATGATTTTGATTTAATATCATACGTCAAAATATTTTACACATCTTATTACATTATTAACATTATGATTAGTGATTGCATTGAAAATATTTAATCATATCACATTTTATCCATTCATTCAATAATTATTCATTTCCTAATATTCATAAAGTTCTTTTTTTTTCACTGGTAATTCAGGGGAAATAGAGCGAACAAAATCCCTTGCCTTGTGGAAACTGCATTCTAGAGAGGGAAAGGAAATAAACAATAAATAAATAGCATATGGAATCTATGAAATGGTGAAGAAAAATAAACCAGGGAAGGAGACGATCATTTTAAATAGGTGACCCAGGAGGGCTTCACCAAGAAGGTGAGCAAAGAAGGAAACAATGGAGGAAGTGAAATTGATGTTAGTCTGTGGGAAAGAGCAACCCAGGCCAAAGGAAGAGCAGGATGAAGACCAAGAGATGGGAGCACAGAGGAGGGGCAGCATGGCGCTTAGATGTCAGTGAGCTAGGGCTAAGTACTAGGGTATGAGGTCTGAAGTTTTTATTGGTTCTTTTTATTTCTACATGACAGTAGAATCCATTTTGATAAAATTACACAACCATGGAATATATCCTATTCTAATGAGGACCCCATTCTTGTGGGTGGACATGAGGGTGGGATTCACTTGGGTATTTTCATAAATGTACATAGGAAAATCATGTTAAATTAATTTTCTTGTTGTTCCTATTCCTATCCCCCTTCCCTTCACCTCATTCCCCCTTTGTCTACTGAACTTCTCCCCCGGCACCCCTTCCCCTTATTGTAGGTTAGTTTCCACATATCAGTGAAAACATTTGATCTTTGGTTTTGGGGGATTGGCTATTTCATTTAGCCTGATAGATTACTGGTGGGACAGCAAAATGAGCTCTGAAATTTGATGGAGGACCTGATCACAGAAGACCTATATCCCCCTGGGAAGATTTACGTAGATTCCACAGGTGTGTTCAGATGCCATTCCAGGCTGCCTGGACATACAGCTACCTTTTACGATAACATCTGGCCTCCCCATATTCTCTCACAATATTTTGTTGATTCCTCAGATATATGCTACTTTACTCTTCTGATGTTTCTGAATATTTGATTTGGCAGAGGGAATGGGGAACCTAATTGTCATTTTGCCAAAACCTCAAAATGTAAAATAATACTTTCAAAATATGATTTGAGAAGTAACTATTTTAGACTGAGAAGTGATATTAATGTATCTACCCTATTTTTGTATAATGCTTGGGTTCTGATGTTTTACAACTTCTGTAAATATTGTCAAACTATAAGAGGAAGCACATGACATTTTGAACATTTTTGTTACAAGAAAATGATTCCTCATGTTAAGTTTTAACTTCTTATACAACTGTACACATCTATAGATTCGCAGAGTATACAATTATGGAATTATTACCTGGAGGAGACATTAAAAACCAGCACTTCTAATTCTTCAGACTTTAAATCTTTGATAAATAACTTGCTGATTATATAATTATGACTTTTTCAAGAGGTCAGGTGCTATCTGAGAATGATGGCAAAGCAGGTACTCTTCTCTAAGTGTAAGGGGACCTTGGTTACAAGAGCCCTTTCAGGGAGGGAGGCAGCACCATGGGAAAACAGGTCAAGAACAAAACTCAAGGTTCTTTAAATACGAGCAGAGACGAATCTCCAGAGCAGATTTTAATGAATGCTAAGTCCATCAATAGATGATGATCACTCTCAGGAGTGTTAGATCTTTAACTTCTCCTTAAATAGCTCTCTCTTTGAAACCTAAGTGTACCATAACTGGATAAAAAGCTTTAAGAAACATCAATACGATTAAAGGAATTAAAAATCAGAATGCAGACCAAGTGAAACAGTCTGTGGTCCATTATATCCTCCTTTTATAAAGCACATGGGGCAAAAAAATAGGTGTAAAGCCTCAACAAAGAGGAACCTTTTACACCAGTACTTTTTAAAATATGTCAGTAGTTTTTAAACTTTAGCATGTATTAGAATCACCCGGAGAGCTTGTTATACAGCCCTACTCCCTACTCTAGTTCATAAGTGGTGCTGATGCTGCGATCCCAGGGGCTAGTATTTTGAGAAACACTAAACCTAATTTTAAGTTATACCAGTAGCCTTGCGTTTAAAAAAAATACCTCTACCTTGGGAAGTATATTCCTTAGGTTACTATATCCTCAAGTAGTTATCAAAATTTCTTCACGTTGGGATCCAAAATTCTTACAAATATTGGATTCATTGGATTCATTGTCCAATAGGTGATTGTGAATTCAGATGGCAGCAGGGGACAAATGCCATGAAGAGACTTGCCTGACTCAATTTCTTATGTTAGAAATGGCACAGATCCCACTGCTGTCCATACTCCGTTAGCCAAACTTAATTGCAAGAAAACTATGAAGTGTTATCATTAATTCCACTCCTCAGACCTGAGATTCTGTTTCAGTGTATTTAGGGAGGCATGTTTTTAAAAGCTCTGCCCAAGTTATATGGCTAAGTTTCAGAACACCGCTTCTACTACTATAGTTCAACAAACATATATTGAATGCCTACTATGTAAAAGATAAAGATACCATCCATGTTGGACACTGGAGAGAGTCAATGATGATGAAAACTACAACATTAACACTATCCTTTTGGACTTACATCCTAAATAGGGAGGAGATGAACACAGGAACATCAAGCTAGGCTAATTCTTTTAAAAGGTAGTGAAACTGTCACTTCCTCATCTCTCATTCACTCTTTAATCCATTTCAGTCTGGTTCCACTCACCAGTTCCACTGAGACTGATTTTATTAAAATAATCAACAATTACCATGTTACCAAACATAGGACAAGGATACTTGTCTGTCCTAATATGACTCTCATTTTCTGTCAGGCATTTCATAGACCCTATCATTCCTATTTTTTAAATAAATAAATTAATTAATTTTTAAAATTATTTTTGGGCTGTTGGGGTGAAAGAAGAATAGAGGAACTTTAGATTCCTATTCAAAAAAGAAACTCTGGGGGATATGGTTGTATCTCCGTGTTTCAGTGCTTGCCTAACACATATGAAGTATTGCGTTTGATCCTCAGCACAGCATAAAAATTAATAAATAAAATAAAAATATTGTGCCCATCCATAACTAAAATAAAAAAAGGAATTCTCTTCCTTTTGGTTTTTGGGCGGTATTCATACTTGGTTTTCCTCTAACATCATTGGGGTACCTAGTACTTCATCTTTGATTGTTTCTCTTCCAACTAAAATGGAATTGACTCTGGGATCTGTTCTTGCTCCTCTTCTCTCCACTTACATTATTTCATACTATGATAACATGCTGCATTGAAATTGCCTTGTATTGGATCATTCTCCAATATATGCCTGGAATTCACATATCTTTATTTTTTAAACTCCACATCCACATAGTTAATCCCCTTCATAACTTCTCTATTTACATTGTAAACAGACTTCTGAAACACAACATATCCTAAAAGGATTTTTTTTTTTTGTACCAGAGGTTTAACCTAGGGGCACTTAATCACTGAGCCACATCCCCAGCCCTCTGCAATTTTTATTTTCAGACAGGATCTCACTAAATTGCTTAGGACCTCTCTAAGTTGCTGAGGCTGGCTTTGAACTTGTGATCCTCCTGCCTCAGCTCCCTGAGTCATGGAGGTTACAGGAATGTGCCACCATGCACAGCCAAAAGGAAAATTTTTTTTTTAAATTTTTATTTAATTTTTTCATTCATTGAACACAAATGGAGTACAGCAATTGTTTTTCTGGTTGTACACAAAGTAGAGTCACCCCATCTGTGCATTCATACATGTACACAGGGCAATGATGTCTGTCACACATACTGTTATTATTTTGACTCCCTAACCTTAACCCCCCCACCATGCTCTCTATCCTTCCTCCTTTCCTGCCATCATTCCACCCCACATTATGCATCATCATTTACTTATCAGAGAGACCATTCAGCCTTTGGATTTTTGGTATTGGCTGATCTCACTTAGCATAATAGTCTCCAACATCATCCATTTACCTACAAATGCCATAATTTTATGCTTCTTTATGGCTGAGTAATATTCCATTGTGTATATATACCACAGTTTCTTTATCCATTCATCTATTGAAGGACATCTAGGTTGGTTCCACACTGTAGCTATTGTAAATTGAGCAGCTATGAACATTGATGTGGCTGCATCACTGTAGTAATCTGATTTTAAGTCCTTTGGGTAAAGGCCAAGGAATGGGATAGCTGGGTCAAATCGTGGATCCATTCCAAGTTTTCTAAGGAACTTCCACACTGCTTTCCAGAGTGGCTACATCAACTTGCACTCCCACCAGCAATGTATGAGTGTACCCTTTTCCCCACATCCTCGCCAACACCTGTTGTTGCCTGTATTCTTAATAAAAGACATTCTAGTTGGGGTAGGATGAAATCTTAAGGTGGTTTTGATTTGCATTTCTCTTTTAACAAGGGATGTTGAACATTTTTTCATAAATCTGTCTATTGCTTGTAGATCTTCTTCTGTAAAGTGTCTGTTCATTTCCTTGGCCCATTTATTGATTGGGTTATTAGTGTTCTTGGTGTAAAGATTTTTGAGCACTTTGTAGATTCTGGAGATTAGTGCTCTATCTGAAGTGTGTGTGGCAAAGATTTTCTCCCACTCTGAAGGCTCTCTCTTCACATTGCTGATTGTTTCCTTTGTTGAGAAAAAGCTTTTTAGTTTGACTCTATCCCAATCTTTGAATCCTGCTTTTATTTCTTGCGCTTTGGGAGTCATGTTAAGGAAATCTGGTCCTAGGCCAACATGATGAGGATTTGAACCTATTTTTCTTCTATTAGGTGCAGGGTCTCTGGTCTAATTTCTAGGTCCTTGATCCATTTTGAGTTGAGTTTTGTACAGGGTGAGAGATATGGGTTTAGTTTCATTTTGCTGCAATGGATTTCCCATTTTTCCAGCAACATTTGTTGAAGAGGCTGTCTTTTCTCCATTGTATGTTTTTAGTCTCCTTTGTCAAGTATGAGATACCTGTATTTATGTGGATTTGTCTCTGTGTCCTCTATTCTGTACCATTGATCTACCTGTCTATTTTGGTGCCAATACCATGCTGGTTTTGTTACTATTGCTCTGTAGTAAAGTTGAAGGTCTGGTATTGTGATACTCCCTACTTCACTCTTCTTGCTAAGGATTGCTTTAGCTATTCTGGGTCTCTTATTCCTCCAAATGGATTTCATGATTGCTTACTCTATTTCTATGAGGTCCATCATTGGGATTTTAATTGGAATTGCATTGAATTTGTATAGAGCTTTTGGAAGTATGGCCATTTTGACAATATTAATTCTGCCTATCTAAGAACATGGGAAATCTTTCAATCTTCTCAGATTCTCTTTAACTTATTTATTTAGTGTTCTGTAGTTCTCAGTGTAGAGGTCTTCCACTTCTTTTGTTAGATTGATTACCAAGTATTTTTTTTTTTGAGGTTATTGTGAATGGAGTAGTTTTCCTAATTTCTCTCTCAGAAGATGCATCACTTATGAATAGAAATGCATTAGATTTATGAGCATTAATTTTATATCCTGCTACTTTACTGAATTCATTTATGATTTCCAGAAGTTTTCTGATGGAATTCTTAGAGTCTTCTAAATAGAGAATCATGTCATCAGCAAACAGGGAAAATTTGAACTCTTCTTTTCCTATTCGTATTCCTCTAATTTCTTTGGTGTAATTGCTCTGGCTAGAGTTTCAAGAACAATGTTGAATTGTAGTGGCGAAAGAGGGCATCCCCGCCTTGTTCCAGTTCCCCGGGGGAATGCTTTCAATTTTTCTCCATTTAGAATGATGTTAGCTGTGGGCTTAGCATAGATAGCCTTTACAATTTTAAGGAATGTCCCCACTATTCCTATTTTTTCTAGTGTTTTGAGCATGAAGGGGTGCTGTATTTTATCAAATGCTTTCCTTGCATTTATTGAAATAATCATGTGGTTCTTGACTTTAAGGCTGTTGATGTGGTGAAATACATTTATTGATTTCCAGATGTTGAACCAACCTTGCATCCCCAGGATGAAACCCACTTGATCATGTTGCATATTTTTTTAATATGCTTTTTTATTCGATTTGCTAAAATTTTGTTAAGAATTTTTGTATCTATGTTCATTAGGGATATTGGTCTGAGATTTTCTTTCCTCGATGTGTCCTTCTCTGGTTTTGGTATTAGGATGGTATTAGCTTCATAGAATGAATTTGAAGGGTTACCTCCTCCTCTATTTCATGAAATACTTTGAGGAGTATTGGAATGAGCTCTTCTTTGAAGGTCTTGTAGAACTCGGCTGTGAATCCATCTGGTCCTGGACTTTTCTTTGTTGGTAGGCTTTTGATGATTTCTTGTATTTCATTGCTTTAAATTGATCTATTTAAGTTGTGTATGTCCTCCAGATTCATTTTGGGTGGCTCATATGCCTCTAGGATCCTGTTGATGTCTTTGAGGTTCTCTATTTTGTTGGAGTATAAATTTTCAAAGCAACTTCTTATTATGTTTTGTATTTGAATTTTGTCTGTTGTAATGTTTCCATCTCCATCCTGAATTTTAGTAATTTGGAGTTTCTCTCTCCTTCTTTGCATTAGCGTGGCTAAGGGTTTATCAATTTTGTTTATTTTTTCAAAGAACCAACTTTTTGTTTTGTCAATTTTTTGAATTGTTTCTTTTGTTTCAATTTCATTGATTTCAGCTCTGATTTTGATTATTTCCTGTCTTCTACTACTTTTGGTGATGATCTGTTCCTCTTTTTCTAGGGCTTTGAGCTGTAATGTGAGGTCATTGATTTGTTGACTTTTCATTCTTTTATTAAATGCACTCCAAGCAATGAATTTTCCTCTTAGCATTGCTTTCATAGTATCCCAGAGATTTCAATATGTTGTATCTTTGTTCTCGTTGACCTCTAAGAATCATTTAATTTTCCCCCTAATGTCTTCTGTTATCAATACATCATTAAGTAGCATATTATTTAATCTCCAGTCTTGGAGTAGTTTCTGTTTTTACCTTTATCATTGATATCTAATTTCATTCCATTATGATCTGATAGTATCAAGGTGGTATCTCTATGTTTTTGTATTTGTTAAGAGTAGCTTTGTG
The DNA here is from genome assembly GCA_020662805.1 of Glaucomys volans. Taxonomy (NCBI): domain Eukaryota; kingdom Metazoa; phylum Chordata; class Mammalia; order Rodentia; family Sciuridae; genus Glaucomys; species Glaucomys volans. The sequence continues at coordinate 431,339 of JAJEJO010000232.1, forward strand.
GCATAACATATGGTCTATTTTAGAGAAAGAACCATAAGCTGCTGAGAAGAAAGTGAGAAATTCGCTTTTTGATGGATGGAATATTCTATATATGTCTGTTAAGTCCAAATTAGCGATTTTGTCATTGAGTCCTATGGTTTCTTTGTTCAGTTTTTGCTTGGAAGATCTGTACAACGGTGAGAGAGGAGTGTTAAAGTCTCCCAGGATTATTATGTTTTGGTCTATTTGATTCCTGAAATTGAGAAGGATCTGATTGACGTACGTGGATGCACCATTGTTTTGTGCATAAATATTTATGATTGTTATGTCTTGCTGATTTATGCTTCCTTTAAGCAGTATGAAATGTCCTTCTTTATCCCTTCTG
>JAJEJO010000232.1:432102-459696 GCA_020662805.1 Glaucomys volans
CCCCTGTAGGTAATCTGATGCTTTTCTCTCACAGCCTTTAAAATTCTATCTTTGTTTTGTATGTTAGGTATTTTCATTTTAATGTGCCTTGGTGTGGATCTGTTGTAATTCTGTGCGTTTGGTGTCCTGTAAGCCTCTTGTAGTTGATTTTTCATCTCATTCATCATTTTTGGGAAATTTTCTGATATTATTTCATTGAACAGATTATTCATACCCTTGGTTTGTATCTCTGTGCCTTCCTCAATCCCAATAACTCTTAAATTTGGCCTTTTCATGATGTCCCATATTTCTTGGAGGTTTTGTTCATGATTCCTAACCATCTTCTCTGTTTGTTTGACTTTGTTTCCAAGATTAAATATTTTGTCTTCATTGTCTGAGTTTCTGTCTTCCAAGTGATCTATTCTGTTAATTATGCTTTCTATTGAGTTTTTAACTTGGTTTATTGTTTCCTTCATTTCCTTGTTTCCTTCAAGGATTTCTGTTTGTTGTTTTTTTTTCTTTTCAGAACTTCTATCTCTTTATTGAGATGATATTTTGCTTCCTGCAATTGCTCTATGAGCTGATTATTCATAGCCGGAATCTGCTCTCTCGTCACATCATTCTCTTCTAGGATCATTTTAATTATGAACATTCTGAACTCCCTTTCTGTCATTCCTTCTACCATGCTGTCTTTGGGTTCTCTTGATATATCATCTAGGTTTGTTTGGGATGCTTTCTTCCTGTGTTTTTCTCATGTTGCTCATGCATCTTCCCCCCTAGTAGTGCAAATCAGATGGTTTGCAATTTCTCTGTAAAGACTTAACGTGTCCCTACAGATTTCCAGTAACTCACCTGATGTTTGAGAGGTGCTTGATCAAGCGGTGACCCAAGAGAGCTGCTGTTCCACTGTTCCCAACCTGTACCTCCAGGTTGGGAATGATCAATGCTTTTGGGCAGAGGCAGCCTGGTGTTGATAGACAATCAGATACAGCAAGGTGCTAGACCCAGGCCAGGGTGTGGATATGGGCACTAGACCAAGTTGGGGTCGGGGCAAAGAACAGTGCTCAATGATGGAGACACTGGGCTTGAGAGCCCAGGCAAGCCTGGGGGGCTCAGGCGGTGGCAGGTGGTCACTCTCTGCCAGGGAAGCTGTAAAGTAGCGCCGACGGGCCTAAACTCCCTGCTGGAGCAGGCGACAGCCTCTGCTCCAGGCCAGATCTCACCAGGAGTCCCAGCCTCTCACCAGGAGTTGCAGCCTCTCACCAGGAGCCGCAGATGGAAAATTTTGATTCCCTTCTCTGACTGCCAGTTATCACCATTTTGTAAAATGAAGCTTCCATCAATTCTGTGACCAGGGAACTGGGAATCTCTGTGTGGCTGAAGGACAGACACAATGGCATGAATTGTTAGGATTCTGGAAAGACTGTAGGGAGTAAAATATTGGATTTCAAGATTTCTCATGTATAGTGACTGTAGGTTATGTGAATTCATGACTGTAAATCAAAGTAGGTGACTTTGGGTAAGAAAGAGTTAGTCATCGTTTCACAAATCAGTCATCAACATTTGTCTATTGACTGTATCACCCAAGATGATGGTAGGGCTTGGAACGGAGAGAACGATTCTGATCCAGGTTCCATGTTATTAAATAAATTTGGTCAGCTGACCAGGATATAGTCAGAAAGTGATAAGAATAGAAGGTAGGATAGTAAAATATCAAGGGTTTTAGAATAGATTATGTTACTCTGCAATGGAGACGTATCAGTTTATAATTGTCTTAAGAAGATAAGTAATGTTAATTCCCCAATTTTTTTTTTTTTAATTGTAGGAGGGCCGGTTGTGTGGAAAAATAAATCTCTAGTTGAAAGGACTGAAGGGAGATCAAGGCCCCTAGAGAAAGTTAGGGTTTATGGAAAGGCAGGAACACTCTCTAAAAGGAGTTGAAAATACTAATGCAATGTGCTTCCTTGGAAATGATGTGCACAGAGTGGAAAAACAAAATATGTACACATATGTTAGGCATTAGTCACAGAAAAGGAGAAGAAAAAAGAAAGAAAACTAAGAGATGGTACTGGACTAAAGAGGCATATATCATTTGGGACAGTAACCAAACATACTAGAGTCAAGATGGAATTAGCTTCCCTGGGAATCTTACTGAGAATCTCAAAAGGTTTTGGGGGTTGGGGATATAGTACAGTTGGTAGAGTGCTTGCCATGGAAGGACAAGGCCCTGGGTTTAATCCCCAGCACCACCACCAGTACCAGCACCAGAAAAAAAAAAAAAAGGTTTCTTAGATTCTTAGATTGTTTTCCTAAGCTCCAAGTAGAGTCTCTGGGATAAACTGAAATTTTTTTAACTGAGTTCCTTAATTCTTACTAAAAATGCGATCATACAAAAATACAGCCTCTCAGGTTGGGTTTCCTGAAGCTCTGAGTCAGTTCCTTAATAAAGCAAAAGATATAAAGAAAATGATATTTAAAAATACAGGTAGCATCTTCAAAAGCACATGGATATTTCAATTTTGTGGTTGTGATTTGATAAAAATCATGAATGCTATCTGCAAACACCAAAAAGGATATATGAGATCAACTTAACAAATACCTATCTTTATGCCAATAAACCAAAGTTTAGCAATATATTTTGTTGATTTGTTCTATGTATTTTGTTAAAGGAAGGAAAATATTTTTATTGGAAAAAGTCAACATTTATTTTGAGTTTTTACCTGTAAAATAGATTGCAGTTAGTTGTTTTGTATCAAGTGCCATAAATAAGCATTCTTGATGGACATACATTAACTTATTACATATTTTTCAAGAGTTTGATAGAAGGCCACAGTATTTTCTCTGTCATCTCTCCTAACATGTCTCACAAGTCATGTAAATTATAAGCTTCTCCCCATGCTTTTTTATTTTTATTTTTTCCAAAGAGGAATACTATGTACCTTGTCATTTTGTGAAATTGTCTTAGGAAATGACACAGTATGAAGGTGTTTGATAAGTTCTCGTTCCCTTTCTCTCTCTCATTTCTCTCTCTCTCTCTCTCTCTCTCTCTCTCTCTCTCTTATTCTCTCTCTCTTTTATTGCATGTTATTCCTAAAGCAGAGTCTTTTGTATCAGAAACAGACTAAACATTTAATGTAGAACAGTTTACATATGATAAAATCAACAGGTTTATGAATCCCAAAGTTATAACTTTAAGTTCTATTTCCTTTACTTTCTAAAAAATATGATCAGGTCTCACTTTTCTGTAAAAGGAGGGTGATGAATTTTAAAGTCTAAAAATATCATTGCCCATTTCTTAATAAAACTTACAGTGCAAAAAAGCCCCACAATTTTGGCTATTTTTTTTTTGGTCATTTATCTTTGTCTAGAAAATATTACTAAAAGTTTACTTAAATTGATTTTTCCTAAGCATTGGATTTACACGTAGCTAGGCTGTGATGCCAATATACATTATTTTAGTCAGCTCTTTCATTGCTGTGACCGAAAGACCTGACAAGAACAATTTCAGAGGAGGAAAAGTTTACTTGAGACTTATAGTTTCAGTGGTTTCAGTCTGTAGATGGCCAATTCCATTGCTCTGGACCCAAGGAGAGGCAGAAAAACACGGCAGAAGGGTGTGGTAAAGGAATGTAGCTCAGAACATGGCAACAGGAAGCAGAGAGAGTTTTTCCCTGTAGTGACAAAATGTACACCCCAAAGAGTTGTTCCCCAAAAGCCCATGTGGAAGACACTGTAAGAAAGTTTGGAAGTGAAATGATTGGGCTATGAAAGGGGTTAACTTGGTGGTAACTGTAGGCAGGTAGGGTGAAGCTGGAAGAGGATCATTGGGGTGTCTCACATGTAAACTGTAACACACACCTTGAAAGATGAAAGAAAAAGTTCATTTTATATAATCTCTTGGAGCTAATAGATACCCCCAGTTCTCATGTTTCTAAGGAAACTCAAGTCGTATTTATGGTTGTTGATTCTACATTTATAATTATACACTTCTTTTGTCACTTCTCATGAAATATTTTGTAGGTTAGCCCCATAGCAATATCTATATGCTGTTCCCTGATATAATTCCTTATTCAGTATATGGAACAGCTAGTACATAATAGAATATTTTGGGAAAAAACTTTAGCAGGTATCTAGTAAGATTTTCAGTTTTGCTTGATAATGTGCTCATGAAATAAAGATGAAGAAAATTTCAAGTGTGTGAAGTTAAGGAAACCATAGGTTTGTGATTTATATTAGCAAGGTAACTTTTTCCTGTCTAACATTTTCCGCATGATATATTGGGATTTTTTAGTAATGAAACCATGTGGTGTGTGTATGTGTATGTTTCAGTACTGGGGATTGAACTCAGGGACTCTAACTCTAGCCCTGTGAATTTTTGATTTTGAGACAGGATTGTGCTAAATTGCTCCAGTTGGCCTCAAACTTGGAATGCTACTGCCTTGATCTCTGGAGTCACTGGGATTGCAGAGGTGTACTACCATGCCCAGTTTACAGAAAACTTGAAGTGCTTAATTTCAAGTAATTTACAACTCAGATAAAGTTCAGATAGATAATCTAGAAGAAGAGCAAAATGTGATATTTAAACATAAAATTACACATGTAGAAGACAAATTGAACTACATTATTTGTGTGTTTAATGTGTTTGAGCCTTCTAAGAGCTTAGCCTTCACACTAATTTTTTGTACAGGTATATCTTTGATATACAGCTTCACCTGTAGTGATATACACCAGTTCTCACACTTGTTTATGAAAGTTTCAGGTGGTATTAAAAAGACATAGTAAATTGTCACAGGAGGAAAAATGTTAAATCTGTTCCATTTCTAAAAATATCTGCAGCTTTTCTTGGTGAACATTCTTTTCAAGTATCTACCTTATTACTTTATTTTTTAATACAGCCTATCAATTTGAGAAGAGTTCGAATTATGCAGTGTTTAAAGTGTCTGTTCTCAGACCACTTCTTTTTGTTCTTGTCTTGGCAGTTAAGTTTGCACTGCTGGGATGTTGCTTCAGTTAGATACGGATGCAGGGAAAGGGACTTCAGCACAGGATGTAAAACTCTGGATTTCTTCACAGATTTATTAGAAAAGGAAAAGAATTTAAAGCATGAAACATTGCCGCTTTTATAAGAGAAAAATCAAGATTATTGAATTTTCAATATCTAGTCCTCTAAAAAATAACAAACTATTCTTATTTAAAGAAAATATGTTTGAAATGTTTACTCACCAACTAACATGAAAAATACATAAACTATTCTGAGAGGGTCTATGTTCACACATGAAATGATGATTTTTAAAGAGGAGCCTCCGGTTATGTTTCATGTGGAAGACTCAGCTTATCTGTTGCTTCAGCATCCTGCATTTCCTTTTCTCCACAGATTTCCAGAAATTATTCAGAAGAGTCAGATATTTCAGGTGACACTATTATCAGTTTGAATATGCCTTTGGGATACTAGATGATTATACAGGAATTCCAAATGAAATGTGATTTCAGTGTTATTGGACAGTAGGGCTGAGGAAAAGACCTGTGTAGAATGAAATTACTTTATGAATTTGACTTAGTTCATGGTGTAAGGAAATGTCCCATTAAAACATAAATCCCCTCCCTTGAAATCTCTGGAGTCAATCATTGAAAATTTTGCTTATTGGTCTCTGATATACTTTTTTTTTTTATTTTATGAGGATTTATTTTAATATATTGAAGAAAACTGATGATTTAAAGGTGTCTTCTATACTAAAAATATTAATTTCTGACTTGAAACAAATATAAATTACTTAAAATATACTTAAAATATACCTTCAAGTACTTATATGTAATCATTTTAGGTATCTGTGTGGAATTTTCTCCTCTCTTAGATTTTTCTATACTATATCATCACTAATTCTCTTGGTGATCTTGGCAATATCCTCTTTGAACTTGATTATCTATCATTAAAACAAGAGCAATGTTTGACTGTAAATTAGATAATTATGGTGGGTGGAGTGGAAGTTAATATTTTAATATACTTTAAAATTCTGAGAACAAAGTGCTAAGAAAGCACAAGACTTGGGGAGATAATGAACCGGCTATTTTCTGTACCTGGTCACATTTGAATATTACAGATATAAGTAAATAATTAAAGACTTTACATATATAAAGTTCATGACTAGGACATTGTCATTCTGTCAGGATCATTAGTCACCAAAGTGAAAAAATTAAAAAAAGAACTCCTGAGAAATTGAAAGGCTAGGTTTGAATCCAGCATTGAAGAATACATCATACATATACAGTATCATATATTTAAATGAGAAATTTTTGTAGTTATTGCAAAACCATGTTCCCAGTTTAAATGGTAGCATGATTTGGAAATAAATAAGGATAAAATTTTCTCATTGAACCTAATGTTTAGAAATTTGTATTAGTTAAGTTCTTTTTATCTATTAGATAATTAACCCAGAACTGATTTAAGCTTAAAATTTGAGACAAAATATGTAAATATTTTGGCTAAATCACTGCCTACTTTTGTAGTCTAGTATAAATTAAGTCATTGTGGTACCTGTTATATTTACCAAAAAAAAATTTAGAAACTTTTATAAATTAATTCTAGTTAATAAAATTTTATCAAACCAAAAGATTAACACCTATTTATAATTTCAATGTACACAAAAGTTTCATAATAATTATGAAAATAAAATTATGCATATCATTATATCCATTTAAAATGAATGTAATGCCTCATTTAGCCACATAGATTTTAGGAAGTTTACTTAGAAACTGAGAACTATAAATTTTGCAGCAGTTTTTACTAACTTAGGCTTTGAGAAGGTTACTGAATCTGAATTTCATTTTTCTCAAAGGATTATCACCCAAACTAAACGAAATCATGCCTGTGCACTACTTAGTACAGTGCTTATTACTAATAAATGTTAATTGCTATTGTTATTATTTCATTTACTCTTAGCTAGAGGGAATTAGCGCAGAGAAAAGTATTCTCTAATTTGGAATAATATTTGCTAATTGCCATGCACTTGATGTGTATCCAACACTTCCTTTCCCTGGGTTAGTTGTTTTGATTTATTTCTCTAGGCACAGTGGTAGTGAAGGGTTAGATAAGTTGAACTGACAAAAATATGTCTCTTGATAAAAGGAAAATGAATTTTGAAAACCCTATTTAGTGCCTGGAAGAATATTAGCATGGAATATATTATAAAATTTTTTTGTGGAATGAGAAGAGATTGTGGAAAATATTTGAAATATGAAAGTAATTCTTGGAAGATATTTCAGTGTAATTAAATGTTACCTGAGCAGAGAGTTACATATATATATTTTATATAAATATACACACACATACACATATATAAAACATATGCATGCATAATCAAATATACTTATTATATATGCATATGAATATTTATCTCTGTATATAGATATATATAGATGTAGAGCAATATGTCCACAATTTCTTGACCACCATTGTTAATAATTTTGCACTAAAATAGTAGCTTGTCTGTGTGCGTAATAATAGATGCTAAATGTAGAAAATGCTAAATACATTTAGTTACAATACAACTAATTTTTCCTAGTTTCTAGGAATATTTAGCCAATTTAGCCTTTTTATTTTAACTGAAAGTAATGTGGGGTTGAAAATAAAGGTAAATTTGATTTTTACAATATTTATAACATCTGTGATTGATTGTACTTCTTTTTAAATCCATGTATAATTTCCTCTGGCAGTAGTGGGAATACACTGTATAGATGAAAAAAAGTAATAAATCTCTCAATTTGTATATCTGCACACAGTGAGATTAATGTATATGCATAGTACATTGTTAGAATTAAATAAAAACCCACTTGAGTATAGTAGCATCTAAAATAGTAAGGATATGTGATGATTTAACAATTCTGAATAGCCCTGCAGAATTGTAAATTCTACTCTGGCCAATAAATTGCCCTAAGGCAAAGAGTTGTACTTTTTTTCTATCTTTTAACCTTCTACCTTAAAATTCTTGACGCTTCTAAGTCAAAGGAAGTAAATTTTATATAAGAATAGTCTGTGCTCAGGGTTTTTACTATGAATCATAATTTTAAATCTTTTAAGACTTTGTAATTAATTAATATAATATGCTAATTACCAGAGTAGTACCAGGTATTAAATATATGTGTATGTATAAAATATTTATTATATATGTAAATATATAGGTGTATGTATAAGTATACATATGCAAATATTTGTGCATATATGTAAGTATATGTGTAATTAATATATACTTGTGTATATATCTACACATACACACACATACCACATACAGATCTACATGACTGAAAACGTAATATGGAAGAAAGGAAGAAAGCAGAATATGGAAGAAATAGCTCCAAATTTGAAAACAGAAAACTTCATCTACATTACCCCTTGTAATGTTTGGCTGTGTAATTTTGGATAAAATGCTTAAAATCTTTCCATAAGTTTGAGAAATAGAAAGTTTTTATATACTATCTCAAAAATTCCTTTGAACTGTGAGTGTGAAAACCATATGACTGCCTATTTTCATTATATCAAATCATCCTAATTCTGTTATGTCTGATTCAACATGTGTGTTAGACAGCTTTCTGTAACTGTGATAGGATGCCTGAGAAAATCAACTAATAGGAGGAAAGGATTATTTTGGCTCACATTTTCAGAAATTTCAGTGCATAGTATTTGACTCGTTTATATTTGAACATGTGATATAGAACATCATGGTAAGGAGCATGTGGTAGAGCAAGCTATCTCCTACTGATAGCCAGGAAACAGAGAGCAAGAGAGAAAGAAAGGGACAGGTGACAAAATACACTCTTGAAAATTGTACCTCCACTGACCTACTTCCTCCAAGTAGGCTCTACCTCCTGAAGTTTTCACAACCTCCCAATAACAAATTTAGCTATTAATATATCAATTGATTAATCTATTCATGAGACAATAGTCCTCATGATGAAATAATTTTCTAGAGGTCCCATCTCTCAATACTGCTACACTGGGGATCAGGTCTTTAGCCCATGAGCTGTTCTAAGTTAGAAGCCATATCTACATGCAGTAAATATCGACTGTTTTGCCATCAAATCATTTGTTAATGTACAAAGTAGCTTGGCTGATGACTTTTCTATGTGTTCAGGAAAGAATGATTGGATGGATAGATGAATGGGTTGTTGCATGAATGCATGTGAATACACTGAGGCAGAGAAAATGTGAAGCAGAAAATCTGAGAGCAAGAGAAAGCAAGCACAAAATGAATCAATTCACTTGATTTCAAAGAATATTAGAGATTCAACATGTAGCGGCTAGGTTACTTTTAAATGAAAGGATTTTGTTTTTTTCCACTTTAGATTAACTACTGTAAAGAATTAATATATTTAGACACAATTAAATGAGTAAAGAAGTGAATTTTGTGCCTTAAAAAAAGTTAGCTATTTTATATTTTATTTTCAACTGAGAATTCTGACCAAAATTATTCGGGGCATTTCTTTTGTATGTGTCGTTTGAGATAATGTGACTTTAAGCACAAATGAATTGTGCAAGAGAAACGTAGATATGTTGATACTTCTTTGTTTTCAATTTTTAGAATAATTTATTTAAAAGTTATTTGATATGTTAATTACACAAAATGATGTAAGTAGATAGATTTTCAACAATTCTACTGAAGATGTGTTAAAATTTCTTCCAGAAATATCAAAACCTCAATATTTTTAAGGGAAATTCTGAGCTCAATGAAGACATTTTCTTTTCTCTACTATCTTGCCAGCTTAACAATGTTTCCTATAATTGCCTATTATATGTATAAGACATAAAATAATTAAATAAATGTTCAAACTAAAAATAAAGTATATGATTAATACCTTGTTGAATAAGTAGGTTCTTCTAGAGTCATGATAATGCCTTTGATGAATTCACATGCAAGTACATTTGCAAGTCTACTTTTGTTTTCATTTTAGTTGAAATTTGCTGAATATAGGAATCCAATTTTATAAGATTGTGCCTAAATTAATGTAAACAAAGATGAATCCATGAATATTTTTGAGTAATATATTAGTGCTGACAGACAGTCCAAGTATAAAATTAGTTTCCATGATCAAAAAATAATGTTTTTCTAATTAGATAAGACATGCATCCACAGTGGTAGCCCCACCATGAATAAGGACATGAGGGGAAAAAGCTTATAATGTTTTAGAGTTATTGAGTTAGTTTAGTAATCTTATAAATGTTTTATTTAGCAAGTATATTTGTAAATGTGAATTTTTCTAAAATGATTTTATGGTCTAAAGTACTGTCTTATTTTAAACACAAAAGAATCTATATGTGCATATGTCCATCATGTTTGCAGAAGAAATTTGAAGTCATATGAAGTTCAACAATTTAGTTTAGTGGGGATCTTTACATGCCTTATCTGAAATATAATTGTGTTTTTAAGACATAAAAGTACTATTGTTTGTCAGTGAGATTTATTGTCTTTGAAATGTAAAATATTTTACCACTTTCCCATGAGCATACCTGCATTAATACTTTCACACATGACATCTGCAACAATTAAAATTGTGATATCAGCATGGTTTTAAAATTACTAGTTTCACAATTACAGTTTTGTAGGCCTTCGCCTTAATTTGATATTTATTTAAACATTTCCGATGGATCTATTAGTTACACAAAATTATTATTTAGTAGTGTTCAAACTTGCACACCCAAATTCATGGTTAATGACCTTTCTAATACATAGGAAGATAAGTAAACATGATAGTTTGCATTTAAAAACATATATGTATACCTACTTGTGTGTCACTATCTTTGTTATAAGGGTTAGATAACAACTTTATTCCCCTCCCATGGAAGAAGCAGAATATCAACCTCTAGTAAGGGAAACGCCTAGTTATAAAATGGTATAATAGTAATACTTGGAGCTATTGGTTTTTTTTCTGTGTTATTACTTGATCATTATTCTTTGAAGTTTGGCCAATAGGAAGCATATATAAGGTATAATCTGTTGATCAATACCACACCTGCATGGAAAAATAATTTCATTTGGACAAGTCTAACCTGCTTTTCCCCTCAAAATTATAAAAATAAAAGTGACTGTAAAGTATGTTAATAAAAATGCCTCTGAAGGAACCGCCTAGTGTATTGTCATGTTAGTTTTATAGTTAAGTTCCATTTGAGAAATTACAGAATTAAAAAAGTAACCCCAGCATGTCTGATGTTGGATTACACAGACGATACGTGTATGTTAACATGAAGTGTAAAGAGAGGCTATTTCTGTGCATGCTGAAGTGCATGAAATAGGAAAGGCCCTTCTTTCCCAAGGTGCTTCCTGTGAAACACTACACGAATTGTTTTCAGAATACTGGCCGTCTTTTGGGACAAAGCCAGATTTAAGATGAAATTTCATAGCTGAAGAAAAAAAGTAAATAAATACTGGGATTGGAAGTGTTGGCTGAGATTTCTTATTCTTTGGTTATGCTGTTTGCACTAAGATGAACTGTTTCTTCTGTGTGCTTCCTTGCTGTTTGCAGAAAGATGAACTGTTTCTTTTGTGCATTTTTTCAGTATATCTTAATTCAGTGCTGAATTGACTAATTTGCTATCATTTCTGCAGGTTTCTACCATTTATTAAACCAGGTTTAATGTTTAAGGCAATATTAAGTGTTCTGTCAGGCAATAGTAAAATACTTCCATTAAAAATGTATTACCAATATTCAGCCAGAAGTCCCCAATATCACCTGCTATAAAACAAGGTTGATTAGAGACTCTTCTCTTAAAAGACCCATTTAGCATCCAGGATAAGCTGAAACAGCTATATAAACACACATCACTTCTTTGTGAGTAGACATTTTGGTTATGTGGTTTAAAATGAATTGCTTACTTCAGCTCTAATTATAGGAAATTTATATCATACTTCCTAACAAATTGCTAAAGAAGTTTGTGCAGTCAACTCAGGTACTATTAAATTTCAATGTGATGATTGATCTATATTTGTATAAGAATTATCACATATTAAAATATGTCTACACAAAAATGATTTAACTCTGCAAGATAAATCTAACATTTATTGTCTAAATATTTTTATTAAATCTTAGTCTCAAAACTATAATTCTATTTGTGTCAGAAATGACAGGTTACATAAAAATACCTTTCAATTTATGCATTTGATTATAATACTAAAATATTAACATTCTGGTTAGTAAATACATAATATAATTAGGAAGCACTCCATTTATAAGTCAGTTAAGAAATTCTTCATTCTATTCTCTCATATGGGAAGCCAAAGACAGTTTATTCAAAATATATGCAAAATGGAAGGCAAGAGTAAGACATGGCAAGCCAAAATAGTATTTATGATTCATGGAAATATAAAACACTGGTGATAAGGGAAAGGTTCATACAGTATATGTCTTAGAAATCACCTTTGCATGGTATGGCCTTCTCAGGGTGGAGAGGTTAAGTGTAACCTACTATGCTCACTGATTCTGAGAATTTCAGCCTTGTCTTATCAGGCATTGATTCATTCATTGAATACTACATTATCCTGATCTGTGTTTCTCTAGAAATTTTGGAGATTCTCAATGTATAATATCAACAAAATTGTTGGTGTGAAGTGTCTGCATTGATATGTACATATGTATCTGTGTAAAATATAAATATGTATTATGTGTATATTTCTGTATGCCTATGTAGTCTGTCTCTAAATAGCTATATTTATACATGCAAAATATGCTATTTTTGGTATACACTTGTTATAATTGCTCAATAAGATGAATATGATAGTCAAAAACATATTTTGTATATATGGATATAAATGTGAATAGGTATACACAGCCATTTCTTTGGCATATTATTTACCCTGGATATATGTCTTTTACTCATTGGTCAGATGTTTATAAGTAAAAGATGAACAATTTGAAAATGTGTGCCTGCTTAGAACTGGAAGAGAATATTACAAGGAAACTATGCATGACCAGACGGTAAAGAGTCCCTAAGGTTTTCAAATAAGTTCAAGGTCTACATAAAAAAAAAAAATAAAAAAAAACTTATTCCCCATAGGTACAATCCTGGAAGACTGTGTCCTATAGTGATTTAGAGCAAGGACATTGGCGTGAAGGGGGCCAGTGCTCTGGTCCTTGTTGTGGGACTTTTCTTGTATTTGATATGTGGCATATTTCTTGTACTAAAAATTTCCATAACTGCATTAAGTAGTATATTGACATTGATATCACATCATTATTTTAAGGATTAAATGAGATACCATATTATTAAAAATTAATGGAGATTTTTAAGCACTGCTTGAATTATGCTGAATATTTTCTTATTTTATTGTATATTTTTGAGGTATAGATCTTGATATTTTTATATTCACATATATAGACTCAAGCAAATTCATATATTCATCACTTTTCACAGTTAAATTTTGTGTGTGTTTGTAAGAGCACCTAAAATACACTGTCTTAACAGTTCTTCAGCGTAAAATATTTGTTATCGTACTCATGTTGTACATTATAGCTGTAGACTTACTCATCCTACATAACTGCAAATTTGTTCCCTTTGACCCACATCTCGCCATTTCCTCCCTAGCCACCATTGTTGTTCTTTCTGCATCTATGAGTTTGATTTTTTAGATTCCACCCACAAGGATCATGTAGTATTTTTCTTCCTGTGTCTGGCTTATTTTGTTTGGTATCATGTCCTCCAGATTCAGTATTTTATTAAAATGATAACATTTCTTGATAACTTACCTATTTCATTTCAATGTTATTTCCATTTTGCACTTAATACATTTAATAATCATTACAGATAAATATAAGTTGATTTAGATTTTTACAGAGGATAAATGTGGGGCTTAGAATTTGAATACGTCACACAAGGTCATATACTTAACAAGTGGCAGAATCAGAATTTGAAATCAAGCAGTCTGCACTTAAAACCACTGTGTTTAATCAACATGGTGTGGACAACCAAGCACTCAATAAAGTTAGCCACACCGCCCATCAGTATCATTGTTGTATGTGTATGAAAAATGTCCTTTCTATCCCCTAGGACTTAACATTAATTCTTCAGGAAACATTTCTCCTTTCCCTCAGTCCAGAGATTTCTGTCTCTAATGTTCTATAAATATCAATGAGTTTACCACTATGCAAGATAATGAAACCTCTGTTCAAAAAATGGGACAGGGTGGGGGGCAACAGGGGGAGGAAGGAAAATGGAGAGAAAAAGGAGTTCAGATTATAGTTTTGATTTCTTTATGTTCTTTAAATGGGTCTGCAAAGTTTTTCTTGATTTTTGTCTCCTATTATTCTTCAAAGTACGAATTCCTAAAGATCTTGGGATATAAGACATTCCGTGCAATAGCCACTATCCCTGCAAAATGCTTTTGTACCTATTATGTTGTCCTACCCGGCTCTCCCTGCAATAACACTTTGATGTACTATTCATCATTTCCATGTGGAAGAAGTGACTGTGTTCCTGCTCAGTTATCATGCTGCTTCCGTACAGTGTGCTCCAGTAATAAATAAAGTGCATGCTTTACGTGAAAGTGTACGTTTTTCAAATACATAAGTCTCTTTGGCATATTTCCAGAGGGCACGGCAGAGTATTTATATTATTGTTTAATGGTAACACTCACTTCTTTCTAGGAGCAATTTTTGATGAATCTGCCAAAAAGGATGATGAGGTGTTTCGCACAGCGGTTGGTGACCTCAACCAGAATGAAGAAATCTTACAGACTGAGAAAATCACATTTTCAGTGACATTTGTTGATGGCAACAACCCTTTTCAAGCTGTTCAAGAAGGTAAGTTCTATTGTTTGTTTTTGTTGTTAATTTGAATAGTAATGAAATTAGACTCACAAAAAGCCATTAAAAAATGGACATCAGTTTTGCATCTTTGCTACTAATTGGGTATTGCTTTCCTCCTAGAGTCCTGTTTTTGTAAATGTTAATGCTGCATTCCACTTTCACCAGAAGGTAGAACGTTGTCTTTTTTTAATTGAAATATAATATGAAAATGGGTGTAATTATTTACAGTGAAAAGTTTTGTGGCTTTTTATAACTTTGCTGTAAATGAAACATATTTTTAAAATATGACTGTCAGTATTTTTACTTTGGGCTGAGATAACTACCACCTTGAGTGTTGTTACAACTTGCAATGACACTTCAGGTGTACTCATGACAAATGCATTGCTACAAGGAAAACCTTTAGACACTGCATACAAATCAAAGACTTTGTCCTGGATCCTAATGTACTGACTTAGCCTATAGGTTTTTTTTTTAAATCTACAAGTCTCAAAATATTAAAAGATTTTCATCCATTTACTCTGTACATGAGTGAATTAAATTTTTTCAATGATAATACAAACTGTTTTTGTTTTATTGGAATGATCATTCCTATTAATGAAAATGCTGACTGAAAAATCTTAGACTAGTGGAATTTTATTTTTGATGCTGTTAAGAATCTAATTAATTGTTTAAGTTACCTCATCAGCAAAGCAATTAAGGTATATGAAACTATCTGTTGCTAATTGCTGCGGTCTGACTGTGTTCTTGCCAAAATTTTTATGTGGATAGCTAATTCCTGTTTGGTAGTATTAAACGGTGGTTTTTTTGGATAGTGGTTAAGTCATGAGAGCACTGTCCTTGTGAGTGGGATTACTGCCTTCCAAAAGAGGCCCGAGGGAGTTTTTTGTCCCTTCTGCCATTAAAGGACACAGAAAGAAGGTGCTGTTTATGAGTAGGAAATGTACCTCATCAGTCATCGAACCTGTTGGCCCATGATCTTGGACTCTCAGCCGCCAGAACTGTAAGCAATACTTTCTGTTATCTACAAATTACCCAGTATAAGGTGTTTTGTTACAGCAGCACGGAATAAGTCACTAATCTGCTTTATGTTTTATTGTGACAATATGTTTAGGTTAAGGAAAATTAATGCAAATTCATTTAATCAATTAGTTTCATTAAAAATTAAATTTGATGTGGCAGAAGAAAAGGAAAATACTATAATAGCTATAGTAAAATTTGGCAGGGGAATGATTTTTTTTTAAAAGTCAAACATTGAAGGGGCATGAAAGTTAAATCTAATTGTCTTAAACATGTGTCCTTATCATCTTCAATTATATCAGTTTGATATGCAGATAATTTTCATTAGAATACATTTTGATTAATAGCACTGGCTATTGTTAAAACTTATGTTTACTTCCATCAGAAAATAAATAACTGATAATAACTGAATATAAATAACTGAAATAACTGAAAATAAATAAATGATTTGTGGTCTAAAGGATTTTTCTTATTAATTGTGTAGAGTGAAACAAATATTATTTTTGTGAAATTAACAGAGTGTTTGAAAAAGTCATCTTGACAACCAATTGGGTAATATAGCTTATATAATATGATGAGATTTTAATTTTTAATAAGTAATATCAGAGTAGAAGTTAGATTGAATAAGTATGCAGCAATTTATATTTTAAAATTAAAATTTTCCTGAGAATTTGGTCCTTCAAATAATGAATATGTTGATAAATTTTCTTTGGGAACATTTAGAAGATGTCATGTCCAGATTTCCACTAGAATTCAAAATGGGATCTGCAAAATAATAAATTTAGAATTTAAAGAGGACAATTTTAAAAAAATATATATATATTCTCTGGGAACCATGATATTCATTTTTAAGTCATCCCTATGATTTCTTTCCTTACCATACTTTGAATGAACAAAATGAGAGCAGGAGAAACATGATGACTCATTTACTTGGAGATCATTTTCTGATTACTTATAAATTTTAGCATGTCTTTAAATGGCTAACACATCCATGTTTTTAAAATTCTACCTTAACTGATGAAGTAGTAGGTGATAAAAAATGAAGGTTGCACAACAGGTAGAAGGGAATTATAAAATCCCAATAAGTTTGTCCCTCCTACCTTTTTTAAAGACTGTGATTTAAAAAGTGTAGACCATCTTTAAAATAAAACAATAGTTTTCTTTTACACATTGTTTCATATAAGCATCCTGCTGCCAGTTACATTCTAGATACAAAAATATCTCTCAAAAGAAAGATGTGGGTTGGAAAGAAGTTGAGGCACTGAAAGTAAATTGAGGCAGGAAATGTTTCCCAGATAAAGACCACTAGGTATTTGTCAAGGAGGAAGAGTGACAGTTTGTCTGATGGCTTCTACTAACAGGATGTTTTGGAAGAGTTGTTTTGCTGGTCTGCTCTGAGTAATGAACTTGAAATAAGTTCTAGGAAGCTTTGGAGATTAGTTTTTTCCCCACTCAATAGTATGAAGGGTTTTGTTTAAGTTTTGAAATAAAAAAAAAATAATTATTTCAGAGCTTTTTTGGTAATACACTGGTTTGGAAAGAAAATATTCAGTTTATAATAGAACAAGAAACAACTGAAAATTACTCTTTTCTTAAATGTTATGAGAAAGTAATTTAGGAGATAACCTTAATCATCAAAGATGATCAACTTGCTGAAGATCACATCTTTACCGTGACACTACTAAATATACAAAGGAAACGGTGTGAAAACTCAGATTTTTTTCTTTTAATTTTAAGGAGAAACAAAAGATTCAATGATACAATTATAAGTAATTGTTTACAAATAAAGCATGCCTAATGAACTTATAGAAAAATTCAAGGTTTTTTTTATGTATTTGATCATGAATAAACAGAATGATCAAACATACAGATATTTGGTGATAATAATTAATAATAGGGATCAGTGAAAAAAAAGATAAATAAAACAGTCACCTGAAATCCTGGATTCATTTTATTGTTAGAATTTCTTCTGACCATATTTAAAAGGTAACCTTTGTTGATTTTTTAAAAATGAATTTAAAAAAAATTTCTACACTCATCATTAAATGAAAGGGAGACATTTACCAATTAACAGCCTACTTAACCCAGGGACAGTATTGGTATTATGAAAATCCTCTTTTATAGTTTGCTTACAGTATATTTTGGATAATGATAGTTCTTGCTGAGGTAAGTAGAAAGTGATGTTTTTGTTAAAACATGATGTTAACATTCCATTTTCTGGAGGTTTCTTTCTCCCATTAGAACGTGTATGAAAGATGGGGAAAAAAAAGTAATTCAGGTTATTTTCAAAGTTATAAAGGATGGTAATCATAAGGGTGGAAAAGTATTTGACTACTCTTACCATATGGATGAAGTAAATGAAAATCAGTTGAGTAATCCTCATGAGAACTTTTATGGTCACCAGGGAAGTGCATAGCAGAAAAAGAACTAGAGCAAGAGCTTCAGACCACTGGTCCAATATTTTGCTTGCTTGCTACATTTAGTATCCAACTACACACACACACACACACACACACAATGTATTATCTAACTTCAGTACACACACATACATGTTCATGAGATAATCGTGTGTTCTAGAATTTGAGTGCTTTGGGGAATGGAATGGGCAGACAATTTATATGTGTTGATATATATTTGATGCAAACTTTTTTATGTTCATGGCATAGAAGAGTAGAGAAATTCCAATCTGGGAGATAAACACCAGTTATCACATTATATAAATCATTCTTATTCTTTCAGCCTTAGATTTCCTCATCTGTAAAACACAAATTCAGAACATAAGTATATTTTTAAGGCACTTTCATCTCTATGGTTTTGTGACTCTTTAAAATATATTTGCTGAATTAGAAACATATAGAACTGATTCTTACTTAGTTTATCATTAGAGATGCTTTACATTGCTGAAATTGCTCGTAGTTCTTCTGTGACTGACTTTAAAATAAATTTAAAAAGATGTATGATGTCTGTCCTTTGTTTTGCTATTTCACCAGCCTAGTTACCACAATGAAAAGAACTCATTAGTACCTTCAGAATCAAGAAAAGGTCTTTTTCTAGTTCAGTGGACCTAAATCAACTTAGTTATTGCTAGATTTTCCTTTTTATTCCTCTCTTGCACATTGTTTCCTCTGTGGTATCCATATAGTATATATAGCATAGATATAAAAATGTATGGTGTAAAAGACACTGTAGACTCCACTGAGCAGTAGCAATTGGTTGTATTGTTAGTGCTTTGCTGATACCAACACACCATGACCCATGAAAGGTGAGAATTTCAAAATCCAGAAAAATAAGGAGAGTGTACTTGTAAAAATGTCAGTTTGGAAGGTGAATGCAAAAATATGAATCCAGTGTAATTCTTATGCACTAAATTCATCAGGGTGAATCTAAAATGTGCATTGATATTAATGGTAAAATTCAGCTAAACATTTTGGAATAATTGCTCTTATCAGAGCACCTAAAACCTAAGCACCTAAAATTGCTATGCATAATGTGCATAAGGGCAGAATTATTCTACAGAGTCACAACTGATGTTATTTGAAAGAAAATGTAGAACTATCATAATTCTATTTTTTGTGCTCTATGAACAATATGGGTATAATTAGCCATTCCAGGTATATGAATGTTGTCCAGTGCTTTTAAAACATTAAAATGTGAATCAGTATATAGAAGTATGAGTCAGTAAAACAAACTCTACTGAGAAGTCCAGGGATGCTGGACATTATCAGTTGGATTTGCCTTAGATTTCTTACAAAATGAAATGATTGTAATTTTATGAAGTACACTTGCACAACAACAAAATTGTTTCCATTTTTGATTCATGACACCACACTCACTTGTTTTATAGTCATATTTAAAAGACACATACATTCATTTTATGTATGAATATGGGATGACAGGCAAATAGCAGAGCCAGAAACAGTGTAAGGAAATCTAGCTAGGAAAAAGCACTTCTCCAAAACTCATCACCATCCATTGTGAGCATTTCTGGTGCTATTTGCTAAATCTGAATAGTCTTGTTCAAAGAGGAAATAAATGTAAAAGAATGATTTATGTGGCTGTACTACTTGATACTTTATTCCGGGGCTTAGTCTCATAATTTATATTCCTCTCTGCTTCAGTAGGACATTTTACGGTGGTACAAATCTGCTAATTCTAAAATTCTTAAATTGGTGTCTGCACTTTCCTAGCTTAGGACTGCAGTATTTTGCCTCCTCATCCTCTGTTATTCTGGGCCAATTTTAATAATGAAAATTCTAGTTTCATTTCTGATTTGTCTGGTAATAAACTAAATTGGAGAATTTGATGACTCCAGGAGTCCAGAAACCAAGCAAAAAGATCATGTAGATTCAGTTTTACTAATTTAGATATTTGTCTATTCACTTTCTCACTTCTCTTTCTTTTCCTACATCAAAGTTAGTTAAGCTTTTAACTCCAGTGTCTAGCTCTAATGCTCTTACAAGGCCTGCTCCTATACATATGCAATTAATTTGCCTTCTCCAAATACTCACACATAAGGAGGGATATGGAATGTCAATTTGGCAACTGGACTACCTGTTTTCCCCATGGGTCTGGCATATTTAGCTTGGATATTTCTCCAGCAATTTCTTGCCATGTCCTATATTACTTTTTTCTCCCTGTCAGCCACATTTCAAGTACTGACCCATAAAGTCTTGAATCCACATCTGTCTAAAGTTTGCTCATTACTCCTCATTATCAATGTAGTATTAAAATATAAATAATTCTACATCTGTTAGAGACAAAGCCAAAATGCATTCCTGTAAACATCTCACACAGCACTTCTCATTGAAGATTTGCCCCTTAGAGGAATTAAGATAATATATATTTGGAATCTCATTTTGATAATACTCATTCAAATCCCTCTATCCAAGAAGTTTGTAAATGCCTTGTACTGTTACAAGATTGGTTTAGTCACAATGAGGGACCACAAAAGAAATAAAGCACACAGTGTATGATGCAGGAAGCATTAAAATGTGCCCAAAGAAAGCTGTACATTTTTAAAGTTTGAAAAGACATGCTGTTGCTTGTAATATGTAACTTAAATTTTTAAGTATGTTCATTCTAGAAAGGCACAGGATTGTTCTAGCTTTTTAAAAATTTTCCTTTGGAAAGAGAAGGGTAATTTTTTCTCTTAAAGAAATTCATTACCTTTCTCTTTAAGAAAATATGAACGTAGATAAAAAGTGTATAGGTTAATTTTTTCTTATGTTTTATTGCTGTTCTCTTGTATGTATAAGCCTTTCCCTTGTCTCATTCAATACCACACTATTAAGTAATAGGTGTCTAATACCACGAATAGATTGAAATCCAGATGTTTATAGACCTTTATATCATAATTTTATAGCCCTTTTGCTTGGAAGCCTTTTATTTCACGATCTACAATTGTGTACTGTTATTTAAGTTCAGTCATAAAATATATATTTAAGCAATACGTGCCTCCCTGGATCTTGTTTTATTTAGAAGAATTTTTAGCAGCTTTCTTTGGAAGCTCTTTTTAAAGGGAGTAAAGTTTCGTTCATTTGTTCATCTACAGTGTTCCTTCTCCTACCAATTACTTTATAATAACAGTAAAAATAAACACTTCCTTCTATTCCCTATTACCTCTGCAGATACAGTGTGTGATTATCGTAACATAATTCAGTTTTTAATTGGTCTTTTATGATACTGACTCAGTAAAAGAAGTACCTATATGTCTTCTCTGAATATGCTGCTTATTAAATTAAAAATCACATTTACCTACCCTCTGCAGTTGTCATGAGAGTCCATTGGGTTGTCATGAAAATAGTTTAAGTTCATGTTGACAGATGACTTTACTGTATCTGACCATTATCAGTATTACTGAATTCCAAGTCTCTAATGATCCAGTTTATTTGCTTAGTTTGAGAACAAAGATAATCTGAATTTTATTTTCACATTTAACACCCAGTTTGGCACAAACTTGGTAAGTGTTGTTGAATTTGTGGGACTCACAGTATTTATAGTTTTCTGTACTCTTAAAAAAATTGTTGGATTATCTTATAGTTTTCAAAAGACTAATCACTGGAACAATCACTTTAGAAAGGAACACATAAAACACCAATGTGCAAGAGGAAATTGCACATTCTGGGGAAAACAATGAATCAGGAAGCACTTTTTAATGGCTTATACTATTCATCCTTACTCTCTGAGCAATGCTGTGCTCCCATTGGCCACCCCACAGTCTTTCATGGTTATCTTGACCTTTATTCTATTGTCCTATGTGTGGTCCTGATCTGTGTGTACCTCCTCCTTTTACACAATGTGCTCTTTTGACATTTTATTCCCCCCGTCTTTAATCCTGGATGTCTATATTGTACTATAAACATCCAAGATGTCTATATTTGGTTTAATATATGTCAAGTTGGTATCATTCACCTTTCTTAGAAAACAGATATTAAGTTCATCAGCCATGGGATTAAATATCTGCCTATATTTGAATCTGTTCTCTATATGGTTTACTTTCATCCCATGATCAAACCTAATTTCTCTGAGCCTTAGCTTCTTCATGTGGAAGATGGGGATGAACATACACTCAATGGGGTTTTTGCATAATGACTATATGGGGATAATACTTATAGAAGGTGTGCTCCCTTACTAATCTGAATACATCTTAATAATAGTGGAGTACATAATGACTTAGTACCATTTCATGCAAGCATCAGTAAATTCCCATCCCTCTCTGATATTTCCTTCTCAAACATCCTCTACTTCTTATATCGGTGGTTCCCATGGATACTTCTCAGTCTAACCTTATTATCTACCTAGTTACCATCATAGTTTTGCCCAGCTGGATCTTTCCTCATCAAGATTCTGAATGCTGCAGTTGTAAAATTATTATAGAATGCAATGCTTTTGCTTTTTTTCCCCTCTCTTTTCGTGAGCTAGTTCTGCTAGTCAGCACAGGAAGATGAGAATTATATTTGTAGTGTAATTTATTTTGCAAATAATAGTGATGTTGTAACATATGTACTTAGTGTTGGGAGGACTTAAAATACCTTGTTACAATTTCTGGGAAGTAGAGAAAGCCTGTGGAGACCAAATTAAAGCTTTCTGATGATTTGTGTAGGCTTAACACAATCAGTGAAGTAAATAAGGCACTGAGTCATAACTAAATGGGATTCAGTTGTAGAGAAGCATAATGTTGTGGAAGAGTGATATATATATGAAGGTCAAATATAGAAATGAATTCAAGGAAAGCTTTATGCTTTGAGAGATGCATCATCTCTGGTATTTGAGCTTATTTCTGACATGATTGTTTAAAAGGTTATCATTCTATGTTTTGCACAGTTTCATTCGGACTACACATAGTCAAATATTAACTCTAAAATTTTGATCACTGGTTTCCATGAATTTCTAGTACTGTCTTTTTCAATAACATTATATTATGTTATTTTCTGAGGAATTCATCTCTCATTTCAAAATATATTTGCTTTTTTGTTTTTTTGATAGACTAACAGAATATGATGTTAAGATTGCCTACAGTCATTCCTTAAGCTATATTTTCCAATATAAAAGACTTAAAAGTGTCTATTACATAAGAAAAATATGTTACAGGGTGGGAAATAAATATCATTTCTCAGAATGTATTGAGGGTGTACAGCAGCTGTTCAAATCAAAGTCAGAAACAATCCTAAACAGGGAGTATTAATTAATGGTTTTAATATGAATTTTAAAAATGTTTTTGTACTCTTGAATATACATTTATATATTGTCAAACAGAGTATGTCAAGGTGGCCCTCCATATTCATTCATATTGTTAAAAGGAAGACTCAGGTGAGATGAAGTCAATAGGGGATAAAAAATATAGCAAAGGGTACATTCTTACAAGTCAAAGAATAAAAAACTGACTTATCAGCCCATTCCACCTGCTCTCAAATCCTGTTCTTATTGTGTTGTAATTATTTATTCAGTTAGGTTCAGTGTTTAGAATTATTAGTTCCAGATTTTATTCAGTTTTTAATTCTTGTGATTTTTCCAAGTTCAAAGGAGTTTTGTCTCTATATTTGTCATTTATTATAATTACTATATATGCACACATATATATTTCTATTTTACATGGCATATGTACATATGCTGTGTTTCTATGCATATACCATGTGTACATACCATACATGCAAAAGTATATAAATGTTCATGGTGTGTTTGTATGTTTTTTCCTTTTTTTTTTTTTTTTTTGGTGATGGTGCTGGGGATTGAACCCAGGGCCTTGTGCAGGCTAGGCAAGCACTCTGTCAACTGAGTCTTCAACCCCCTGTTTATATGTTTTTGTGTGTGTATGAATCTATTTAAAAAATTAGTTAGTCAAGTATGCCTTTGGTCTTTTTTCCATTGCTGATTCCTGGTTTTCAAGAAACAGTATAAAAACTTATTTATTATTTCTGTCAAAACAGAAAAGGGCAGGTTATATGTCAAACCACCACCCATTAGATTACTCAAAATTCATGCCAGAATCCTGGGTGAGCCCAGACAAAATATATCACTAGTTCATACTTTCTTTCTTTGAAAATCACTTAAAACTTGAGTATGGAAATGGTAGTCCAAATGAAACAAAAACTAGGAATTACCAAAAATTTTAAATTTTAATTTCTTATTTATAAGATGCTTTTTTTGTACACTAAACATATACTAGATTCATTTATACAGATGAAAGAAACAACAAAACTATAGTATGCTTGAAAATAACAAGAGAAATAGTATGTAACTTAACAGGAGAGATACATGTAGGGGTTAATATTTGATGGTATGATCATGAAAGATAAAAAAGAAAAATTTAAGTCAAGATGTCAGGTTGTATAGCAGCCAGTCATGCAAAGATAAGAGGGAGTAGCATTCCAGGCTATTGTATATGGGAAAATTATTTGGAGAAATAGCATTGCTATCTTTGAGGGACAAGATTATCTTTTGAACACCAGAGTTTTTATCTTGTTGCATTAACAAATGTTTATTTCCATCATCAAAGTCATTTTTGCTGTATAACAATATTATTCATGAATTTGTTCCCCAAATCAGGTTCAGACTCTTATGCTTCCTTCGGAAATGGAAGATGTTCCCAAAGGAAGCCAAATGGTCTTGCATGTCAGGCCTCTGGGGCATGGGTATTTCATTACTAAAACCTACTTGTATTTTAAATTCATCTCTGTAACTCTAATTTTGAATATAGTTTTGGAAACACTGGGGCTGTTCATGTAAATGTTATTTTTCCTCAGGAGAGAGAAACAAAAATAGGATGAATTAAAGAATGAACTTTTCTCCATTTTCCTGGTCTTTTAATACAGACTAATGCACAGAGATATATTAATATTGAACCCTGAGAAAGAAACCTCTTTTTGTGGCTTTTATATTTGCAATTTGCTGTGCACTCTGACAAAAGGCCTCATTTGAAAAACCCAATAATGTGCAGTAACATTTACTTATTTATAACTTACTCATGAGCTGTTAAAAATGCTTTTTCGTTTTTTGTCTACATAATCTTTATACTACCTTATGACTTGTAAGGTAGTTAGCATACTTACTAGCTTTTCACAGATGAGAAAGCCAAGGAGCAGCTTGGTTAGGTTAACTTGTCACACCAGAAGCCTTCCCAAAGGTGCCAGGGACACTGGTTCCTCTCTAGGTCTGCTGCTTGGGAGTCACTGGCATGTCAGTAAGAAGAAGGAGGTAAACGTATTTATTTTCTTCCTTTTCTATGTACCTCAAACAAAAGGGATGCTTTTCCCAAGGCACCGCAGTGTTGTTCATATCACTCTGGTTTTGTACTTCACTAATTCCTCTCTCTATCCTTTGGGCCTAGGACCAATCTGACCTAAGACTCGTTCTAGAATCTTGTACTGTCACTCATTTTTCTTCTGTACCTCTACCATACCGCATAACCCATTAACCCATCCCTCTATAGAAGAAGGCCTTTTCAAAATATCCTGGTTTGATTTGTCACTATTCCCTATTGAGATTTTAACTGATTTCATTCTTTAACTGATATAAAATCACTTACTTCTATTACCTTCTGTCTCTCATAAACTGTAATCTTTATGTACATAGTTTTGTTGTTGTTGGTTTTTGCTTTTGTTGTTGTTGTTGTTATTGTTTTGCTTTGTTTTTAGCACTGATGCAATGGTTGACTTGAAGTTAGAAATACTGAGAGTCAGAATTCCTCTCAGGTCCTGGGTCTGACCAGACATAGCTGATATAGGAATAGCCACCCAACAGCATAGTTGGATGGCTCTTCATTAAGAGGACATAATTATTTTTAGTTACATTAATACAACAAGTGGAAAGACCTCTATGAATGTTAATGCTCCAGTTATATATTTAAAATGTCTCTTTTTAAAAACCTTCTACTTTAATTAAAGAAGTTAATGGATCACTTGTTCACAAATTCTTGAATGTTTTACTCCATTTTCTACAGAGTAAAATTTATATTTTCCTTTATTCCATTATTTGTAGCAGTGCTTCATTTATAAACAAACAATACTAGACCTTCCTAAGTCACTGAGGGGAAAAAGACACAAGTAACTATTTAAAAAATGACACAATTACACAGAAAGTTTTTCTGTTACTTGACAGTTTTGTGTTACCTATTGCCCAGAATAGTAAAGAGAAACACATGTTACAAAAAACCATTTGCATTTTTTTGACTTTTTATTTCCCAGACCCAAATAGACAAATATCAGACCATAGAGCAAGAAGAATAGGAAAGTTCTTGGAAAGCATGACCAGTATTATAAGGTGATTGCTTCACACATCCAACTTTGTTCAGCATCTCAGTAGGAGGCACTGACGTAAAATGAAGGAAGCATATAGAAGCTCTGCAACATGAAGGAACTTCAAAAAACTAATGAAGTGAAATATATGTCTATAAGCAATATGATATTTTATATATATATGTATATATATATATCACAACATCCCTAACTATGTCATTTCTTTTTGTACTGAACTCTTTATATGTGTGTGTGTGTATATATATATATATATATATATATATACATCTATATATATATGCATATATATATTTATATATTTATGTTTGTATATTTATTTAGATTCCATCATGAAAGAAATAAAGAGTTCAGTACAAAAATGAGTTATAGCTAGGGATGCTGGTTTGAGGGAGAAGATAAAGAACTGGAAGATAGGAAGCCACATTTTTCTGCTCTGAAACAAGAAAGAACTAAACAAGAGAACTAGTCATGTTCAAAAGCACAACTTTGTGACTGATAGACATATATGAGCTGGGACTGGAGTGGATTGAGGATGAAAACTCTTGCCAGAAGAACACAAACTTAACTTTTCTCTCAGGATCTATATCCTGTTCTCAACTTCACCCTCTCTTTCCAAGACCAATGGAACTATAGTGACTTCAGCATGGAGAGGATCATGGTATAGCCAGACAAATTGAAAACTAATGAAGATATTGCTTAAGTCATTGTCCTTCATATAACAACTCATTATTTCATTGAAAATGTAACAAAAATGATTTGAACTAAAAGGTACCACTTCAAGGGTTCAGTGCCTTTACTGTGTTTTAAGAGCAAGTGATATTTTAAAAATATCTAGAGCAGAGTAATTGGCTTTTTATATTAAAAAAGAGATAAGTTCCCAAGTTTTATAAGAAGTGCTATACATATGCATTAACCAATTCTCCAAAAGAGTTTTTACTACACATTTGGCATTGTGTGCTGTAACTCATTGTCATAGCTCTAAGCTCTCACATGAACATATGGATTGTTTCCTGAGTTGGCAAAAAAATATGATATATGTGTATTATATGTATATTAT
>JAJEJO010000232.1:464696-585155 GCA_020662805.1 Glaucomys volans
ATCTATACACAAAGTCTTTTACATAAATATATTACATATATAATATATATTTTTTTTTTCTCTTAATCTGATTGGACTGTTGTAACAAAATGCCAGAGAATGGATACTTTAGACAACAGAAATCTATGTTCTCATAGTTCTGGATTCTGGGAAGTCCAACATTAAGATGCCAATATGGTGGGAGTCTGACGAGTGCTGTTCTTTGGGTTTAGAGATGACTACCTTTCAGCCTATTTGAATGTGATTTCTTCTTTGTTTGGATAAAGAGAGTGTGCTGAGGCTCTGTGACCTCTCCTGTTTTAGGGATACTAACCCTACTGGGTAAGGGCCCCATGATTAAAACTTGATTTAACCTTGTTTTCCACCCTGGAGACCCCATCTTCAAATGCGCAGTAACCATGGGGGATAGTGCTTCAACATATGAGTTTTTTTTTTTTTAATGGGGACAAAATATTTATTTATAACCTTTGTCTAGGGTACATATCTAGGGGGAAATTGTTTAAGTTTTATGGAAATTAATGTTTAACTTTAAAAGTAATTGCACAACATTTTTCAAAAGTGGGTATACTTGTCACATAACACATAATACATAAGTTATTTCCTGCACTTCTTGCCATTGTGTGAAATGTGTGAACATGTATCTGATTATGATTTTAATTTCTATTTCCCAAATGATTAATAATGTTCAATATTTTTTCCTATATTCATGATATCTATATAATTTCTTTGATGAAGTGCAAATTATGTTCATATTTTAAATTATTTTTTATTTTTACAGACTGCATTTTGATTCATGGTACACAAATGGGGGTACATCCTTTCATTTCTGTGGTTGTGCATGATGCAGATTCATACCATTCATGTAATCACACATGTACATAGGTAATGATGTCTGTCTCATTCCACCATTTTTCATACATGTTCATATTTTTATTTAATTTTTTCACCATATTATTTAGTTTTCTTTGTTATATAAATAATCTGGCAAAAGTTTTTTTTGCATCAGGTATATAATTTGAAGTATGTTCTATGAGATTGTGCTTTTCTACTTTTCCATTCTCTTAATAATGTATTGTAAAATGAAAATTTTTAAAAAAGTTTTTGTTTAAGTCCACTTTTTTTCTTTTAGTGATCTAGCTTTGGCATTGTATCAGAGAACTCCCTGAATAACCTAAGTTCATTTTTATTTTGTTCTAAAAATCTCATATATTTAATTCTTATCTTTAGGTCCATTAACGATTTTGTGCTAGTGTTTTAATATAGTATGAGGTAATGTTTTGGCATGTGAATATTCAGCTTACCCAACTTCTTATATGATTTTCATAGTATTTCTTAAATAAGTGGTTTTCAATTTGTTGTTTACCTTTGTCTTTCAGAATTCTATAATGGTTTTTTAACTCAATATTTTTTTATCATTGATTTTGGAGGAGATTTGATGGATTTCACATTTTGCCATTTACAAAACTTTACATCTCTCCAATTTTTTTATGCCCATAAGAGGTATGGAGAACTTTAGACCATGAGATTAAGAATTTGTGAAGGAAATGTCATTTTATTTGCATCAAGAATTATAGGAGTTCATAAATTTCACTTACCCAGTTCCTTTGGAGAGAAAAGTTTTAGCATGTGGACCATAGGAAGGGAACACTCAATAGTTTACATTGCTTAAAACATTATCTATTGCAAAGAATTGGTAATATTGGAATTGAAAGAGCTAGGTAGAGATTTTGAATGTCAAACTAAGATTCCTGAATTTAATATCGAACAAAGCAAAGAATAGAAGGGTTGATTTGTGCAATGACATGGTTTATATATTTGCTTTAGGAGAAAGAAAAAGTCTTCCCACAATATAAGCAGTACATAAAAGGCAAGAAACTGAGATCAGGGAACTGAGGTGGTCTGTTGAAGCAGTGTAGATACAAGATAATAAAGTCTCAGACTAGGAGAGCACTAGGGAGGGAGAAAAATGTTATGAAGATACTCTGCAGAAAGACTTGACAGGACCTGATATTATATTTCTAGAGCTGGTTAATGGGAGGTTCAAAGAATACTATTTGACCTGTAGTAGTTGGCCAAATATATAAAGAACACAAGAGGATAGGCAGATATGTGGAAATAATTGTCAGTAGTAGCTCACATTTGTTGAGTTCATGCTGCTTTCAGGCGTCATTAGTTTTACATAAATATTTAGTTATGCCTCAAAAAATCTTTTGCTTATATTAGGAAATTTATGGTTGATAAATTTAGCCAAACTTAGGAAAGTGTTTTGCAGTGTTGAAATTTTAATCCAGGCAGTCCAAGGTCAGAACTGAGATTTTTACTTTCACTTGAATATAGGTTTAAGGATAGATATGAAAAAGTGGAACTGGAACTCAAAAATAGAAGATGTTGTGGTGGCTAAAGACTAGATTTGAGGTAAAAGTTAATGCTATGGTCTTGGATAGATTGTCAAAGAATATGGGAGGTGTGGAATGCATGGATATTATTATTTTCAAATACTTGTTTTTTGTGGGAAAAGGATAAAAAGAAGGAGCAAGTTCAAATTTGAAAGGTGTACCAGTGGTAAGCATAATCTCTGTTGTAAAAACCGTCTTTTAAGGATGGTTATTTTAACTGTCACATTGGCTGTGATCAATAAAATGTTGTTGTTGGCTGTGATCAATAAAATTTCCTGCGTTTTAGAGAATCCATGATTAACTTATAGCATAAAGTTTTATTATAGTGGTAGTGGTATTAATGGAAGCCTAGTACAAGCATTAAGGAGTGAATGGGTGGGAATGATTGAATACTATTTAGAAAAGTCTTCAAAATTTGGTGAAGTATAAGTTATACGTTCGAAAATAGTGAGATCTTAGTATGACACGGAACACATAGGGATGTTTCTGAATTATGTGGAAAAAAATCTAGAGGATAAGAAAGGGAGATTATGATGGCAGATTTTTTTTTAGAAGAGAAACAGGAGAAATTTGGTAAACACTGAACTATTAAGCTGCTGAAATAATAGTGTTTACTGATAAAAGAAGGAAAATTGAAATTCATGTGGAGAGGTTATAATGATCTCTAATACTTGAAGCAGTTTGGAACTGGGCAAGTACAGTAGAAAGTGAAAAAATTTAGAAATGAATGTGGGGAGAATTAATTAGAAGTGATTGAAAATATTTCTGAGCCATAATGAAAATTAACCAAAGATTTCATAGCAAGAATCAGGAAGGATTTTGTAAGTCTAGTTTTATGATACCCTCCAGAAGTATTAGGAATTAACATTTTAAAGGTCACACATTTTTGTATGAATATTGTTTTATCTGTGTTCATGGGTAAGCATTATTTTCTAATGTTTCTTAAAATTTACAGAAGTTTTTTGAGTGAATGAGTCATTAGAAGGGAAAAGAAATTCTTTTGGAAAGATGCTATTTCCCCCTAATTGTGGCATATGTTAAGTTCTTGTGTGAATATTTTACAAGGTTTGATAATGATTCTGTAAAATAGAGTCCTAAAAATGGAATAAAAAACAAAAAGGCTTAAAATTTTTGTTTTAATCCCCACCCTTGGGATTTTTCTAGGATATCTTTTTCAGAGTGAATACTATTCTTTTCCTCACAAGAGACGATCCTAGGATGCTTAGGAAATTTTGTTTGTCCTGTGGTGATTAATAGAGTGCATTATGTAGCTTTGGGTTCTGGGGCAATTGTCCTCATCAACTAAAATGGTGAAGTGGAGTGCACATCAAATTTAGAATCCAAAGCATTAGCTTTCTTCCTGACCCTGGCACTTAGCAATTTCTCCTAGTAAATGTTCCTGAGCAACAGAATAGGGTTCAGAAATATGTAATTGACTTCACAGCTTATTGTGAGGTCTAATGGGTGATGGATTAGAAAGCCCATGTGCTCTATCAAGGGATGGCATTTGGTGTGGCATCTCCTATTCATCAGGATGCAAGCCCATGCTAACCTGCCACCAAGACTTCTGTTTCTTCCAAAATGATCATATTAATTTGAATAAATAAGGTTCAGCCCTATTGGGAAGCTTCTGAAGATAAAAAATTTGTTATCTGAGTTAATATTTAAATAAACTTTAAAATAGTCTATGAAAAATGAACGCAATTCTAAAGATGTAAGACTTTCTTTCAAAAGAAAAAAAGCTTTTTAAAATAATTATTTTAGAGATACTAATTTGTGCATGCATTATTTGATATAAATCTAAGCAATGTGTTTAATATTTCATTGAATAAAATATTTTCCATATGATTAAAATTGCTATAATAGATTCTGAACTACAAATAAATAAGTCATATACACAAATAATTCATATGTATGTGTGTGTGTGTATATCTACACACACATTAGAGGATTGATAATGTTTCTGTAAAAGACAACATTAAGAATGTAGAAAACATGTTTAAAATTTTTGCAGTGAAGTTCTCTTTTTCTTTGAGATTTTTCCAGGGAATATTTTGGGGATTATTCCAAGGGATGGATATATATCTGTATATATATTCTTATACATCTCTATCTCTCTCCATATATATATATATATCTCCATACCCTGTTTGCTTATCCTCAAAGTGAACCATGCAAAACAAGGATAAATTGGTATGAAGAGGAAATAGATTTTTATCTTCCAAAAAATCACTCTCTGCTCTGGCTAATAAAAGCAATTCCTTTAACTTATACAAAACAGTTACA
Organism: Glaucomys volans; assembly: GCA_020662805.1. Classification (NCBI taxonomy): domain Eukaryota; kingdom Metazoa; phylum Chordata; class Mammalia; order Rodentia; family Sciuridae; genus Glaucomys; species Glaucomys volans. The sequence goes on from JAJEJO010000232.1 coordinate 469,379, forward strand.
TTATTTACTTACATATTAATTTAAATAACTATATATAAACATGGAACTTAGTCCAGAAATCTGAAGCTTTGCACCTGTGATCATCCCTGCCCTAAGTAGATTTTATTTCAGTGGAAATTGTGTATATTTTGTAGTCAGAGATGTTAGTGTTCATATGAAAATAGCTAGAAGAACTTGATTCTGCTTATGTAAGCATGACTTTTTTACTTCTGCTATGATTATCCTGGAGAAATTACCATAGTAAAAGCTGTGGCACTTCTAACACCCACATAGTCATATTCCTCCGGTTTATGTGAGAGGTGGCACCATCAAGTTGGAATTCAAATTTTTTCCATGAATGTATTATTCAAAACTATTTTATCTATGAATATAACTGAAAATTTTGATCACATTCTTGAATATTATAATTTTTGTCAATTATTTCAAAACAAGCTATGTAAAAGTATAAAGGGGAATCAATATTTAATAAAGTTTTTATCAGAATTACATATCCTAATGTTTGTACATATTTTGATTATCTTTCTTAATGTATTTTATTTGTTTAGATCTTAGAAACCCTCACATAGTTCTTCATCTATGGAAATTCGCCATCGTATTTAAAAAATAGAGTCAAATAATATGACTTAAATTTGTGGCCTGCATTTGGAATTTATTTTTGAACCGTGCATAAATATTACAAAGTCCTGGATATGATATATTTAACTACTATTAGCAGTATGCCTCCTTTATTAAAACTTCTTGGACTCTGCAGAGGTACATGCTTAGCTCCAATTGTTAAGACTGGTCAAGGACAGTGGGATAAAACCTAGTTCAGTCATAGTCTTGGCTAGCACTGAGCCTGTATGTGTTAATTCTATGAAACTCAATATTTCCTTAAGTAAAATGAATGTAGTGAACATAGTCATGCTCAGAGTTTATTCTTTGGTAATAACACATGTTTTAATTTTTAAATAAAAATCAAATAGATATATATGTAAAGCAAATGGCACATGATGGGTACCTAGTAACCAATAACTGAAAGGTCATCATCCATCATATTTCTGACACCAACTACTGAAAATAAATGGGCCCACACTCAAATGACTGTAAAGTAATAATAAGTTTTCCCTCTCATTAACACAGCAATGTTTCAGAGATTTCAAGTTTCTCCCAGAGGCGGGCTTTTCATCTATTGAGAAACAATAATAATATTCACAGTACAGTGTGACCTTTTCCCAAGGAATCCTGACACCTAGATTGCTTTATATTGACTTTTATGTTCAGAGATTGTCTATCTACAATCCTTATCCCTAAAACACACATATATTAAACTTACCTGGTAAAGCTACTTACTAGAATTAACTAAATTAAATGTTATCAGTCATAGTGTTATAAACTACAGACTATACTTTAGATATTTTTTTTCTATTTCCAGATTTAGTAAAGTAGCAGCAGCAGCATCCACACAGCAGCAGAAGCAGAATAATATTCAACACTAAGGATTATGGTGATCTAGGTCTTATTCTACATTGTTTGCACCTATTAATTCATTCAATCTGGACAGTTCTCTGAAGTATTATAATTATTCTCATTTTATATAGGAAACAATGTACATAGGGTGGGCTTCAGCAGATTTGAATTCAGGCTTGCAGAACCCTAGTCAAAGCAACATGCTGTGAATGACCTTCCATTGCTTTATCTATTTTAAGAACATACTAGCAACTATTCATCCAAGTTGTTTTGTTAACCAAGAAAGTTGTAGTACATGTAAAATTCTTTTGTGATCACTGGCTGTAAGGCAATGTATTAGCATATTATTCCCTTGGATTGGACTGTTATAGCAACCAAGTATATTTTTGTGGAATATTCATATTGCATGTCTCATTGAAATATTTTTAAGAATTTATTTTGAGCTATAGATTATCTATCATAAAGTCATATAAGATAATTTTTATTCAATTTTTTTCCTGTCTGGTTTTCTTAGTAAATTTTGAAATAATTTCATTTGTAAATAAAATCATTGTGTTATTTCATCATTGGAAATAATCTCATTCTGAATCTTGTATATACAAAAAAAATTTATTGTTACTTTGATTTTCCTTTGTTTTTCAATAATAGATAATATTTTCACCTTGCAACTATAGAGTAAATATTGGTAACAAATATAGAAATCTACATTCAATAAATTTCTTAAAAATACAATAAAATCTGAAGAGTATGAATATTAATCTGAACCATTGAAAAGTGTTTATTCCAAGAATAATTCAGTTTGATAAAGGCATATTATGATTCTTTTTCTTACTTGGTGTCTTTAGTAACTAGACTACCAAAGTCATTGGATTTTTCAAGGTAACTTAGATTTTTGGTAGGGAGCTTTTGTAGAATTATTCATTATCTCTTTGTGATACTTTCTTTGTATTTTAAGTAACCTGAAAGTGTGTATATACAATTATCTTGATTCTTAAAATCTTATATTATTAAATATTAGAAACGAGTATTTTAATTGTCCCTTAATTTAAAAGGTTTTCTGCTAATCTTTCAATTAAATGGTTAATTTCCAATTTCATGATACCTGAGAAATAATTATCTGATAGGATTGTGCTATCACAATGTCTTAGACTTGAAAGACCCTCCAGAGATTAATCTAGTTTAAATTGCTGATTTTATGCTTGTGGAAAACGAATTCTAAGTGAGTCACTGAAGTTCAAGTAGGAAGTTAGAGGAAAACTGGGGACTGGAATGGGGGTCTTCAGACTGTTAACCCTAAATAAAGAATGTTTGAATTGGAACCAATGACATAGTGTTCCAATTTATGCTGAGTTAATAACATACAGTGGATAAGACACAGGTTTTATGGCAAGAAAACCTGTGCTAAAAACCCATCTCCATCATTGAATAAATTCATGAACTTGACAAGTTTTCCAGACCTGAATTTCTCATCTGTAAAATGGAATTAACGATATTGCTTATCTCAGATGTCTATTACATGGATTAGTTAGTACTAATACAATGTCTGGAGAAAAGTGAGCCTTATGCCATGGTGTTACTTCAAAATAGCAACTGTTTTTCTTTTCCAGTTTGTAAGCTGTATTTGTTAGAGAAACTTATAGAGAATTTAAAAAATAAAAATAAAATGAATAATTGATAACCCTAATGCCTAAAAACTTCTAGCTGTTACCAAAACTTCAATTTTTTTTAACTTTAATCTCATTTCATTGACAGTTTGATTTATTTATATTTTAAAATTCTACTTTGCATAGTTATGCTTAGAAATCTTATTTCTGGCAACATGGAATCTATGTATCCAAAAATCTCACTTGTTACAATATATCTAAAATATACTGTATAAAGCATAAAAATTATAATTTTAAAGCACATATTAGTTTTCAAAGAAAATAAGAAATTCAGTTTAGTTCGGGAACCAAACCATAAGACAAATGAGGATAGATTGGTAGTGTAGAACATGTCAGTTGGCCTAGAGACATCTATAATTGTATCTTGAGTGGTCTATAGATAGTGTAAGATCAGGTAGCATGTAGTTCACCCTCATAATAAGGTTTTAAATGTATAATATGGTATTGTTAGGAATTTTTAACTGCCCTTTGACATTTAACAATGATTGAAGTTTAGGGAATCTCTTCTCAGCTATATATGCTTTAGTGCACAACAGGCTATAACCGAGGGAAAATAATAAACATAAAAATTCCAAAATAAATAAACATAGGAATTAAAGAAAACATAGGGGAGGGGGAAGGTCTGTCTCAGTCTTAATTTTAACTGGGGTGTGAAAAGAATCTCACCAGGGATTGGGAGATTTTCTCAGTGGTAGATAGGTTGCCTAGCATGCATGAGGCCTGAGGTTTGATTAACAGCACCCCCAAAACTAGACAAAAAACTAAAACAAACTCCTCTGATAATTGATTGTCATGAGAAGACTTTCTTGGTGAAATAGACTTCAATTCATGCTGTTTGCAAAGAGCAGAGAAGTATGTCAGCATTAAACTCAAAATGGACTCAGAGTTATTAGTGCTTCCCATGCACTTTATGAGAATATAGGAACCAAATTCTTTCTAGAATATTAATATATTAATCCCAGGCTCTTAATAATTCCACAGAGAAGAGATCAAGTAGTATAAGTACAATCACATAATACAATTGCCAAATACACAAGAAAATAAGAGATCAGGGGCAAGAAACAGCAGAAAAAATTAAAAGCGAAATATAATGTTTAAGACAGGGCAAAAATTGTTAATAAAAGACCCTCAAAAATGACAGCCCAAAATTAGGAGTAAAGAAAAACAGAAAGCAAAACACACACCACAGAAACAGAAATTCTGGAAGTAGGAAACACAAAACAGGTATCAAAATTCACTGGAAGGTAGCAGAATGAGCATATATGAAGAGAAACTTAGTGACCAGAAGACAGAAGAAATTTTCAGAATTAGTCATAAAGAAGCAAATGTACTTTAAATATTGGTTAGATATAAAAAAAATACGAGGAATTACCAAGGACCTTAAAGTATATATGTATAGAATAAGCAAAAAAAAAAAAAAAATGTATTGTTTTAAGGGGCAATGTATGTTGTTGCATCGGAGAGCAAGGAGAATGCAGTGAAAAATTTTATCAATCTCATTTTTTCATAACCAACTTATGGGTACAACTCAATAATAATTTGAAAATGATGATGCATCTTAGCATCTTAGCCCACTAACTGTTTATTTATTGTAATATACTTTGATATGTGATACATTGTTAAATTATTTCTCATTCTCATAAAAAAAATTCCTTAAATTGAAACACCTTTACACTTCTAAAATACATACAGCACAAATTTAGGTGTAGTTTGCATTATTCTTATTTTCCCCACCACTTTCTTAAATCCAGATAAACAACAAAAGAATAAATACAGCTCTGATTTGTAGAGTTTGGCAATTACCATAGTATGTATGTGATCCCAACATGGCCAATTTTAAGCTGTCAGTGTGATGTCACTGAGCCCAATGTTCAGAAGAGATGTGCAGTAGCACACCACTGTATAGTATTTATATAGTATTCTATAGTATTTACACCATATAGGTACAGACAAAATATCCTCCTAAGCATAGATAATCTTAAAACATTTGGGAACATGGGAATTTTTCTTTTACCTTTCTTTATTTAATTGAAAGTTTATGAAATTTCATATTTCAATAAGCACCATGTTTCAAAAATCACTTGGAAATCCTAAACATGCAATCCTAAAAATCCTACCAGCCAGTAGAAACAGGTATCATTTTCCTTACTCTGTTCTTGATCACTGGTCAGTTCCCACTTATTCTCTCCAGGTACGGATGGGAAGGGAAAAAAGATGGGAAGGTAAGAAAGATGCTAAGAGTGAAGGACTAAGAGTGAACAGGAAGGTTCTCACTCCTCTGTTCAGTAACTCTCAGTAAATGTCTTTGTTTTCATTTGTACCCTCATCCATAAATCCCATGGAGACTTAGGACACCAAGCAGTGGTTCTCCCAGGGAAAGCTGCCATTCTGATTGTTCCTTTGAATGCATTTGAGTTCAGACTGCTTTCAATCTGCTCAGTTGAAAGCTGTGAATCTAGTTTTCCTCAAATTTCTTGAAATCTTTTATTCTTTTTTAAGATTTTTTTAACTTTTACAGACTGCATATTGATTAATTGTACACAAATGGTATAAAGCTTTTCATTTCTATGATTGTGTGTGATGTAGATTCATACCATTCATTTAATCATACATGTACAGAGGGTAATGATGTCTGTCTCATTCCACCATTTGTCATACCTCCGCCCCTCCTCCCTCTCATTTCCCTCTACATAATCTAAAGTTCTTCCATTCTTCTCTCACCCCTTACCCCCTAAACCCAATTATATATCATCATCCACTTATCAGGGAAAACATTGGGCTGTTGGTTCTTTGGGATTGGCTTATTTCACTTAGCATGATACTCTCTAATTCCATCCATTTAACTGCAATGCCATAATATTATCTTTCTTTATGGCTGAATAATATTACATTGTGTGTATATACCATAGTTTTCTTATCATTCATCTCTTGAAGGACATTTAGGTTGGTTCCACAGTCTAGCTATTGTGAATTGAGTCGCTATAAACATTGATGTGGCTGTGTTGCTGTAGTATACTAATTTTAAGTCCTTTAGGTATAAACTGAGGAGTGAGGTAACTGGGTCAAAAGGTGGATCCATTCCAAGTTTTCTGAGAAATCTCCACACTGCTTTCCAGAGTGGCTGCACCTGAATGGACCTCCCCCAGCAATGTAAAAGTGTGATTTTTTCCCCACAGTCATGCCAACGTCTGTTATTGTTTGTGTTCGTGATAATAGCCATTCTAATTGGAGTCAAATCTTAGAGTTGTTTTAATTTGCATTTCTCTAATTACTAGAGATGTTGAATACTTTTTCATATATATATTCATCACCTGTATATCTTCTTCTATAAAGTGTCTATCCAGTTCCTTGGCCCATTTACCGATTGGGTTTTTTGTATTTTTGTTGTAAAGTTTTATAAGTTCTTTGTAAATTTTGGGAGATTAGTGCTCTATCTGAAGTCCATTGTGGAAAAGATTTTCTCCCACTCTGTAGGTTGTCTTTTCACATTATGTATCCTTTGCTGAGAAAAAACTTTTTAGTTTGAATCCATTCCATTTATTGATTCTTGCTTTGATTTCTTGTGCTTTGAGAGTCTTGCTAAGGAAGTCTCATCCTAAGCCAACATGATGAAGATTTGGGCCTACTTTGTTTTCTTTCGGTGCAGGGTCTCTGGTCTAATTCCTAAGTCCTTGATACATTTTGAATTGAGTTTTGTGCAGGGTGAGAGATAGAGGTTTAATTTTATTTTACTACTTATGGATTTCTCAGTTTTCCCAGCACCATTTCTTAAACAGGATATCTTTTCTCCATTGCATTTTTTGGCTCCTTTGTTTAGTATGAGGCAACTGTATTTTTAGGGGTTTGTCTCTGTGACTTCTATTCTGTACCATTGGTCTGCCTGTCTATTTTGGTGCCAGTACCATGACATTTTTGTTACTATTGCTCTGTAGTGTAGTTTGAGGTCTGGTATTTTGATCCCTCCTGCTTCACTCTTTCTACTCAGGACTGTTTTGGCTAATTGAGGTCTCTTATTCTTCCAGACGAATTTCATGATTGCTTTCTCTATTTCCATGAAGAATATCATTGGGATTTTAATTGGAATTGCATTGAATCTTTGTAGCGCCTTTGGTAGAATGGACATTTTGACAATATAAATTCTGCCTATCCAAGAACATGGGAGATTTTTCCATCTTCTAAGGTTTTCATTAATTTCTTTTTTTAGTGTTCTGTAGTTTTCATTGTAGAGGTCTTTCACCTCTTTTGTTAGATTAATTCCCAAGTTGGTTTTTTTTTTTTTTCTTTTTGAGGCTATTGTGAATAGAGTGGTTTTCCTAATTTCTCTTTCAGAGGATTCGTCACTTATGAATAGAAATGAATTAGATTTTTGCATACTGATTTTATATCCTGCTATTTGCTGAATTCATTTATTAGTTCTAGAAGTTTTCTAGTGGATTTTGTTGGATCCTCTAAATATAGAATAATGTCCTCAGCAAATAGTGGCAACTTGAGTTCTTCTATTCCTATTTGTATCCCTTTAATTTCTTTAGTCTGTCTAATTGCTCTGGCTAGTGTTTCAAGGATGATGTTGAATAGAAGTGATGAAAGAGGACATTCCTGTCTTGTTGCAGTCTTTAGAGGGAATGCTCTCAGTCTTTCTCCATTTAGAATGACGTTGGCTGTGGGCTTTGCATAGATAGCCTTTACAATGTTATGTTCCTACTATCCCTATTTTTGAAATCTTTTATTCTTTAAAAAACTATTTATCTTTTTCTTTTTTCTTCATTCTGCATCATTAGTTGTGTGGTAAAAGGTGCTCATTGGAAAAGTAAAAACAATACATTTCTGGTGTCATTCCTTCCGTATTTAATCAAAGGTATCAGTAGATATTTTCTAGAATTAATTAGTACTAAAGATGTACAATGAAATAGTAAATATTCTGTAATTCCTTTGTATATGTTGATTCACATGAAACTAACAGTAGAAAAATAGTCTGTTGTTTTTAAAGCATACTCTTATCAATCATTGGAAAACAAATTTTCTCTTCAGCATGCTAAAAAAAGGTCAATTCTATATGGGTGTCAGTCTCAGGCTCTTGATAATGTCTAAACTCTTGGTATGTTAATAGTCGTACAGCAGTGTGAGGTGCTCCTTCTTAGTATGTATAACACACAAGATAATTTCAAGCCTTCTCAGTATATTTGTCATCTTACATATTGCTGTAAACCATCTCCATTGAACTCCTTCAAAATGTTTCACATTGCAACACCCCTAGGTATTCAATTAAGCACTGGAATTTTCAAAAAGGTGTCAAAAGTAAAGGAGAAAGAGGTGAAAAATGGAATTGGATATAACATGCCTCTTGCTGTCAGACACAATTTTGTCTCTTCAAATAGCCAGAAAACCTGTTACAGGTTTGTAACGATACATAAAGAAGGTGATGAATGGAAAAAGACATATGCTTGGTGATGTGCATTTGGAAAAAATATGTTCTAGGCCTGTATAAAAGTTAGATTTTTTTTTTAAATTTTTATAACTGAGTATCAGATCACTAAAATAACTGAATTTTATGTTAAAATGTGTATTTTTGTTGCTTCATTTTCTTCGCTCATTTTCTATTTCTTCATTATCTGGAAGAACATTGAGGGTAAAGAAGAGTGTGGATACTTATACACAATACCACAAAGAAAGTAATTATACTGTTCTTCACTTCAACATTTCTTAAATTTGAATGTAATGCTTGTAGAAATCCATTTGGAAAGTTGTGTTAGAATAATTTCTGAGCTCAGATGATTATAACACTGTGAGAAAATGGTGTTTCATTGGTATTGGAAACATTTCTAAACTTGTAAAGTTGTCCAAGCTCACACTGTGAAATCTTGGATCTAGATAATCTGTCATTTTACCGAGTAGGGCTATAAGGAAATCACTATTGTGCAGTACTGAGCCATTTTTCACTGCTGTTTTTATGTGTTTTAAGTGAACAGAACATCTTAAAAAATGGCCACCCTGATGTTTGCATAGAGCATTTTTCTGTCCTTATGCTTCATTTCATCTCAGTTTGCATTCCACATTGCTCATATAATGAATTACTTAGCATCCCTAGAATTATCTCCTACCTTAATTTTTTTTTTCACTTTTAAATGAACTTCAGATCACTCTGTGAGGAAAATCCCCCTCCCCACGCTTTTGGTTTCCACTAAGATCTTCCCACTCTAATGATTACTCAAATGTCATTTTCTGTAGAATTCCTGTCCTATATATAAAACATTCCTTAACTTGATATGTTGTATTTGGTTTTTCCATAGCATCTGTGCTTAATGCTGGATGTATTTCCCTGTATTTTAATCAGTATTCTTCTTCTTCTTCTCTTTTCTCTTAACCTACTAAAGCTTCAACTTCTTCAGAGCATGGATTTGTTTGATATCTTAACCAAAATTAATACTTATGGCATGAATATTTAGGCAGCTTCCTCTAAGGAGATATTTTCTTCTGATAGAATTAGGCATTGATAAGAATGAGGTGGAGTGAACAAGTTACACATACTAGAAAAATTAGTAAACAATTGTAATATATACATTCATTTATTTGTTCACTCTAATACAACTAGAGACTGCTTCCTTATGAGAAATTAAGGCATTCTATATATTATAATTGTAAACTGAGATAAGTAGCAAAACTCATGTCTGAAGGGGTTATCATATTCCAAGAAACAAGTATTTCCCTAATGAGGAGTATTCTGACAAAAAAAGAGGAAAGATTTCTCCTTCTTTTTCTTTTTCCTCTACCTCTTTCTCTCAAAGTCATGACTTCTGTAATGTCTTCTAAAGTCTCTAAGATTTTAAGTATCTGCTGTAGAAGTCAAAGTAACCAAACTCATACTTTTAATAGAGCAAATATTCCAAACAAGCGTGGAACTCTAAGTGGGTCATTGTACTACCAGGAGGAAGAGTAGAAAATAAACTCAAAGTTTGTGAAGATTGATGCTTAAACCTTAATTTAGTGCGGTAAAATGCAAAGTTCTAGGATTAAGGTTTGGTTTGTTGAGCTTTAGAATTGTTTTTAGTCAGGATTGAATGACAAACTTGAGTTATAATGAATGAATGAACTTGAGTTATAAATGAAATAAATAGGTGTTGGGCATTATGGTTTTGTTATATTTTTTATTAGAATTTCTGTGATTATAACACAGAATTATCATTTGTACTAACATTTTTTAAATGTTTGTTCCAAGAAGGGTTTTGTTTAACTTAAGCTATACCTGAAAGGAAATTTGCTTAACAGTAAGCAGTGTTACTTGACGTCTGTCTACTTTTTTCAATCCTTCATGGTAAAATGAATAATAAATATATTTTTAGGATATGGTCAAATCTGTGTGAAGTCCAAAAATAACCTAGTATCAAATTATACAGCACACACACACACACACACACCTATTTTATATACATGGATTTCTGTTAGTTGAAAGAGAATGTTTAAAAACAAACTCTTTAAAAAATGACTATGACTATTTTAGTCAATTTTCAAGGGCCTGGATATGCTTGATTTTGTGTTCAGTTTTTTTTTTTTTTGTCCCAAGACCACTTTGTGTAATTCTAATCATCTAGAAATAATGTCTGGACATTTTGGCTGAAGGGTTTCCAGATTTTAATAATTATTAAAAATAATAAATGCTGTGCTCTAAAATTAATTTCCTTGATGTTCAGCATTTCAAATTTTTTCCATATATTCACTATTGGAAAAATCATTTAATTTTGAAGACTTTGTACTTTAACGTAAACATAGACATGTTTAACATGAACGTGACCCTAAAATTTCCACCTTTTGCCATCCTTACTAATGCATTTAGTTGTTTTTGGAATTAGACTATTAATCACATATAATGAAAGAACACTTTATTCAGCTGTTAACATTTTAAAGAAATAATTTTTAAAGAGGGAACCACTTACCTATTTATTTTCCTATTCTAAAAAATTTCTAATTTTGCATTTTAACCCCTCTTTAGTCTCTTCTTTCCTTAGGAATTCAAAGTCCATGGCTGCAAAAGATATCTTGAAATAATTGACATAATTAATAAGTAGATTTGGTTAGTTTACTGTTTTCAAAAGTTCCTCTTCCCTAGAATGGTTAAAGGATTTCTGAACTCAACTTGATTCATCTCCTAGTATTTACAGAAAAGTAAATCTATGCACTGCCAAGATAGAACAGAAAGAATGAACAGGAACCAAGACGCATACCTGAATTGGTGACAAGTGAAATGCCAGCCCCATAATCTTAAAACTTTGTCTTTAGTAGCTTTATGAAAATGTAACTGAAATTTGGGAGCTAGTTCTCTCAAAGACCAAGTAGTACATGTTGGTACATGTCAGACACACAAGAAAAATTGCAAAGAAAACGTGGGGGAGGACATTAGGAGGAAGGAGGATTTAACATTGTGCTGTGTATCAGAAAATTTTGGGTCAAATTGCATATGATGAATTCCTATACTCTAATAATTATGTTTATATGTTTGTACTTTCTGTCTCTTTTCTGTTTTACATTATTATTGAGTCAACCACTATTTATGATGCGATAGAGAAAAAATAAAAGAGATTAAAATTTGTGACCCAGAAAATCATTCAATTATCAGGAGTAAAGTCTATGTTATCTGAAAGTTTGATGTTTTGGAAAGATTGAATCATTATTGTTGGGTACAATGTATTTACATTTTCATAAAGATGAGAATGTCCATAGATATTCTGGAATAAGAGCTGTATTTATTAAGAAGCTAAAACAATGCTACCAGTTTGTCCTAAACCAAGCTAAAGGAATTCTAAACACACAAAAATTATCCTATTATTTTGCTACACCACTTGCATTCTACTAATTTCTTTTTCTGATAATGGGGAATTTGGCATCATCATTATGGGAATTTACCATAAACACTTTCACAAAGATAAAGGTTGGTGAACTAAATAGATAAGCAAAATCCACATCTCATCTCTGGTTTTTGCACCATTTTCAATATAATAAAAGGACAAAGGTGTCTTATGTTTAATTCATTCACTACAATTTTTTAAATTTGCATTTTTAATGTTTTCCAAGGTGAGGGATAACAGAACCATAGAAGAGCTGAACATCAAAATTTTATTGTTCCTAGGGTACTCTTAAAACTCACAGAGATATAACTGCCACAGAGCATTGCATTTACTTAACATTCCAGGTTATTGGCACATGTGCCCTTTTGCACTTGAAAAATCCATGTTTTATTCAAGTACAACCAACATGTTTCCTTATGATGTTGCAAAGACATGGAGGAAGGTGTAGAAACACACTCCAGGAAGTAACACTCAGAAGCAGCTCACACTGATTAAAATTCTAAATCATTACTTGGATAAATACCAGCTTATGAGATATGGATATAGCAAATGAAGATTGTCAAAGCAGTATTTGGGCCACATATATTTATGCATCATAGTAAGAAGGAGTATGGCAGGGAGTATATCTTAAAGAATACTTAAAACCAAAGAAGATAAGCTCATCAAACATATTTGTTTTTTCAGACATTTCATACTCTACTCAAACATCATTGGCCTTGTATTTCCATTTAAATAATATCTAAAATTGAATTTTAATTCATGTGCATGCCTGCAGACAGAGAGATTGAGAGATTTAAATTGATTCACTGAGTCAGGCAGAAGTGTTGGCAGCTGCAGTAACAAAGCTTTCCCCACACTACATTGCCAGATCTCAGTTCTGACCCACAGTCCCTGTGCCAAGAGCTGCCAGGAATGCCAAGTGCATGGTGATTTTGTGATGCAGAGAAATGGGATCTGGGTGAGAATGCTTAATTGTTTTGAACTAGGTTTAGTTGATATCTGGGTCAAAGTTTCCAGACATAAAAGGAAATGGTTGCAAAAAATCTTCAGCCACAAACATTCTTTCCATTTATTGCCTAAAAGTAAGCGGGATTTGAGTAAGCAGCACTTTGAAGTTAACTTCAGGATTTTCTTTTTTATTATTATTATTTTATTTTATTTTGTTATTTTATTTTTTATTAATTGATTAATTATTTTTTAAAATTTTTACAGACTTCATTTTGATTTATTGGACACAAATGGGCTACAACTTTTCATTTCTATGCTTGTGCATGATGTAGATTCATACCATTCATGTAATCATACATGTACATAAGATAATGATGTCTGTCTCATTCTACCATCTTTCATACCCCCTTCCCCTCTTCCTCTCATTTCCCTCTACATGATCTAAAGTTCCTTCATTCTTCTCTCAGCCCCTACTCCCCAAACCCAATTATATATCATCATTTACTTATCAGGGAAAACATTCGACATTTGTTTTTTTGGGATTGGCTTATTTCACTTAGCATGCTATTCTCCAATTCCATCCATATAATCTGCAAATGCCATAATATTATTCTTCTTTATGACTGAATAATATTCCATTGTGTATATATACCACAGTTTCTTTATCCATTCATCTGTTGAAGGGCATCTAGGTTGGTTCCATAGTCTAGCTATTGTGACTTGAGCTGCTATAAAAATTAATGTGGCTGTGTTGCTGTAGTATGCTAATATTAAGTCCTTTGGGCATAAACTGAGGAGTGTGATAACTGGATCAACAGATGGGTCCATTCCAAGTTTTCTGAGGAATCTCCACACTGCTTTCCAGAGTGGCTGTAGCAATTTGTAACTCCACCATCAATGTGAAAGTGTGACTTTCTCCCCACAGTCATGCCAACGTCTGTTATTGTTTGTGTTCTTAATAATAGCCATTCTAATTGGAGTCAAATCTTAGAGTTGTTTTAATTTGCATTTCTCTAATTACTAGAGATGTTGAACACTTTTTCACATATTTATTGATTGCCTGGGCATCTTCTTTTACAAAGTATCTGTCCAGATCCTTGCAGGCCTTTGTTTTCTAATTATGATGAGGTAGCATACCATGCTAAAGAAGGTAGCATACCATGATGATGTGCACCCTTGACACTAAGACTTTCTTCTCAGTTGCCTTCAGACACCAGGTATTGTAAGTTATATGTACTTGTTTTATCTTTAGCACTCATCAAACCAGTATAGAAACACTTTTGCTTGCTATTTGCCATGAGCTTCTTAGAATTAGTTATTCTGTAGAGTTTCTAGTCTATTTTTTGTTGTTGTTTAAGAATTTGGAGTTTGTGGGTTTATGTTGTATTATCTTTATTTTATTTTTTTGGTACTGGTGATTGAACCCAGAGGCACTCCACTACTGAGCCACATCCCCAGTCCTATTTTGTATTTTATTTAGAGACAGAGTCTCACTGAGTTGCTTAGGGCCTCGCTGAGTTGCTGAGGCTGGCTTTGAACTCGCGATCCTCCTGCCTCAGCCTCCCAAGTGCTGGGATTACAGACGTGTGCCACCGGGCCCAGCCGTATTATCTTTATTTTAACTGAAAAAATGGGACATTATAGAATTTGTAAACAAATGCTCTTATAAATATGTGATACATTCTTAGGACAGAAAATGACTTGAAAAAGTTCAAAATGATCTCACTTTTAAAAAATTCTTACATAAATTATACACATTTTTCTACAGAACATTTCAACATCATCAACATAACTAACATTTTAAAAAAATATTTTCAATCATTGAAAATGATCTTCAATAACAGTAATTTCAAGTGTATAAATTTATCCATAGAAAATCATGTTCTTTACTAACCAACAATTTATTGCATCTGATTCTGTCATATGAACAACAGTTTATCAATATTACATTTGCACGTGAACTTTATGAGGACACCGTATTAGTGCTGTTGATGAGTGCCTTTTGTTTTCTGAAAAAAAATGGGTTGATAAGAATGAATTAATGATTTGAGGATGACATGGAAACATGGGGCCTGAAAAATCATGGATTGGATATGATGTGTGCTTTGCCCAGTTCCTTTATCATAGACTGTAAAAGAAACTGATTGTAGGATGATTGCATATTTTAAAGGCTATTTAAAATGAGTTTATACCAATTTTGACTGTTAGAATCCTAGAGTTTGTGAGCCTGCCGAAGTCTTCTTGAATTACTCTTTCGTTGAAGATTATTAATCACCAGTTGCCATCACGCATTGGCAAGTTTCCAAGGCAGCACTCTGAGGACTGCACTGTTCTTTCCTCTGTCCCAGGGTGACATGTAGTATAGAAGCCTTTTTGGCTTCTCTGCAAAAGACTTAACAGCCCATAAAATATGTATGTTATCACCATGTTTAAAATTAGAGAATGTTCAGGAAAAAAAATTCCAAGTCCTCAGATATTTTTTTAACTAAGTAGTTACTTTGTCTATTAGAAAGAAGTCAGGGATTCCAAAAAGGAACACAAAATAAAGCCAAGTTTCCAAGTGCTTTGCACTTCAAACTCCTTTGCTCTCCCTTTCCTGATCTATTTCACAGGGTCACATTGTGGTAGAGAAAGGTATGGAAAAGAGAAAAACTTTGGCCTTTGAATCCTTAAACTATTCAATTGTGCATTCTGTGCATTTCATTTCATCAGACTTAAGCTTGCAGTGAAATGGTGACATGTCAAAGGTTGCATTATTGGTTGATAATGTGCTCTGTAAAACGTGTGTAAGCTCATCTTCGTCTCCCCTGCCATACTGACAGATCCCAGGACAGGTGCAAATTTGACTTCACACATCACAATTGAACAAACCACGCCTGAATATTACCCGACTGTGTTTAAGTTTTCATTTTTTTTTTTTTTTTGGCATCTGCTTTCTTATCCCTTCTCAGGATTTTTTTTGACATTTTTAGACAAAGAAATTTGGAAAAGTTATTAAGTGAGTTCCAAAATGTTTTGTAATATTTCAGTTGTCCAGCACATGTTCTGAAAAATATCATCATGATCATAACCAACTTACTATTTGTACTCTCATAAAAATGTTTATTTGAATTTGAGATATATTTAGATATTAAATTAAAGCATCATTTTGAAAGTCATTCAATATACATAAATATAAATTAACACTTTTTACCTGTAATAGTTTAAATAACTCACTTTCAAAATGCAAAATTAGCAGAGGCAGATATTTAAAATAAAACCTTCTTAGTTTTCATTTTATATTTGCTGTCTGTTTCTTTTTGAGTAGTCTTTTAACTTTTACTTTCATCTAAGAATCATGCTGTAACTGTTTTAACATTCAAGCAGATAAATGAAAAGCACCATGGGAAGAAATGATAAATAATATCCAGAATGTATTAGGTAAACTTATGGATTGTTAGCTTAAAACAGAAGTCTGTCTCTGTTTGAATTAACATAATACTTGATCTTTTGTTCTCAATATTTTTCGCTAAATATTGAGGGATGAGTTGTGCATACATTTATGTGATTACAAAGGATGAAGTAACTTGTGGCTGAGAATCTTTTTAGAAATATTGCTTTAAGGGAATTAATAACTAATATTACAGGGGTTAATTCACTTACATTTTTAAAATCTGTGAATCTGTTTATTTTTGCTACTTCTGGAAATACTGTTGAATCTTACCTATGCTCCATTCTTATTCCATTCTACTTTTAGAGCTCAGATTTGATATGTGATTTTGAAATACCACATTACATAACCTCTTTCATAGTTTTATCACCTCTGTGTGTATGCATAGAAATGTGTGTATATACATATGCATATGTTTGTTTCTTTTCTATTCCATTTCATGTATTTTAGTTTCTGAAATTTTCAGAGTATTCCTCCTGTTTCATTTCAGCTGGCGTTCACTCATGGTGCTTTACTTCCATTAAATGATGATTTTTTTTTTCTTTAAATGGGAAGTGGTCCTTTTTCTTAAGTTTTCTTAAAACTTTGCTTCTGTCAGACATCTGAAAGTGCTAATGAAAATTGATCTCTTTAAATTCTTTCTTTGAGATTTTCTTCTCTCCTGGAAATTGGGTAGTGTAGAACCTAGACCCTTTTATATCCAAGTGTGTTCTGCTTGCGGTTTCTCATTTTCCTTGAGCTAGTTTTAGAGAGGGGGAGATGGAAAAGTATTTCTAGTTCACCCATACACCAAGCATGCAAACATTTTGTGTCCCAGGGTTAAGCGTCTACAAAAAACAATACTCAAATCACTTTGCTGGCCATGTATATTTGTGTCATTCCCTAACTTTAAACTTGATTACTTTCTTTCCAGCTCATGTACAGACCCTGAATTTTAAACTAATGTTTTATCCAGTATTTAATATTTATGTTTTTAGTAGGAGAATTGGTCTGTACATATATTCTGCTACCTTATAATAAATGGATTACTTAAATGACTAAGGGAAAACTAGGTAGAGACATCAAGGATATTGAATTCCTATAGACCTTTAAAACTCTGATCCTTTCATTTATTTGCTTCTTTGGATGGTAGTCAGCCCCGCAGCTGGCTTCTCACAAAAATACCAGTTTTTTTTCTAACATGAGTAGAAAGGGTTGTGTAATGATGCTGGCTCAGATTTTTCCTACCTAACATATTTTAAAATTATTTCAAAGCTCAACCAAGAGTCCCTGTTGTCAAAAGAGACTAATAAATGTTAATATCATCACACTAATTCCTGGCAGTGTAAAGTAGAGAATAGAAATCCTTATAAATATGTGAATGCAATTGGCAATTTAGGAATCTCATGGCACCCACCACAGATCTTCATTTCAAAGCAATTTCTATCTTAGATAAAAAAAATTAATTAATTTTTGTTATGATCTCTTACCATGTATAGCTCACATAGGAATCTACTCTAATAACTAGTGCCACATCATTTTTAAATTTGTTAGTTTTTCTGATTTCATATTTATTTTCACTTTTTTAAAATGTATAGACTAGATGGACAATAGATTTACAATAAATTTTTAAAATGGAAGCCTGAGACTCTTGCTATTGTTGCTCCCATTTCAGGATTTACTACTCTGCCTTAGAATAGATGAGTCAGAGAAGAACTTCTAGGACCAGGAGACTGAGGTTTGATGGTCCTCTCCACTCACACTGGCCACTTGGCCTTGTGCTCATTGACCATCAATACTTCATTTTCCTCTTTTGTAAAATAAGACTAAGACTAGTTCTTATAAGGAATAAAACCATTAATATATGCAAAGCATTTAAGCAACATTAAGTTTTAGCTCTTCTTCCAATACCTCTGATATTTTCAAGTGATTCCTCAGTGAATTACAAGGATTTTAAAAGTGAAAATTGAATTCAAGAGTATTAAGTGAAATATTTGCATTCACACAGGGCTCGTGAATGGAATATACAAGCCTAAAAATAATAAAAGGATATATAACAAAGATATAGAGCAAAATTAGAATATCTGAAAGGGATATTTGTTATTGTTAGAACTTCTTTTGGACTCAAAGAAGTTTACTATCTGTCTTGGGAACATGCAACAACCTGAATAAATGGAAAATCCTCAGTATTTTGTATGATAGGTTTTAGTCATGTTCCTTCAGTTTTCCATAAAAAAAGATTTATTACAAGAAAGTTTCCTGATTTCCAAATATATCTTTATTGTTAGATTTGTTTAAGATCATCATAAACAGATTTTGCAGTCATGTTTGATAACTATGTATAATTTATTCCATTTTCTCAACCCAGTTAACTTTTTATGGCTCCAGTAATAGTGTTTTATGATTATATCTTCAATTTGTTAACCAGACAGTAATGAAACTTGTCCTTCATAACTTTCTACGAATCAATTTTAGAATGTGTCAATACTGGTATCTTCTCAAGAGATTTCATGTGTCATACTATAAAAATGCAATCATTTTTATTTTCATTGCATAACCAAATGAGGATATCTAAAATATGGATAGACATTTTATTACTTTTCAGACAATATACTTGAATAATTCTCTTAATATCTCATTATATATCAGTGTGCTATATCTGATGTATGCATTATATATCAAATGTTATATTTTATATACTTAAAATTTTGCTCTCATTTTTATATAAAGCAAAGATTCATAAAATTGGTTTAAGTTTTCTTTATTTTTGCTTTAATATCCTTTAATTACTTTTGAATGTTACTG
Source organism: Glaucomys volans (assembly GCA_020662805.1). NCBI lineage: Eukaryota > Metazoa > Chordata > Mammalia > Rodentia > Sciuridae > Glaucomys > Glaucomys volans. The sequence continues at coordinate 488,491 of JAJEJO010000232.1, forward strand.
GAATACTTCAATGAAAGTGCTATAAACCTTAGAATCAGAGAGATCTAGCTTCAAGTTCTGTTCTGCCACTTGTAACCTAATGAGCAATTTTAATGAGCAATTTAGTATCTGTGAAGCTCTCTTTCCTCCTGTGGAATGGGAGACTGTCAATTCTTATAACAATTAATACGTAAAGATGTTATAAAATGATGTCAGGTACATTAATCTCCTAGAACAGTGTCTAAAGATTGAGGTTTAATAATAATAATTATATTATTGCCTGGAAATTAATAATTACTTAAATATATGTGTTTGTGTGTGTGCATAGATGTTATGCTTCTGAATCCTATGGTTTGTAGCAAACATGTTGACATGCCATATAAAACACACTTTGACATAGTTGTTTTATAAGTATATGCCAATGGCAGGTAAAATGTATATGTGGATGAGGTGTTGAATTCTCAAATAATATTAATTACTTCTAGAATATTTTTTCTTTTAATACTGTATAACCCAGACTATGCTACATTAGTCACTTGCTTTGTTTAAAAATTAAAGGAGTTAACCATGGGATGGATGGAAGAAAGATAGAAGAAAGGAAGGAAGGAAGTGGGGAAAGGAGGCATCCCTTGGAGATGCAAATCTCTTAGAAAAAGTCCTTAGATTTCCTGTTGTAAAGAAACCTTTAAACATGTACTTCAAATGCTAGAATACCAAAATTATTATTTTTAATTAAACCTTTTGTTCAGATGTTTGTGTTGCCATTTTACTGAACCAATGTTCCACTAAGTTAAGTATGAAAAGTAGTGTTATTTAGTAGCAATGAAAATAAATATTAAACAAAATGTAAAACTGACTGAGACACTTGAGATTCAGGTTGGAAATGAATTAGATAGTGGTCAAAACTCCAGTTATGACTAAAAAGAAGAAATCCCTGCTTAATTACAAAATATAATAAAATAAGGTCTGATATTCAGGTAATTGAATTTGTCAGCTAGGGAAAAACAACTAAAAATCTAGAAAGAATAAAAATGAAGCAAAGCAAGTACTGTGTATAGAATACAAAGAGCTAGGATTTTACTGGTAAATCTCTTAGGATTTTTAACCACAGTCTCCTCATAAATAAAAAGGGATTAGACAGTATTACCTCTGGCAGACTGATACAAAAGCTTAAATTTATCATTCTAACATAAAATAAGAAAATGAAAGGTTTTTCCCACTATTTTCTCCAAATATTTACATATTGCATGACAGTTTTTTCTATTTATTAATGATATTTATAATGCTATTAAATTTAAGTATAATAAATGTTATTAAATTATCTGTCTTGGAAATGAAGTATATGTGTATCTAGAAAAACAGGTATGGAAAGAGGAAAGGAAGGAACAGTGATGAAGGAAGGAACAGAGAGAGAAGGAAGAACAGAGGAAAAAGCTTGTCTACAATTTCAAATCTGGAAGATAGATAAATGAGCTACATCTGTCCTTCTGGACCGTATTCATTTACATCAGTTTCTTTGGTGGATTAAAAATGTTAAGAGAGCACCTGGTATGAAGGAGAGGAACATACCTGAAACTCTTGAATTTCATTTTTTACTTTCTATACAGATGTCCTGAACATGTTATATTGTATAAGATGAAAATTTTGTGTTATTAGAGCAAAGAATTGCATTCTTTTATTATATGATTGATTTTAAGAAAAGGTTTAATTTTTGAGCTATAATATAAGACTTGAGTTTGAAAGATATTTTAAATTGAGTGAAATTAGCAAAATTGAACTCAACTAATGAGAAAGTCATTAATGAAAGGTGGATGATACAGTACATTTTTCTATAGGGTCACATGTTATGACATAGATATTACTGAATTCCTATATACATATTTACTTAAATCACCTACTTGAAAATACCTTAAAATTTTACATTTCAAGCAGAGATATTTGTTTTCCTGAAAAGCAGAAAAGCAGAACAGGATCTTGATCAATAGTTTGCCATAATTAAGAAATAATAGTATATGTTGCTTATATAAAAGCGTTATATTGGCATGGAGGAAAACCTGCAGAGATGCTTAATATTATGTAACATCCATTTCACTGAAAAGAGATTTATCTTAAGTTTTGCAGCCAAGACATACAAATAAATGAACAGCATGCTTCTCCTGGTTCCAATGAAAATAATGAATACACAAATATATGTACATTTCATTTATATTGTATCTATGTATACACTCACATAAATATTTCTAATTCCAATCAATACGCTTTTCCAAAGCAATGCATAAACTGTCATTAAAACAAAGAGTATGATGTATTTGGAACAAAAACCTCAAAGCTTCTAAAAACTTATTTCTAGATTATGAAGCACATAGATGTGAGGCAATAGCTTTCATTTTTATCTGCTTTTGTATTTGCCAGCTTTTGGCGATGTGGCCATTAACCTTTATAGATGTCATACCTTTTTATGGTAATCGTTCAGCTTTGGGTTTGGTGCAGAGCTAGATTGTGTTCCTTCAACAGGGCACAAGTAAATTATCACATGCCTTCAATGTCTTTAGGAGGTTTCTTCTTCTATTAGCAACTTATGATTAGCAGTTTTTTTAGAACAAGATGTCAAATATTATTTAAAACTAACAAAAATGGCATGTTCATTTTTCTTCAAGGTCATTCTAAAAATACTACAATATTTTGATAGAACCATTGATGCCATTTTCTCATGAATTTGACAGTTTACTTGGACTATCTGAATTTATGTAGTCAAAGAGTCACCAGAGTTTACACAGGAACATGTTTATGATTCACATGGAAAAGATATGTTGCATAATTATTTTTCTCCGTTCATTTTCCTTTCCTCATTGTAGAGTAATTTTCATCCATACATTTTAGTGAATTTACTCCACTTATTATTATGGAATTTAAAATAGTTATGTAAATATTTGAGAATATGTCTCTGAAAATTGCAGTTTCTGTTAAAAATATAATTGCAATAATTTTACGACCTTAAAAATGAAGAATATATTCTAAGTAGAATCAAATATTCAGTTACTATTCAAACTTTTCATGTTCTTGTGTTATATTTTATAAAAGATATATATGCAAAATACTACATATAAATTTGAATCATTTGCTTGAATGATCCAAAGAAAATCCCCACATTTATATATTTATATATACATATACACATATATACACACACATATTTGTTCACACTGAAATAATAAATATTTATGTATGTTCAACTAGAAGCATTGTAGTTTTAGTTTTTGTAGCATTAACTTTTAAATTTAGATCAATCACTCAGCATAATTAATTTTTATCTATGGTGAGTGGTATAGCTGTTTAGTTCATTTGATTGTTTATCATGATTATCCAAATATGAACAGAAATGGTAAATAGGTTGTTAAAGTAAAGAATATTTTCACGATTATGGTACAATTAAATGAATCAAAAACTTTCCTGCATTTTCCTGAAATGATTTCACATTATATTTATATTTATATTTTATTCTCAATTTTATTACTTGATTTATTATACACTGATTAATAATGAACAAATATGTAAAACTCATAATCTATTTTAGAACTTTATTGTTTTCCTAAACTCAGCTTAGGTTTAGATTTTTTGAAGTGTCCAGTTTTCCTTGTAGTTTTGATGTTAGTAACATAATATTTTTTCCCTGAATAGTATAATAGCTCCAGCAAATGTGGTATAATTGCCCAGAGTGGGCCTGTGATAAAACATTGCCCAGTGCATAAAAGGTGGAACTCAGAAGCAATTAAAGATGATGTGATAAGTCACTTTATCTCTTTGTGTATCTCCTGGCTCAGTTGTATAATGAAATCATGATAGTATCTGCTCTTGTCATAAGGTTGTCATAAGGTTTAAATTATTGTTCACATTTATAAAGTGCTTGAAATCATGCCAAACACATAGTAAGCATTATTTAATTGGTTTACTGTTATCATTGCACAATATTTTTGTATGATTCCCTAGGATGATTTTATTTGTTGAACAAAAAATAAACAAAAATACTAATTATAAAATAATATATATTGAAGACCAGTCTAATTAGATATAAAAGCAAAAACTTATTTAGTAATAGGGCAATGAATTATTACAAAATCATCTTGGCTTAAATTGTGCTTTTCTTTATTTTTATTTTCTGTTATATGAAACTAAAGAAACTTCTAAATTCACCCTTTACAAGGGAAATTTTGGAAAACTATGGCAACATAACGATTTTTTTTATTATTTAAGTAAAATGGCACTAAAGTTATAGAATGCGTATTTTCTGCATGAGAGTTTCTCAAGTTTTTCCAGAACACTATCAGAGTGTATTATGAAATTACCTTCATTGAATTGAATGTTAAGAGAAAAATTGTATTAATAGGAGCATAAAAATAAAACAATTTCTTTAAAATAAACAGGTTACATTCATGACCATATACAAATATGGAAATTCATTTTACTTGATAAATTTAACATGTATATCCTTAACTAATTCTCCCTGGAACTTCTAATATGAGACATTTCTCATATATAAATGGAAATTAGATTAGTCAAATTAGAATGGCCTACTTTCCTTTTTGTGAGAATTCTTTTGTCTTCTGTCTTTAGTTTTGAATATAATATTCTGCTCATTTTTGTATAAAGACATAGTATGTGTCTTGAAAATAGAATAATTATCTCTATAAAATAAAACAAATAAAATATTTCCATCAAATTGATACACTGTTAAAATTACTACAGATATGAATTGTATCCTGTTGAGGGAGGTTTTTTTTATCCTTTTTTGCTGAAATATTTGGTTTTCACTAAGTATAACTTCACAGTTAATAGAGTTCTCTTTTTGAGGTTGTATAGCATATAATACCTTGATTTAATAGTATCAGCAATAAAAGTGAAAACAATGTATAGTACTTTGATCTTGAAAAAAGGGTCATGAATCTCTGTTGCTTTGATTTGATTTGGAATGTGTGTAAAGAAATGGGGTGGTTCATTATTAGTGTGTGTATGGTTTTATGCACAAAAATTGTAAATGATCAAAAACTTTCAGCAATATAATCCTCTTTGCTTTCATTACACTATTAAGCTCAACATCTTCTTAAGTAAAACTTTGTGTATTTGAATATTTTGTCACCTCCTGCATTATTTCACAAATGGACCAATATTATTAGTAGCAGTTTAATTTAATAATTAACACATTTTTTCCTAGCACTTAAAATGTGGATCATTAATGCTGAGAATCAAAAAGTAATATTTCTCATCACTAAAGTATATTCTATCAGGTTAGAAAATTAAAATTAATAAAAATGCAATGTTAAGAATAATTGATAAGGGTGAAGATAAAGACCTGTGGACAAACAGAGCAATCAACAGGTATGCTACTCAGAGAGGCAGAGACTTTGCTAGACAACCAGAAAGGAGTTATTTAGAGTTAAAACTAGAGTTTCCAATTGAGTTCTGCACTTGATTCATTGACATCAATTCACATATTTTTTTTCTTAATAAGAAATGATGATAACTGAATACAGAGATGAAAGTCAAATGGAGGCTGGGAGCAATAATCCACACCCGAAATCCCGTCTACTCAGAAGGCCAAGGCAGGAGAATGACACAATTTGTTTACAATTTAGCAAGAACCTACCTAAAAATAAAATTTAAAATGGGTGGTGGGCTGAGAGTGAAGCTCAATGAGAAGGTCTTTACCTGAACAGCATGTGGAGGCCTGGGGTTCAGGCCCCATTACTGCAGTAAAAACATAAAGTCAACTGGACAAAAGACATTTTAAAATGCAATACATATTATGAGAGAAGTAATAAATGTATCTCTTGTTTTCTTTGAAAACATGTATCATTTATGTTGGTGTTTTAAAAAGATAGGAATTATTGTGAGGTTCATAGGTCAACAATTGAATGAGTTCAATTTAATTGATTTATTTCATATGATTCTATTTCTACCTTTGGTACAGGTGATATAAAATGTAGGGAATGAAAGGAATAAACAAAAACTTTAAATTTTCATTTAGTCTCAGAATTAATATTTTATTTCTGGGATGAATTGGTGGTATGTGGGTAATAATGTATACATCCCCCTGATTTTATCCAGTATTCATTAAAATACAAGGTTTGAGTGCAATAGTCTTAATATTTTGCCTTGACGAACTATGTAACAAAGAACAGCTTAATTTGAAACCCTTTCCTCTTATATATTTAGTCTGAGTTCTTAGTATCTGCCTCATTTTCATTTGTGTTATTTTTCAAAACTATCTCTTGGTATCACCTTTAAATACCTGTTTAAAAAAAAATGAAAGACCAACTAGAGATGAAAAAGATTATTTAATCTTAATAAGCAATTGTTTTGGTACACAGTATGTTTCTAGTACTTTGTTAAAAGAACGGTAGTGGTATTTGTTTGGTGTGAAGAAAGTATAATTCCTGTTCTCCCCACGGATTCCATGGTGCAGCCTAGTGATTTTGTCTTTACAAACTGTTCACTGATCTGGCAAAGAAAATTGCCTCCATGTGAATAAATAAGAATTAGTTCATTAGCCATGCTTAATTAACGCAAATAAAACTGATGAACCTAGTGTTAAGTGTGCTATTGAAAGCTTTCTCTTTTATAAGAAACCCTCGGCATATATCATTTATTATTTTTTTATTTAACATTAATTGAATATTGATACCAGTCAGACTTTGATAAGTACTGGAGACCCAAAAATGTCTTGGATGAGTGAAGTTTTCTAGTAAAAAAATAGCTTAAAAATAATTATGATAGCAAAATGTAGAATAAAGTTATACTGACACACTGTTAGGGGAATTTGCAAATGATGGACTGGTTGGATTGCCTTGGTTGAAGCACACAAAACTCAGAAAAATTATTAAAGTATATCACAAGCAGCAGAAGTTGGAAGAATTTTGACCTAATATTGCGATTTAATAGTATATGTATTAAATATGGATTAAGAGAATAGCAGGAAGGTTCTTTAAGGCTTTTTTAATCTGAAGTTTGGGCTGACAACCTATGGAATAGCAATCCTGGATTCTAGAATTCTTGGATTCTCATTGTACAATACAAAAACTCATAACCTCAGCAGATTTGTGATTCTTGGCAAGGATCCAGGTTTGACTATAAGAACAGAATGGTATTTAATTATATTTGCAAATATATCAGCAAATATATTTGCTGATTTTATGGATCTGTTAGGTACTGTTTTTCTGATAAGCTGTGTACAACCATATTGAATAATTTTGCTAGGTGTTTCCACTAGTGGTTTCCACATGGAAAGTGCATACTGCTCCATGTACAAAATTCCTCCATGTATTTATATTACATTAGATGAAAATAAAAATAGATTTAAATCGAATTGTATATGAATTAAGATTATGTTTTGATAGGGGAAGGGGATAATATTACTGTGAAAGCAGTGATGATATGGAGCACTCATGTGTAGAGGTGTCTTATATTTACTTTAGGGATTTAGTTAAAGGTGGCAACTTCCATTTTGGAGTCAGACACACAGAGGAGATATTTTGGTGCATCTGACATACTCCCTTCTTGAAATTCTAGTTTCAGCCGAGGCAAAAACTGATGACATATTGCAGTTATTTAGGTGATGGGATGGTTGATGTAACTTCTGATTTTTTTAAGGAACAGAAATTTTAAGGATTCCATGGAAAGAAATGGCAGGAGAATCTTAAGTGGGTGAAGTGTTAGGAGAGTGAAGTACTGAGAGGGGAGTCTAGGAAAGGACATGATGTAGAGAGAAGAGGATACTCACCATAGGAGGTGGGCAGAGAACTGGAATCTGTCCTCAGACATGTGAAATATCTATCTCCTTCTGTTTTAAAGAATGTAAAGTAGACAATCTAGAAATATATGATCTATATACATGAACTCCCTCTTAAAATAAAAATTTTTTGCCAAAATATAAATGCAATAACTATTTAACTCAAGGTCTCTCACATATACTATCTGCCATATACTATCTACAAGCTAGGAAACCTGAAAAGCTATCAGTCTGAATGCCTGAAAAACAGGTAAGGCAATTTTGCAATTCCTAGTTTAAGTCTGAAGGCCCATAACTGGGAGCTCTGATGTCTGCAGGTAAGAGAAAAAGAATGCCCCAGCTCAAGAAGAGAGAAAGAATTTGTTCTTATGATGACTTTTTGTTCTCTTTGGGCCTTCTGCTGACTGGATGATGCCTACTCACATGAATGATGGCAGATCCTCTTTGCTCAGTCTACAGATTAAGATCCTAATCTTTTCTTGACTCACCCTCACCCAGAAATTATGGTATACCCAGCTAAGCATCTAACCCTAGTTAAGCTGATATATGAAATCAAACATCTTAAGTCCATCTCTTGCAAACTTCACATCCATAGACATTTCATTAAACCATACTTAACTTCAAAGTAGCAATAGTAACAAAGATATAATTCTGACAAACATAAAACTATCCTACCTAATACCAAAATGTTCTAATATCTCAGCATTGGAGGCGGGATGCTTCAGTAATATTTAATTTTCTTCTGACATTCCCAAACTTAAATCATATTATGGAAAATTATCAATATTTAAAATCTTATATGTCAGTATATCTTATGTTACATAAGACAGTAAGAGAGGACAGAAAAAAATATTCACTAATCTATGTATTGTTTCAGTCAGATTTTTTCCTGCTTTGATCAGAAGACCTGACAAGAACAATTAGAAGAGGAAAAGTTTATTCTGGGGCTCACAGTTTAAGAGATCTCAGTTCATAGACCCCAAAGGTATGCCCCTAGGAACCCACCTTGTCCAACCTCACCCTCCCTGCCTATAGTTACCATACAGTTAATCCCTATCAGAAGATTAAAACACTGATTAGTTTAAGGTTCTCATAACCCAATCATTTTGCTTATAGTCTTTGTTGCATTGTTTCACACATGAGCTTTTGGGGGGACACCTAATAGGTAAAATATAACATGTATAGATATGCAAAAATATTTTTATAAAAAAATAAGGAGGAAATATCATGGAAATAACAGTCCTCATTTATATAACTGGTAGTACTATTGTAGTTGATATTTACAACCACTTTCTTCTACTCCCCATTCTGTATTCCCTTTGCCTTTAGCAAGCACCACAGATGCCATGGTTCTATACTTCTTGAAGTGACCCAAATTTATATTCCTATGTGGTCTGTAACATTTGTTGTCCTGCTTAGTTTGGATTAAGGTAGTCTTCCATTAACCTTAATCTGAGGGCATGGATACTAACAGATATCCTAAGAGATATTCTGTATTCCAGACATAATCTCCCTTACCTCCTCGATGGAATGGTAGTCCAGTTTCCCTTTGGTAGTCAGGATCAATCACCCTATACAAGACAGTTAACTATTTTTTGCTTATCAATTCAGACATGTGATGAGTCCACAGTATCTGAATGGAGGTCTTCAAGTTCATGGAATCCTTGCTATGTCTTTGGTAGAAACATTTCTTCCTCTGGAACTAATACCTCTAGGTAAGCAGAGCATAAGTTGCTTTTTAAAAAGGAGCAAAAACTGCGATAGTGAAATCAGTGGGGTGATTCCATTTTCATTTCACCCCTTGTTCTTCTACCTGGGATTCCTGACTAGCAGAGAAATAGTGTCATATAGGACACTGATGAAGAGCATATAAAGTCTTCAGAAGTTCCTTGCCCCAGCCCTGCAAGGTATTGCCACTTTGCTAGGACTGGGGCCTGTCTTCAAAAAGCCATTCTACCGTTCTGTCAAGCCAACTGCTTCAGGATAGTGAAGGACACAGTTATACCAGTGAGTTCCATGAGCATGGGACTGTTGTTGCAATTTCTTGGCTGTGAAACAAATTTCTTTATCTGAAGCAACGCTGTATGTAGAATATTATGAGAGTAGATAAAGCATTCTGTAAGTGCATGAGTTTCAGTGGAAGCCCAAAAAACAAAACACCGCAGGGGCAGCACAAAATACAAAATGCCGCCCCTTTGATGATGGAAGTAGTCCAGTGTAATCAACATGCCACCTGGTAGCTGGCTGGTTGATCTCTCTGGGGAATGGTGCCATATCAAGGGCTAACTGTTGGCCAACTTGCATGATGATGGGGAGCCTAGGGGAAGAGCCTGACTGATTTAATTAGAATGGTTTGACTGGTTTACATAGAACGGTTTTATAACCATTCTATCCACTTGAGTATAAAACTCCTTTTTCGTGTGTGAACATTTACACAAGACATAGATATCTTCATGTCTCCTCCTGTCAAAGAAGTCAATCCATATACCTTTTTTCTTAAATTTTATGTCATCAAATTTCTGGTCATGTTACTTCCAAATTCCTGACTATCAAACAAAACCATTGGTGACAGTCCCCGAACCAGTGTACCATCATACATCTGGCTATTTCTACTTCCAAACAAAGTGCAAAACCAGGTGCATAGCTCAAAGTTCTGCCCACTGGGAAGATTTCCCTTTCCCATTTTCCTTTGGGGGTTTCCCAAAAAGGGGTGAGAATGCTACAGCTGTCCACTTTCAGGTGGTGCGTGCTTATAAGCCAAAACCCTCTGTAAACCAGCCTTAGTCTTTGTTGTAGTCACCTCTCTTGTCACTGTGACTGAAAAGATCTAACAAGGTCAACTTAAGAGGAGGAATAGTTTATTTGGCTCATGGTGTCCATTGTTTAAAGGGATTTAAAATTTAGTCCATGTATGACCTACTCCATTGCTCTGGGTCCAAGGTGAGGCAGAACATTAAGAGGAAGGACATGGTAGGGAAATGCAGCTCAGAACATGGCAATCAGGAAGCAGAGAGAGACCTTTGATCATCAGGGACAAAAATCTATACCCTGAAAGCATTCCTTCAGTGACCTACCTCCCCCAGACACACCCTTCCTGCCTGCAGTTACAACCCAGTTAATCCATTCAAGTTGATTAATGCACTGATTAGGTTAAGGCTCTCAGAGACAATAATATCACCTCTGAACTTGCTTGCATTGTCTCACACATGAGCTTTTGGGGAAACACCTCATATTTGAACCATAAGAGTCTTATTTTCAACTGATTTTAGGGGAGGGCCCCATGATGGTAGAGGTGGATACTAGATAAAGAAGACACTAGCAGGAAAGGGGAGAATGCACATTTGAATCACTTCTTCATGTTACTTGCTTGTTTCCAGGGCCTACAATGCTTTACCACATACATACGTTTTCTATCTGATAATGAAGTGTTGCCAGGTACATTCAACTTTATAGTTTGATGGATCAGAAAACATCCATTCTCTATAAGCAAGAGAAAATAGATGTCCTGACACAAGCGGAAATAGAGAATTTGGCTTTTTTCTGCACATTTGTTCTACTTGGAGTCTCGATAAATTGGATCATATCTATCCTCATTGGTGAGGGTTTATCTTCTTTTTTGATCTACTAATTCAAATGTTAAGTTATTTCAGAAACACCCCTACAGACACAGTGGAAATAATGTTTCTAACAGATATCTGAGCAACCTGTCCCTTGACCAACTGAAGTTTCATACATTAAATTATTCATCATAGTTGTTAATCAAAAGTTAAACATATAATTATTTAAGCATTTTTTTCTGGAGCTGGAGAAGTTTGGAATACATACACAGGCACAATTTTTTTTTTTTTTATTCTGAGTAGCTGCAATGAATATGGAATATGTTAGGCTTTCTGAACCACTGGTTTCCACTTTGGTTTGTTGTCTGGTTATGCTGCCTTTAATTGGGCACATTTACTTTAAGCTCCATGAAATGATGTCTTCTATTATTGTGTTAAAATGTAACTTGCTTTTCCATTAAATGTATTTGAATTGAATTAAAAATTGATTTTAAATTTTCTTTGATTTTCATGAGGATTTATTATGTCCTATTATTTCTAGATTCTAAATAGCCCGAAAATGTTAGTTAGCCAGCAGATTTGGGTAGGACATTGTTATCTTTTCAAACAAGTCCCTGTGAGTCCAGCTTCCACTTTTACAATTCCTAAAATCCTCACTGTGACTCATGCTCAAACATATTATCATAAATGCCCTTTGTGATATATCTATGATATCTTATATAATACATTCTAGCATAGATTTGGGGTACTGGGATGGTTAATATCTCTTAAACAGATCCATGAAAATTCATTTTTTTAAGAAATTAAAAATATATTCTAGGTATCAAAAGGGAGCATCTGACATTCTTAGGGATAGAATTATCAAAAAGATAATGCAGGACTGGGGATATAGCTCAGTTGGTAGAGTGCTTGCCTCACAAGCATAAGGCCCTGGGTTCAATCCCCAGCACTGCAAAATAAAAAATAAAAAATAATAAAATAAAAAAAGATAAACAATAGATATTTCTACATTTGTGAGAAGTCTGATGTCAAGGTGCCTACAGATTTAGTTCTTGGCAAGGGCCCTCTTCATGACTTTCCTATCATTACATGGCAGATAGAGCAAGCTCTGATGTCTCTTCCACATCTTGGAAGGACTTTAATCCCATCATGACACTATACTCTATCACTTTATTTGTACCTAATGATGCCCCTGCCCCAAACCCTACCTACCTCCTGATACTATCACATTTTGGCTAGGGTTTCAACACATGAAATTTGAAGGGACATGGACATTCAGTCCATGACACTGCCCATACAACTGAATATTTCTAAACTCATGAATAGTGGTATAACATTTTGAAGAAAGCAGTAATTAGTTATGCAGAGAATCACTTTGAGTCAGTTTTTAGGAGTATACTCTCAGAATTCATTGGTCAGATGGCAGATTTTATGCATCTTACATTGAAGAATTGGAGAAACTGTGGAGGATGAACAATCAAAATTTATGTGTGTGACATGTCATATTTTATCCATACATGCTGTTATAATAATATCCTATTTCATGCATTTTTATATGGAATACCTTAATAAGAGGTAAACCACTAAATAACAATACACATAAGATTTGTAAATGTTCTTTGATTACCCAAAGGGAAATTCTAGAGATCTCACCTTGAATTTTAATCACATACCACAGAATATCTATTTGCATTTCAGGACAACAAATCATTTGGCAATCTGTGCATGGTTTTGTATTTTTGGAGAAAATAAATATGTTAAAAGTAACTAATACAAAAAAAGATAGTGACAAGTGAAAAACGAAATTTAAATTGATGAACACAATTTTTAGGTATTTCTGGTAAAGAACATGGTGCTCTAATATTTACATACATTATAAAATAATTAAATCAAGCTATCCAGCATACCCCTCAGCTCATGTATACATCATTGTTTTGTGGTGAGAACATTTGACACCTACTCTAAGCAATTTTCAAATATATATTTGAAAATATATATTATGTATTTGAAAATATATATTATGTATTATTATGTATAGTAACCAGGCTGTATAGTAGATCTGCAGGCCTTTTTCTTCCTAACTGACCCTTTGTACCATTAGATCAGCATCTCCCCATTCCTCCTGTCCCTCCCTCCTGCCTTCTGCCTCAGACCCTGATAACCCCAATTCTACTCTTTACTTCCATGAGTTATACATTTTTTAGATTCCACACATAAGTGAGTTCATGCAGTATTTGGTTTTATGTATCCATCTTATCTCACTTCACTCAGAATAGTGTTCTCCAGATTTATTCATTTGTGAACAATAGGAATTTCTTGATTTTTAGGACTGAATAGTATCATATTCACTCTATATATCACATTTTCTTTATCATTCATCCACTGATAGAAACTTGGGTTGTTTCTCTATCTTGACTATTGTGAATAATGTTGCAATGACTATTGAAATAAAGCTATCAATTCAAGATACCAATTTCATTTCTTTTGGATACATACCCAGGAGAAGTCACCATCTTATATAGTAGTTCAACTTTTAAATTTTTGAGAAAGCTCTGTACTGTTTTCCACAATGATTGTACTAACTTACAAAGGCTACCATCAATGTATAAGCATTCACTCTCCTCCACATCCTCATGAAGATTTGTTATCTTTTGCCTTTTTGATATTAGTCTTTCTAACAGGCATGAGGTAAGATATCATTGTGGTTTTAATTTGCATTTCTGTGGTAATAAACACCTATTTTGGTTGTCATTAACAGATGTTTAAATTGTTGAGAAGCTACTATCCATTGTTCTCTGTATATTCCTTATAAGTGTAAAGAAGCTGTGACTAACTAATGAAATTACTGACAATGCCAGAAAACAGCACAATGCTAGAAACTGTATTATGCAGCCACCCTGGGAAACCTTTCTGAATCATTTCACAGAATGACAGGACAAGGAAACTTTGTGAAATTGGTCTGTGTAACAGCATATGGTTAACAATTACAGAATAGTTTCAAAATGTACTAAATTTTAAAATCATCACACTCTAATCATGGAAAGTAGTTCTAATATCACATATCACTCTAAACATACAATTACTCTGTCATCCTCTATGGAAGACAATTTCCTGTAGCTCTCCTATGCAATGAAAATCAATAAATCACATGTTGAAACCTGAGAAATTTGCTATTTCTTGAAAGAGTATTAGCATGAGGACTTGTGTTTCAAAGAACATTTTCTTTGGTTAGAGTAATTATTTTCATAAAATGACAAAAATAAGGAATGAAAACATGCAAAAGAAGGTATGTTCAAATTCTGTAAGGATAAATATATTTTTAAAAATATGTTTTGAAGCAAAGGAAGATAGAGCAGAAAACATAAAAAATTGAAATGCCCTTATTGCATTTATTTTTTATATAAATCATCAATTTGTCTGTTCACAGTACTGAATTTCCATTTATCAAATCAAGAATGTCAGGAAATGAGCTGTACTATGGTTATAATAAATTCAAATTGTGCAACAAGAATGGCCTCCTTTTAATTAAAATCCATATTTTTTGAGAGGAAAAAATGATCATTTCAGACATCTAGAAAGTTGGTGTTGAAGGAAGGCCCAGGGCAGCACTCACCTGTTGAATTTGTAGACCATTGCAGTCTGCGTGGATCATTCTATTTCTGTGTGTGTGTGTGTGTGTGTGTGTGTGTGTGTGTGTGTGTGTCTGTGTCTGTGTTTGTGCCTTCCTAGGTTCTGGATGTTTCTTTTACTTCTTTTTTCTTTTTTAAATCTTTACCCTTCTATTTTGTCTTGTTGGTTCTGAAATACAAGCTGAATTTGCTAGTGCTGTTTTTTTTTTCCTATTTAACATTTTTATTATTTTTTGATCCACTCAAATATGAATATATTGTTACCATAAAAATTTTCCAGTAGATAACCTCCAACATCCTCTTAATGCTAAAAAAAGGTTTGATATTTTTGTTCACATACACTTGTATGCCAGTAATATTTATTTGACTAAATTACAGTTTGGAAGGGGAAAACATTTAAAGTTAGATATGCTTCATTTCAGTCTTGAGATCCTTTTTCAATGTCTAAGAAAAAGTAAAAAGTACTGCCAAGAGATGCTTTTTTTTTTTCTGCCTAGTTGTGTGGAATTCATTAATTATTACTTTTTATTTTTTATTTAGGAAAAATGATATTTAGCCTTCTCATAAGACAGGGGTTGATACAGTAGTCTCCCTCATTATCATTCAGAGCATTTCCTTTTATTCTGAACATAATTAGTGGAAATGTGTATCTGAATATCTGTACTTGCAGTGGCAAATTAAAATAACTTGTAGATACCTATCTTTGTTCAGACATGTAAAAGACAGTGGTACAAGACAGAAAACTAGGATTCAGTTTCTGTTAGTTTTATATCCAAATGACTATGGAATATGCTAATATACTATGACTATTGATTATAACTTTTGGTTATTAGGCTAATGATTTATTTTCCCCTGCAATTTTACATAAAAAGAAGTTTTAACCCTTGTTATGAAAACCAGGAAATACAAAATCAGAGTTAAACATACTATATATGGTTAAAAAAATGTTTTCATGCAACTGTATGGCATATCATGGTAAGGGCCAGGTAACATAGTAGATTAAATGATACCTATTCAGAGTATAGTAGTCTCTGAGCTGGGTTGTCAAATAGGGCATCCTTTACTCCAGTTACGCTGGTGACTAATTTTTCAGAGTTTAGTGATGAATTCTTCTAATTTCCCTATTTAAATATTCTTCTCATTAAAATGTGGCTCATAACATATCTACCTTTAGAATTATGCTCTTCAGAAAAAAATCTTCTGAGAAAGCAAGTGTGTGTACTAAGCTCTGTGTGTCTACTGAGAGAAGCCAGAAGCAGGATTGCACAGGGAATTAGATTAGCCAGGCTAGTAAAGGCATGGTAGAAGCCCCATTAGGTCTGACCCAGACAGCATTCGTGTTTGGAGGAACTGAGCAAATCACGTTAATTAATGTTCACAAGTCTCTTTGGTGAAAGGGCCTAGTGTCAGAGAGAAGACAGGCATTTTGCTTTTTATCTGTACATTATACAAGCCCACCCAGGTTTCTGAAAAGAAACTGAAGCAAGGAAACTGAAGCAAAAATAATCACTCTTTTAGTTTCAAAGCAAAAATTCTGTTTAGTTATTTAAACCATATCTTTCATTAGAATGTTTAATTTTGAAATACAATGTATATGTGTATGTGTGTTTGAATAGCTATATTTTCCTTTCTAGATTATTTCATCAAGAAGGATATTTTTTTCTCGACAGCCCAAAACTTAAAAAAGTCACCAAAGTATTTAGGGCATTACTCATACACTTTAGGTGTTTCTCTACTACTTTCTCATTAATTTCTCTCTATGCTAACACATTACAGTCTCATGTGGATCAAAACTAGAGATTGATTTGTTATAAAGAGTGTAGGGAGTGAACTAAAGACTAAAGTTATATACAGAACAAAATTATATTCTCTGCAAATAAAATCATATAGCATTTCAAAGCTTTTATATAAAAATAAGTATTACTACCTTCAAAGTCACCACTTTGGAAGTAGTTTTGATTTAGCTATTGCCATTCACATGCCTTTAGAAAACATAATTATTGATAGTAACACTGATTGCCTGTGTATGAAGGAAGTAGAAATGAGGGAAAAGAATTTTGGGTGATGATGTTATATAGGAAAACCAGTTGATTGCTTAGACATTTGGGTGGATTATTAACACAAACTGCTCTTCAGCTTTAAAGATAGGAATTTGTAATACTCAGAGAGACTACTGAAAAGATAATTTTATTTATGTAGACTGACTCATTTATAATTTTGCATGAGACTTACAAGTATACATATGTACATGTATAACATGTGTATTATGTACATATACAAATAATTCATTATTTCCTTTTTTAATTTTTGGTATATTATATTTATTACTAGGGATCAATTTGACACATTCATAAATGCATATAACATTGTTTTCTCCATTTTATTCCCCAGTATTACTCTTTTCCTTCCCCTTCTCCTGATGTGTTCTACTCTATTGGTCTTCCTTCTATTTGTTTTTTAATTGGTTCTTTACAGTTAAATATAAAATTGGAATGCATTATGATATAATCATGCATGCACATAGCTTGATGTCAACAGCATCATTCCCTAGTTCTTCCCATTACCACCCTTACCCTTACCCCCATCCCTTGCTCCCCTGCTTCTACTCTACTGATTTCCCTTCTATTTTCATGAAATTCTCTGTTTTTAATTCTTATCTAACTTGTGCATATGACACAAAGCATTCAACCCTTGACTCTTTGTGAGTCTTGCTTAGTTTACTTAGCATGATAGTCTGCAATTTTATCCATTAACAAACAAATGACATAATTTCATTCTTTGTGTATGTATACCATATTTTCTTTATCCTTTCATCCTTTTTTTTTTTTTTTCATGGGTTGCAGGGTACTGGAGATTGAACTCAGGGCACTCACCCTGAGCCACATCCCAAGGCCTATTTTGTATTTCATTTAGAGACAGGGTCTCACTGAGCTGCTTAGCACCTCACCATTGCTGAGGCTGGCTTTGAACTCGCTATCCTCCTTCCTCAGACTTCCAAGCTGCTGGGATTACAGGCATGTGCCACCATTCCCCAGAACCATTCATCTTTTGATGGGCACCTAAACTGGTTCTGTTTGGTTACTGTGTTGTTATAAACATTGGTATGCATGTTCCACTATGGTATGCTGATTTTAGTTCTTTTGGATATATGCTGAGGAGTGGTATACTACTCATATACTGGGTTATATGATGGTTACATTCTTAGTCTCTTGAGAAATCCCCATCCTGCTTTCCAGAGTAATTATACTAATTTACATTCCCACCAAAAATTCTTTCATTAGGATGTTTAATTTTGAACTACAATATATGTGTGTGTGTTTAAATATGTATTTTTTCCTTTCCAGATTATTCCAAAAGGAAGGATTTTTTTTTTCCTCAAAAGCCTAATGTACACTTACATTACCACCAGGTAGACCTTTTTCCCTACATCATTCCCAGCAATTATCATTATTTGTATTCTGGATAATTGCCATTCTAACTAGGAGCAGTTGAAATCTCAGTGAGTTTTGATTTACATCTCCCCAAATGCTAAGGATATTAAATGTTTTTTCCTGTAATTTTTGATCATTTTCATTTCTTCTTTTGAGAAATGTCTCCTTAGATCTTTCACCTTTTTATTGAGTAGGTTCTTAATTTTGGGGGGTTAAGTTTTTTGAGTATATTATATATTCTGGTTATTAATCCCCAGCAGAGAAGTAGCTGGCAAAGATCTTCTCCCTTTCTGTAGGCAATCTCTTTGTACTCTTGTTTCCTTTGCTGTGTAAACATGGTTTAATTGAGTACTATCCCTTACTTATTTTTGGTATTATTTCTTGAGCTTCAAGAGTTTTAATAAGGAAATCAGAGCCCATGTTGATATGTTCAAGTTCACTCTTATGTTTACTTTTAGCAGTTTTACTGTTTCTGATCTAATTTCTAGATTTTTAATCCATGATTATTGTGCAGGGTAGGAATCTTCAAACTAGGAATATTCAATTTTCTTAGCACCATTTGTTTAAAAGGCTATATTTTCTTTAATGAATGCCTCTGTCACCGTTGTGAGGGATAAGATGACTCTGTTTATGTGGATTTCTCTCTGAGTCTGCTAATCTGTTCTTCTGGTCTTCATATCTGTTTTTATGCCAGTATCATGCCATTTTTGTTACTAATACATTATTTCTATGCATTTCTTTTACCTAAGGTTTTTTCTTTATAATCAATACTTCTGAGAGTCAAAGAAGCAGTAGAAAATAGTTAACATTTAGGAACAAAAAGGAAGTCATCCAAAAGTACAGTCCATTCAGTTGAGGTGTGAAAGAATAAATCCATTCCTGCCTGTTTTTGACATTTTTTTCTGCTGCAACCCAAAGACCTGACAATAACAAGTTTAAGAAGGAAAAGTTCATTTCAGGGCTCAGAGTTTCAGACATCTCAGTCCATAGATGTCTGATTCTGCTCCTCAGGACCTGAGATGAGGCAGAACGTCATGGCAGAAGTGCATGGGGAGGAAAGCACCTGGGGACATGGCACCAGGAAGCAGAGAGAGAGAGAGAGAGAGAGAGAGAGAGAGAGAGAGAGAGACATACACACACACACACACACAGCTCCTCCCCCCAGGGACCAAATGTGTACCTCCAAGGCATACCTGAAGGACCCACCTCTTCCAGCTACACCCTACCTGCCTACAGTTACCACTCAGTTAATTCCAATCAGGGATTAGTGAACTGGTTAGGTTAAGGCTCTCATAACCCAATCATTTCACCTCTGAACTTTCTTGGATTGTCTCACACATGAACTTTTGGGGCGATACCTCATATGTAAACCGTAACACTGCCTTACAGCCAGTGTTTTCTAGTGCCACCCACTCTCCACTTTTGACCCTCTTGGGAAATGCTTGTTGATACTGTTGAATTCCCAACTTTTAGATTTCCATTTCTGTAGGAATGTTTCTCTTCAGTTAGCACAATCTTTCCTTAGATAGAATGCAATAGAAATCATTAGATTTATGCACTAATTATAAACAGTTTTAAATCTGATATTGAAAGAATTTTTTCCCTGGTTACACCTTGTCTATGTTTCCAAGTTTTGTCTCTACATGCTTACTTGAAAGCACTTGTGGTATTCTACCAAATGGTAGAGAACATCCACAAAAAATCATCCTGTCTATACATGGTGAAAATTCTAAGGGAATATTAGTGTGGAAAATATTCATGCAACATATGTGTTTTTAACTTTATTGTGATAAACATAAATGGGTCTGTGGGAGAAGAGGCCAAAATTGGACCAAGTGCTGAAATATAATATTTTGTTCATGAAGAAAAGCTACCAACTAGTAATCATCTATTATCATAGGAAGATCAAAAAATAAATAAATAAAACCAGATATTTTAAGTTATTATGCCTGAACTATTAGTTCTAGCCATAGATAATAAGTCCCTTTGCTCTCAGATCATAAAGTGTAGTTCCAGTTAATCAATTGACTAGATGATGATGAAGGGGATTTCAATTTTGCTTTTGATTTGATTTGCATGAGGTAATCAAAAAGCAATACCAAGCTAAATTATACATGAGTAATAACACATCTTTTACTTGCCTCCTTAGTTCCTCACCAAGTCGCAACCATACTTTTTTAAGTATTGACCTTGGGAAAAATTCCTGATTTTGATACTTCTAAAATAGAGGAGGAACCACATCTATTATCAAGAGTTTGCACATCATGAGGTAGCCCCTTACTTTGCCATAGATATCTAATCTCCTTCATTTTATTTTTTCCCATCATCAAGTATTATACATTCTTATATTAGCATAGAAATATAATCATATCCCTTGCATATACCTAATGAAGTCCTTTGCCTTCCTATGGATATCAGAATTTTCTTCCATTAGATAAGATTTAAATGAGAGCATATGTACTTAAACCAAAGGATGATTCTATTGTATTTATATCAAGAAAAGTAATTTAAATAATCTCTTCATTAAGAAAAACCTGTGCCTTCAACTTAGTCATTTTATTATTAGAAATAATAGCTATCATTGGGACCATTTTGGCTGTTTCAGAGGTTACTAATTATTTTCTTTTATAAATTCTGAGATAACAATATTTCTATTTCAACTATTAGAAGTTTTTCAAGTAGATGATATTTTAAAATAACTGTGGGCAGACTATATATCATTATCAGCTAACATGACAGTGTGGAGGCGTTATTCACTATACTAACAACACAAGCAGAAAGGGAGAATGGAATATGTGTCTTTTTTCTATTTTAACTATTCTATTTCCTTTATGATGATGTTAAAGCACAAAAAATTGCAGCAGAGGTATTCTAAGGAACTCTGAAATTTGACAGAATTTATAGCTTATTATGATTATGACAAATTAGAATGTTTTACAATTTCACTTTGTTTGGTCTTATTGGACTCATGAAATATTACAGCTAATGTATTCCTTTTTCCTAATTGTCAACTCAGTACCTTTGGTAGGGCCTACCTATTTTGGAACTAATAAATAATCTACCTCTTCTAATGAAAGTGTTTTCCTTAAATACAACTCGTTTAACATAAGTTTCAGTGTAGAAATTTATGGTAAATTAGCAATGTGATTCCTATTAATGTCATTCTTAGTGTGGGTTTGGTGATAAGAATGAGATAAGTGCTTCATTTCTGAATACATATTTATTAATGGTAGTGAAAACTATATAAATATTCTGAAATTGGTGAAAGGAATTTTTATTTCAGATTAAATGCTTGATTGATAAACCAGGTTTGGACCACCTTGTTAGTCATGTCATTTCTATTATTATTTATAACTGGATTAAAATTATGTTGTCTTAGTTGGGTGCAGTGGCACAGGCTATATCCCAGTGTCTCAGGAGGCTCAGGAGGCAGGAGGATCGAGAGTTCAAAGCTAGCCTCAGCAAAATCAAGGCACTAAGCAACTCAGTGAGACCCTGTCTCTAAATAAAATACTAAAGAGGACTGGGGATGTGGCTCAGTGCTCAAGTGCACCTGAGTTCAATCTCTTTTACCTACCGCCCCCCCCCAAATATCTGTTGTCTTATTGATAATATAATTTAAAATTTCTCAACTTAAGTAATGTGGAAATTGAACAAGAAAATTATTTTGTAAAGTAGAAGGGACAAAGTACACTGTATACATTTTAAATCAACCTGTCTTTAGCTCATGAGCAAGACTAACTACATACCTCTTATCCTCTAAACTTTAGTGAATACAGTTTAATTTTGCAAAATTAAAACACTGCTTAGTATAGTATCACATTTTTCATATATTACTTATTGTCATACAAAAAGGAGGAAAATGTTTGAAGTCTATCAAATAACTATAAGTTGGGATGTCCAAGGATGGTCTTTTTCTTATTTGATCATGGATATGCTTTTAAAAGTGTTAGTTTCTCAAGCAAATCCCAATGAGTCCATCTCAACTTCACATAATTTTCTGTTCTCTGAAAAGAAAGTAAATTATGATTAAATAATGTAAGAGGTGGCCAAATTGGAAAGAAGCTTTTGCATCCAATTTTCTTATTAAATATTTTCAAAAGAAACTTCTACCAAAGTGGTAGATATTGAATCCTATGCATGTAAATTAATGGTTCTCCAAGTAAATAGAAGGATATAGTTACTGCTTCAAGCAAAGAATAATTTTATGATTATGATTCTCCCAAACAACCAAGAATCTTGTCTATAAAGCAATCTTTGTAACTATTAAATACTTAGATGTTTTATGCTGTAACAGGAGATTGAATACAATAAGAAAAATTTAGGAAATATGTCTGCAACATACACATGTAGAGTATTCTCTAAAATTCAATATATGTTAACTACATCCAACAAAAATGCTACTTTGAGTCATTGTTATGTCTTATATTATAGTACTAACTTGTTCAGAAACTGCATACAAAAGCCAGGAAAAAAGAACAAGAAAAGTCAGTGATGAGGATTCAAAGTATATAGTGGGGCACAATTGAAAGTCATGTTATTGCAAGCAGAAGAACTTAAAAATGGAAATGTACAACTTGGAAAAATAATGGAAAGACGAATTTATGGAATATTTGGAAAATGCATTCTAAATCAATAGTTGGCTAAATTATTCCCAAGAATAACAATAATTATTAATATTGTGTGGTGCTGGGGATTGAACCTAGGGCCTTGTGTACTCTACCAACTGAGCTATATTCCCAATCCCCAAGAATTATTCAAATAAATGATCAACATTAGGAATTATCTACAGTGCTTCTTAGTTCATTGCATAGAAGAATATACATTCTATTGTTTTATAAAAATTATACTGTCTATCAAGTTATTAAAATGCAGCATTAAGAAATTTGGAAAATAATTTTTTAAAACTTCTAAGTAACAAAAGTTCACAGTATTTTAAGTTCACTATAATGTGATACTCTGCTTGTGAGCTCATTAAAAACAATTGATGAAAAAGTCAGTGAGATTAATTAGCATGAAACAATTTATTTGCTAGGATTAGCTTGGCTCTTGAAGCCCATACTCAAAGAAAATTCCAACTACTCAGCCTTACTGCAAGCTGAGTGACCTGAGATTCAGGGAAAAAAATACAAACATGTTTCTTGACTGACAAAAATAGGAAATGACGGGAGTAATTTCAAATAAATCCAGGCAAATTAGCCACAATATTTATCATACAATATTTGCTAATATCATCATCTCTGCTAATAAGAAATAGGATGTTAATAAATACTGGACAGACAAAAGGGACAGACAAAAGGGACTCAAATTAAGAGTTCAAATTAACTGTGCAGTGGGTTAAAGTCACATAAAATTATAAAAGATTAAAGATAGCATTGTTATAAAACTTTACTATACTTGTCAGTAAATAATGAAAATCCCTGGAGTTTATCTTCTCTTGGATTTGAGGGTTATTCTTTCTATAGGAGTATACATGTACAATGAATGGATTGTCAGTGTAATTACTCAAAGCAGATATTAGTATATAGGTAAAGTGTTGCCTCACATTTTATCTCTTTGGAAGCATCCACTTCAGGAAGTTCTTCTTTTCACTTGCTTGTTTATTCTTTTTGGGGTTTGCCTTTTCCTCACATTTTATTTTATTTTGCTAAAGACACATAGCATAAATTGTATAATCATGACCATTTTTTAATGTACAGTTCAGTGTTATTAAAGGCGTTTGAAATGTTTGTAAATAATCACCATCACAGGACTCCTGGTGAGATCTGGCTGGGAGTGGAGCCCGTTGCCGGCTCCAGCGGGGAGTTTGGGCACTTAGGCTCCATTCTTCAGCTTCCCTGGCAGAGAGAGACCATCTTCAGCTGCATGAGCCCTCAGAGCTGAGCTCAGGTCTTCCAGCAGGGACTTGGCGCTGCGACTCTTGGTTGCCTCTGCCCAGAAGCATTGATCATTCCCAACCTGGAGGTAGTGGGACAGCAGCTATCTTGGGTCACCGCTTGATCAAGCACCTCTCAAACATCAGGTGAGTTACTGGAAATCTGCAGGGACACTTTAAGTCTTTACAGGGAAATTGCAATCCCTCTTATTTGCACTACTAGAGGGGAAGATACATGAGCAACATGAGAAAACACAGGAAGAAAGTGTCCCAAACAAACGTAGATGATACATCAAGAAAACCCAAAGACAGAATGGTAGAAGGAATGACAGAAAGGGAGTTCAGAATGCTCATAATTAAAATGATCCAAGAAGAGAATGATGTGATGAGAGAGCAGATTCCGGCTATGAATAATCAGCTAATAGAGCAATTGCAGGAAGCAAAAAATCATTTCAAAAAAGAGATAGAAGTTCTGAGAAAAAAACAAACAGAAATCCTTGAAGGAAACAAGGAAATGAAGGAAACAATAAACCAAGTTAAAAACTCAATAGAAATCATAATTAACAGAATAAAACACTTGGAAGACAGAACCTCAGACAATGAAGACAAAATATTTAATCTTGAAAACAAAGTCGAACAAACAGAGAAGATGGTTAGGAATCATGAACGAAACCTCCAAGAAATATGGGACATCATGAAAAGACCAAATTTAAGAGTTATTGGGATTGAGGAAGGCACAGAGATACAAATCAAGGGTATGAATAATCTGTTCAATGAAATAATATCAGAAAATATCCCAAATATGATGAATGAGATGGAAAATCAATTTCAAGAGGCTTACAAGACACCAAACGCACAGAATTACAACAGATCCACACCAAGGCATATTATAATGAAAATACCTAACATACAAAACAAAGATAGAATTTTAAAGGCTGTGATAGAAAAGCATCAGATTACCTACAGGGGGAAACCAATACGGATATCAGCAGATTTCTCAGCCCAGACCCTAAAAGCAAGAAGGGCCTGGAACAACATATTTCGAGCTCTGAAAGAAAATGGATGCCAACCAAGAATCTTATACCCAGCATACCTTACCTTCAGATTTGATGACGAAATAAAATCCTTCCATGATAAACTTAAAGAATTCACAAAGAGAAAGCCTGCCCTATAGAACATTCTCAACAAAATATTCAAAGAGGAAGAAATGAAAAACAACAATCTCAGTCAACATTGGGAGGAATTACCCTAAAGAAATAGTCAATCAAAGGAGAAACAAAGTTAAGCTAAAAACCACAAAAAAGCTAAAATGGCAGGAAATACAAGTCATATCTCAATAATGACCCTGAATGTAAATGGCCTAAACTCATCTATCAAAAGACATAGACTGGCAGATTGGATTAAAAAGAAAGACCCACCAATATGCTGCCTTCAAGAGACTCATCTGATAGAAAAACATGCCCACAGATTAAAGGTGAAAGGTTGGAAAAAAACATACCATGCACATGGACTGAGTAAAAAAGCAGGAGTTTCCATCCTCATTTCAGAAAAGCAGATTTGAAGCCAAAGTTAGTCAGAAGGGATAAAGAAGGACATTTCATACTGTTTAAAGGAAGCATAAATCAGCAAGACATAACAATCATAAATATTTATGCACCAAACAATGGTGCATCCATGTATGTCAATCAGATCCTTCTCAATTTCAGGAATCAAATAGACCAAAACACAATAATACTGGGAGACTTTAACACTCCTCTCTCACTGTTGGACAGATCTTCCAAGCAAAAATTGAACAAATAAACCATAGGACTCAATGAAACAATCGCTAATTTGGACTTAACAGACAGTTAAGATATAGACAGTTAATATACAGAATATTCCATCAATCAAAAAGAGAATACACTTTCTTCTCAGCAGCTCATGGTTCCTTCTCTAAAATGGACCATATGTTATGCCACAAAGTTACTCTTAGCAAATACAAAAACATAGAGATACTACCTTGTATACTATCAGATTATAATGAAATGAAATTAGATATCAATGATAAAGTTAAAAACAGAAACTACTCCAAGACCTGGAGATTAAATAATATGCTATTGAATGATGCATGGATAACAGAAGACATTAGGGGGGAAATTAAAAGATTCTTAGAGGTCAACGAGAACAAAGATACAACATATCAAAATCCGTGGGATACTATGAAAGCAGTGCTAAGAGGAAAATTCATTGCTTGGAGTGCATTTAACAAAAGAATGAAAAGTCAACAAATCAATGACCTCACATTACAGCTCACAGCCCTATAAAAAGAGGAACCAAATGTAGTAGAAGATAGGAAATAATCAAAATCAGAGCTGAAATCATTGAAATTGAAACAAAAGAAACAATTCAAAAAATTGACAAAACAAAAAGTTGGTTCTTTGAAAAAATAAACAAAATTGATAAACCCTTAGCCTCGCTAACGAAGAGAAGGAGAGAGAAACTCCAAATTACTAAAATTCATGATGGAAATGGAAACGTTACAACAGACACAATTGAAATACAAAACATAATAAGAAGCTACTTTGAAAATGTATACTCCAACAGAATAGAAAACCTCGAAGACATTAACAGGTTCCTAGAGACATATGAGCCACCCAAACTGAATCTGGAGGACATACACAACTTAAATAGATCAATTTCAAGCAATGAAATAGAAGAAGTCATCAAAAGCCCACCAACAAAGAAAAGTCCAGGACCCGATGGATTCACAACCAAGTTCTACAAGACCTTCAAAGAAGAGGTCATTCCAATACTCCTCAAAGTATTTCATGAAATAGAGGAGGAGGGAACGCTTCCAAACTCATTCTATGAAGCTAATATCACCTAATACCAAAACCAAGAAGGACACATCAAGGAAAGAAAATTTCAGACCAATATCCCTAATGAACATAGATGCAAAAATTCTTAACAAAGTTTTAGCGAACCGCATACAAAAGTATATTAAAAAAATAGTGCACCATGATCAAGTGGGTTTCATCCCGGGGATGCAAGGTTGGTTCAACATCCGGAAATCAATAAATGTCATTCACCACATCAACAGACTTAAAGTCAAGAACCACATGATTATTTCAATAGATGCAGAGAAAGCATTTGATAAAATACAGCACCCCTTCATGCTCAAAACACTAGAAAAAATAGGGATAGTGGGGACATTCCTTAACATTGTAAAGGCTATCTATGCTCCGCCCACAGCTAACATCATTCTAAATGGAGAAAAATTGAAAGCATTCCTCCTGAGAACTGGAACAAGGCAGGAATGCCCTCTTTCTCCACTTCTGTTCAACATTGTCCTTGAATCTCTAGCCGGAGCAATTAGACAGACCAAAGAAATTAGAGGAATACGAATAGGAAAAGAAGAGCTCAAACTATCCCTATTTGCTGATGACATGATGCTCAATTTAGAAGACCCTAAGAATTCCACCAGAAAACTTCTGGAACTCATAAATGAATTCAGTAAAGTAGCAGGATATAAAATTAATGCTCATAAATCTAATGCATTTCTATTCATAAATGATGCATCCTCTGAGAGAGAAATCAGGAAAACTACCCCACTCACAATAACCTCAAAAAAAGTAAAATACTTGGGAATCATTCTAACAAAAGAAGTGAAAGACCTCTACAATGAGAACTACAGAACACTAAAGAAAGAAGTTAAAGAGAATCTGAGAAGATGGAAAGGTCTCCCATGTTCTTGGATAGGCAGAATTAATATTGTCAAAATGGCCATACTTCCAAAAGCGCTATACAAATTCAATGCAATTCCAATAAAAATCCCAATGACAGACCTCATAGAAATAGAGCAAGCAATCATAAAATTAATTTGTAGGAATAAGAGACCCAGAATAGCTAAAGCAATCCTTAGCAAGAAGAGCGAAGCAGGGGGTATCACAATACCAGACCTTCAACTATACTACAGAGCAATAGTAACAAAAACAGCATGGTATTGGCACCAAAATAGACAGGTAGATCAATGGTACAGAATAGAGGACACAGAGACAAACCCACAGAAATACAGGTATCTCATACTTGACAAAGGAGCCAAAAACATACAATGGAGAAAAGATAGCCTCTTCAACAAATGGTCCTGGGATAATTAGAAATTAATATGCAGCAAAATGAAACTAAACCCATATCTCTCACCCTGTAGAAAACTCAACTCAAAGTGGAACAAGGACCTAGAAATTAGACCAGAGACCCTGCACCTAATAGAAGAGAAAATAGATCCAAATCTACATCACGTTGGCCTAGGACCAGATTTCCTTAACATGACTCCCAAAGCGCAAGAAATAAAAGCAAGAATCAATGATTGGGATAGAGTCAAACTAAGAAGCTTTTTCTCAGCAAAGGAAACAATCAGCAATGTGAAGAGAGAGCCTTTAGAGTGGGAGAAAATCTTTGTCACACACACTTCAGATAGAGCACTAATCTCCAGAATCTACAAAGTGCTCAAAAATCTTTACACCAAGAATACTAATAATCCAATCAATAAATGGGCCAAGGAAATGAACAGACAATTTACAGAGGAAGATCTACAAGCAATCAACAGATTTATGAAAAAATGTTCAACATCCCTTGTTATAAGAGAAATGCAAATCAAAACCACCTTAGGATTTCATCTTACCCCAACTAGAATGTCTTTTATTAAGAATACATGCAACAACAGGTGTTGGTGAGGATGTGGGGAAAAGGGTACACTCATACATTGCTGGTGGGAGTGCAAGTTGGTGCAGCCACTCTGGAAAGCAGTGTGGAGGTTCCTTAGAAAAATTGGAATGGATCCACCATTTGACCCAGCTATCCCACTCCTTGGTCTTTACCCAAAGTACTTAAAATCAGATTACTACAGTGATGCAGCCACATCAATGTTCATAGCTGCTCAATTTACAATAGCTAGATTGTGGAACCAACCTAGATGTCCTTTAATAGATGAATGGATAAAGAAACTGTGATATATATACAAAATGGAATATTACTCAGCCATAAAGAAGAATAAAATTATGGCATTTGCAGGTAAATGGATGATGTTGGAGACTATTATGCTAAGTGAGATTAGCCAATCCCAAAAATCCAGAGGCCTTATGGTCTCTCTGATAAGAGAATGATGATGCATAATGTGGGGTGGAATAATGGCAAGAATGGAGAAAGGATAGAGAGCACAGAGGGAAAGGAGGGGTGGGGTTGAGTTTTGGGGGGTAAGAATAATAACAGTATGTGTGACAGACATCATTGCCCAGTGTACATGTATGAATGCACAGATGGTGTGACTCTACTTTGTGTACAACCAGAAAAACAATTGCTGTACTCCATTTGTGTTCAATGAATCAAAAAAAAAAAAAAGAAAGAAACAGCTGAACCATAAAGACTACTTAAGTCACATTAACAGTACTTTTTGATGACCCATTCACTCATTAGTAAATGTATGCAAATAAATAGATGTAACAAAACATAAAAAATACATAATAATTACCATCACAGTCTCAGAACTCTCTTCATCTTGAAAACCTTGAAACCCCATCCTATTAAACACTGACTGATATC
Organism: Glaucomys volans; assembly: GCA_020662805.1. Taxonomy (NCBI): domain Eukaryota; kingdom Metazoa; phylum Chordata; class Mammalia; order Rodentia; family Sciuridae; genus Glaucomys; species Glaucomys volans. The sequence continues at coordinate 518,322 of JAJEJO010000232.1, forward strand.
ACATGCCCCCCTCCCACAAGCCCATTGTAACTCCCATCTATTTTCTGTCTCTGGTGATTTTTGACTACTCGAGGTCCCTCATGTAAATGAAATCAAACAGTATTTGTCTGTGATGATGTATTTCACTTAGCATTACGTCTTCAAGTTTCATCCAGAATGTCCTTGTTTTAAGGTTAATAATAGCCCATGGTATGTACAGTCATACAGAGGTACATTGTAAGAGCTAAATAATTTGACAATTTCATAATTGTACCAACATCACAGAGTACATTAAACAAACCTAGATGACATAGCTCAATCACTGCACGTGGTCTCTTCTTACAATGAAGAAACACAGTAAATGTGAGATGTGTGAAGCTGCTGTCAGTATATTATGACATACTGGTTTACAGTAATTTTTTTTAATATGTAGAAGTAGTGCACTCTAATGACTAACACTATAATATAATAAATATATAAACTAGTAACAGTTGCTTATTATCATTATCAAATACTTTTTACTGTTTAAATTGTATTGCTGCTTTTTACAGCTGGCAGTGCAGTAGGTTTGTTTGCACTACACTATGAAAATGTCGGTAATGCCTTGCACATGGTGTCATGATGGCTGGACATCACTAAACAACAGGAAACTTTTAGCTCTAATTAATCTTTTGGGCTTACATTTCTATAGGTGACCTGACATTGACTGGAATGCCATTGTGTGGTCCAAGACTGTATATATCACATTTTGCACATCATTTAGTCAGAAGTAGTCAATTGGACTGTTCCTATCTTTTGGCTATTGCGAATAATGGTACTGTGGACATGGGTGTACAAATTTCTCCCTGCGATCCTACTTTTAATTCCTTTGGGTATATACCCAGAAATGGAACCAAATTTTGGCTTCAGTGATTTTTCCCTATTATTTTTTTGTTTTCTAGATCATTTATCTTTGATTTGATCTTTATTATATCTGTCCTTCAGCTACTTTCAAACTTAGTTTGTTTTCATTCCTAGTTCACTATGTTATGGGGGAGAGTCTTGATTTGAGATCTCTCTTATTTAAGTGTGATAATATCAATACATTTCCCTGTCAGCACTGCTTTTACTCTGACTCAGTTTTGGTTTGTTGAGTTTTGTTTTCATTTGTTTCTAAAAAACTTCTAATTTCCCTTGTGGTTTCTTCTGTGATAAATTGGTTAAGAGTATGTTTCTAAATTTCCATTAGTTTATAAACTTTCTAGTTTTCTTTCAATGACTGATTTTTAATTTTATCTTCTTGTGTTTGGAGAAGATACTTTTATTTTATCTGTTTTTAAATATCTGATGAGAACTACAAAATTCTCAGGTGTCCTTCAGAAGAATGTGTGGTTATGGTTGACCAGTGTGGTTTGTTTATATCTGTTATATCTGATTAGTTTATTTTTCAAGTTCTTTATTTTCTTATTTATATTTGGATGCTCTATCAATTATTGAGGATAGAGTATTAGTTACTATCATTTTAGAATTATTTCTCCCTTTAGTTCTTTCAACTTTTGCTTCATGTATTTTGATGGTCTGTTTAGATTTGTGACTATTTATATAATTGTTATATCTTATCACTCTATTGAAATGTTTAGTAAGATAAAATGTTTTTCTTTATTTCTGGTGAATATTTCAAGTTTAATATCTGTTTTGTCTGATGTTATTCTAGTTACCTCTGCTCTACTGTGGTTATTATTTGTATGAAATACTCTTTTTCTTCCCTTCACCATCAGTCAACCTATTTGTGTCTTTGGATCTAATGTGCGTCTCTCACAGATAACATGCTGTTTGATAACTTTTAAAATCTATTCTGTCAATCTCTATCTTTTAATTGGATGTTTTACTCTATTTATGTTTCAAGTAATTACTGGAAAGAAGGGACTTCTGTCATTTTGTTATTTTCGCCTATATGCCTTATAGAACTTTTCTGTCCCTCTTGCATTACTGTCTCTTTTTGTATTTGGTGATTTTTTTTATAGAGAAATGTTTTAATTCCTTGCTCATTTCCTCTTGTGTATGTTCTACAGCTATTTTCTTTTTGGTTACCATGGAAATTACATTTAACAATCCTAAACTTATAACACTTTAATTTGAATTTATACCATTTTAACTTCAATAACATTAAAAACTCTTGATTCCTTGACAGCTCAGTCTCTACCCCTTTCATTTGTTGTCACAAAAATTTCCTTTATATATTATATGTCCAAAAACATAAAGTAATTTTTTCTAATGCATTAGTCTCTTAAATTCAGTATAAAACAAAAGACATAGTTATAAACCTAAGTCACATCAATAGGAGCATTATAATTTTCCATGTCTTTACCCTTACTGCAATCTTTATGTCTTTATATGACTTTGAATTGCTTTCTAGTGTCTTTTCATTTCAAGCTGCAAGACTCCCTGTAGAATTTCTTGCAAAACAAGTCTAAGGTAATAAACTCCCTCAGATTTTGTTTGAAAATGTCTTCATTTCTTCTTCACTTTTAAAGGACAATTGCACTAGATTTGGGATTTTAATTGATTGATTGATTTAATTTTAATTGATTGATTTAATTGATTTGGGATTTTAATTTCTTTTCCTTATAGTCTTTTAAATATGTCACTTCACTACCTTTTGGCTTCCAGTATTCCTGATAAGAGATCTACTTACAGTGTCATTAAGGATGCATGTTATGAGTTGCATCTATATTGCTGCTTTCAAGATTCTGTCTCATACTGTGACTGTTGACAGTTTGATAATGTGTCTCAGTGTAGGTGTCATGGAGTGTATCATATTTGACATTCCTTGAGTTTCTTGGATGCTTGTAATCATGTCTTTCATTAAATTTTGGAAAATTTCAGGCATTATTGCTTTAAATATTCTTTCTTCTTTTCTTTTTACTACTATAATATGTATATTGGTCAACATGATTTTGTGTTACAACTTCCTTGCTTTCCATTTTTCTTCGATCTTTCTTTTTTTAGTTCCTACTCCCCAGAATAGGAATATTAATTTCTATTTTTATATCTTCAAATTCACATATTCCTTTTTCTACCTGCTCAAAACTATTTGTACAACCCTCTCATTTTGGTTGTTGTAGTTTTGAACTCCAGAATTTCATTTTATTTTTAAGTGTTACATTTATTAAGATTTTCATTTTGTTACTAGATCATTATCCTAACTTTCTTCATACCTTCCATGAGTTCTATGAGCATTTTTATGACAGTTGTTTTAAAGATTATGTCAAGCATATCTATCATGTGATCTTTCTCAGAGACAGTTTCTGTTCATTTAGTTTTTCCTTTGAATTGGACATTCTTTCCTGTGTCTTTGTTTTTTTTTTTTCTAGTCCCGTTCTTGAAAACTGTACATTTGAATCTAATGATGTGGTGACTCTGGAATTCAAATTCTGCCCCTTCACCAGGGTTTATTGTTTGTTGTTGTTGCTGTTATTTTTGTTTGTTTGTTCCATTTATTTTGCTTTGTTTTGTCTTAAATGCTGTAGGATGGCTCAGGCTCAGCCTGAGGCATCAACTTAAGAAGGTCTTTTCAGGTCTTTTCTGAACTGTCCCTTTATGAGGCATGTGAAGTCACTCTCTAATTTTCCCTATATAATCAGTTGCCTGTGTTAGTTTTAATGCCTGATTCATAAAGGGAGGACATGAGAAAAAGCAAGAGCAGCAAGATCTTTGGAACATTAAATGCCTTGGAATGACTTCAGCAGTAGGAGTAGGGACTACCAACAGTTTCAGTGTGCAGGGGATGCAGCAACAAAGGTTCCCTGCCTCTGTGGCTACATGCCTTTGATCAAAAGCAGCAATTAATGGTCAGAGCACATTTCCCCAACATTTGCACGATAGTATTTTCCTACCCACCTAAAATCCTACAAGTTACACGCAAGCTGCTTCAGGATAACCTAAATGTCTGCTGTTAGTTTGGTGGTGTAATGGGTACACACTGCTGTGTTAAGAGCTGATATTACCCAAAATTAACTAAAATCTATCATTCAACCACTCCCCTAGAAGTTCAGTATAGTCCAAAGTTCCATTGAAGTTATATTATATAAATTCTGCCTGTGTAACTATTGTCTGGGTAGAAAGAAAGATTTCTATTTCTTCCTATTCCATTATAATTATGGTTTGTATATGAAATGTCCCCTGAAAAGGCCATGAGTTGGAAACACGATTCCCAATGTAGCAATGCTCAAAGGTGGAAGATTGGTTTATGAGAGCTGCAACCTCTTTAGTGGTTTAGTCCATTTGATGGATTAATACTTTGAATGGACTACTGGGTGATAACTATAGGAAGATGGGGTGCAACTGGGGAAAGTAGTTCACTAGGGGCATGCCCTTGGGGACCTTATCTTGTCACTGGCTCCTTGCACTCTCACTCTCTCTCTCTCCTCTCTCTCCCTCTCTGCTTCCCTGCTGCCTTGAGCTGAACTGCTTTCCTCTCTCAACCTTTGCACTGTGATATTCTCAGTGCAAGAGGAATAAAATCACCTGACCACAGACCAAACCTCTGAAACCATAAGCCAAATATAAAGTTTTCCTCCTCTAAATTGTTCTTGTTAAGTATTATGGTCACACAATGAAAAGCTAACAGAACTGTCATCCCAGAATCCTCTCCTGATTTTGTTTTTCAGCAATGTTAGATTTTCAAGAAAATTTTCCTAATCATTAGGAATGATCCAACATTGGGCAAGAGTGGAGGTGAGCCAAAATAAATTATTTACTTTGAAATTATACATTCATGGATCCTTTAGTATTAAAATGTAAGATTATTGTAATAGAACAGTAAAAATTTGAGATTTATAAATTGAAAATCTCTTTTTAAAAACTTCTACTGTATTATTTTTAGGGTTTATTATAAAAATTATGAATCAAGTCGATTATTCCCTTCTCAAAACTTTATTTCACTTATTTTCAGGAGATATCATTTTTTTTTTTAAATTTGAAGACACTCTTATTTACTATTTTCTGTTCACATGCTCCAAGAATAAATAAATATCCATAGCAATCCTTCCATTTAGAGAGGTCCTCCATACATGCTGTTCAGTATTTTTTGAGCAGAGCATATATATTCATAAAATTTTATTAATCACAAAAATGAGAATTCACTGATCACAATACTAGAACAAACATTTAGCTGAGGCAAAAACAATTATAAGGCAGGATTAGAATGAAATTTAATATTCCTTATTAAATGGAGCCCCATTTTTTTCTTTCTAATGAATTTTGATTAATGTTGGACATGTGTGTCTTTCAAAAGCAGAGAAGATACAGTGAAAATATATTTCTGAAACTTCAAGATTTAATATAGTGCTCTTCAGTGACTCTGGCCTTCTCTTCATGTACTTCCCCAGCCACCAGAAATTGTAGTACCAGCATATGGTACTATAGGTATCATCAAATTAAAAAAAGCAGAATGCTCTCCTTATCCTTTCCAGATCATTAAATATGATCCATAATAAAGCTTAAGTGAAGCAGTTTGTTATGGTGGAAGCTCTTGGTACTCTTCTATAGAATTCATGAGGTCAGATTCTACAGTGTCAAGGAAAAATCAAGCTTATGGAGCAATTTAATTAAAATTAATTGAGTATGATTCTGTCTCTTAAATATGAGATTGATGTAAGGTTATTTTAATTTTTTTTTCTTAAGGTGAACCTTACTTCCATTCCTTTCCTTTTTTCTTCCTCAATCTTCTCATGAAATCAACAGTTTCTATAATCAGTAATGGTTGGTAGAACTTATAAAGACCTATGAGGTCATTTTATCTACTCCACACTGAGACAGGATTATTCTTTTATTCTCTTTATGTATCTCTCTTATCCCTGCTAAATGTGGTTCATAATGAAGATTGTAAGCTGAAAAGTAATCATGTATTGAAGCCTCTATGAATGCTTTCTTTAAATCACATATATTTAACTTCAGAATTTAGTGAAATCCTCCTAACAAACGTATGTGAGCCAACTAGGGAGATTTTAGTTCAGCATGTTCATTTCAAAAAAACAGCAGTTTGTGCAAGTCAGCAGGTTTGGCATGTAGCTGATGAAACATGCCACAGAGAGGGAGAGTACACGCTAAACATGACTGAATCCTCTGTCATTGGGAAATAATTGTTCTCTTTATAAAATCAGCTTTAGTAGTCCTGAAAGTCAAGTAGGCTGCATTTTGGCTCCCTCCACTGTGCTTGCTTATGCATAAATATTATAGTCCTCTTGCCAGGTGGTCAGTATTTGTAATTAAAATAATCATTAGGTTTGGGAACATTGTCTATAATGAGGTGGACACAGTGGTGACCAAATAGGAATGTATTAGGCCTCCTTGCTACTGGAAACAACAGATTTTACCATGATGGTATAGCTTGATAATACTTGGAGTATAATAAAAGGAGATTAAAAGTTTCTTTCATGAGAATACCTTTTCATCCTTCCAGGGTCATTTATTGCACACATTAATACAGTCCTTATAGAAACTGACATCTTTCAACTATTATCTTTGAAAAAAGTTATTGAAAGAAATTTCCCCTATATATACCAGAATGCAATGAATGCTTTTAGTTTATTTCTATGCCATTTAAAGTTCTATTCATTTTTATATTATAACTCTGGGATAGCAATGTGTTTAATTAATCACAAACACTTTAAGATATTAAGTACTTTTCAAGTGTTACGCTAGTCATTATATTAGTCACTGCCAGATAGAGTGGGAAGTTGACTACCCAAGATCCTAGAATATAACCAATACATCAACTGGAAATCTCTGAATATTATAAAATTCTAGCAACCTAGACACTGTCAGCATGGCAGGTCACCTGAACAGGAATCACATGGAGAGCTGAAGCAGGGTAACTGCAGGCAGAAGATATCTTTTTAAATGAACTTGCTGATAAAAAGCTTCAGCAGCATGACATATCTCTGACATGCTGGGAAACAGCAGCTGACAGAGCAAACCAACATGTAACAATTGGATTCAGGAGTGACTATATAGGTCCATAAACCAAATGAGGCTTGTGAACAGCCGCCAGGGTTGCAAATCAAAAGCCATTATACACCTATTCCATGTGGGGCCAACTGTTGACACTAATAGTGCCCTTTCCTTAGATTTTCATGAATGAAGGCAGCCAGCAGCTGGTGACCAGGCAATAGGGAATCTTATTTTACTTCTGAAAGAGAAATTGTATAGCACTTGGAAAAATATTGATTTTATCCATTGTCCATTTCAATTTTCTATCTAAAATCTTACCCTAAAATACTATCCCCTTTAAATGTTTGAATAGCCAAGCTTGAATTAAGTATCATGATTAATTACACTTCATCCAATGCAAGAGAACTTGCACATATTTTCTGTACTGTGGAGAAATTGAACTGTTACTCATTATATTTGCCTTGTCTGATATAGGTGAGGAAACATCTTCATAGCTGACTGGGAGGGAGCCTTGTTGCACCAGAAGCTGTGAAAGTGTTCCCTTCATTCTGGCTACTGTAAAACAATGTGAATAACAAGAGCCTTCACTAGGCTGCATACAGCAAGAACCAAAATCATTAGCACCACAGGAGAGAGTTTTAATAGCCTTTGATTAATCTATAATCTACCAGAATGGCAATATTCTTTGTTAATGGAATTTTCAATTAGATTGTTATTTGAAACACAATTCATTTTACGTTTATTAAATGTTCTGCCTACTGTTCTGTTGTCATTAGGTAGCATTTAGCAAACTGATCATCAAAGCAGCAAATGAGGGTCACGGACTGATCATTTTTAGAGCTTACCATGTCTTTCGAAGCATTTTTAAATGAATTTAATGCTAAGATTCCATAACCTTCTATGTTCTAACAACTTCTATTTGCTCTACGTTTTTCATCTCATTTTCCCTATTTGATGAATTCTTGGAAAGGATTTACTTGGCAAAGGGTTTACTATTTTAAACTCATTTGTATGCTGATGAATGATATGTAAACATGGCTTACACAATACTACCTACCACATGAGATTTTGAGTAAGGATTAAATGTAGAGTGAAAGTTCAATTAATATAAGAAATCAAGAAATAAATGTTGGGTTATGTTTCAATAAATAATCAACTTTAATTTAAAAAATGCTAATATATATAACACTTGTTTACTAATTACAAGATGCCAGAAATAGTTCTATACTGTGCTTTGAGTATCTCAATTCATTGACTTTCTCAGTATAATAATTCTTTTAAGTTGGTAGTATTTTTTTTTATTTGCAAATAAGAAAACTGGGTCACTGAAAGGTTAAGTGATTGATTTGCTTAAGGTCAGTTTATGTTTTGAACCTGAGATTGCTCAACCTCAAAAGTTTGTACTACTAATTACTATATATTGTCTCCTATTAGCAGTCACAAACAAAATTCAGGAATACCTTATTTTATTTTACTTTCAAGATATTTGTATTTTTAGCACACTGAAGGTTTGTTAACACTGTCCTGAGTAAGTCTGCCGGTACCATATTTCCAACAACTCAGATAATCTTTAGCATGTTTTAGCAATAAAATATGTTCAATTAAGGTATGTAGACTAATGTTTAGACACATTCAATATTGTGCACCTAATAGTCTACAGTGTAGTGTAATATAACTTTTACATGTTATAATAACATATATTATTATATAATACATACTACAATTTATACTAGCCAGTAACCAGTCAAGCCTTGTTAGATTGAAAACATATTAAAAGTATTAAACATCATGTTATATAGGAAGATACATGCAGACTTTCATTTTCAGTCCTTAAAACACAGGCTAGTATCATGTTGATCAGGCAGTAAAAATAGTGACCATATCCAAATTCCTGCTTCCCATTTCCAAACATGGTATTTCCTCCCAGGCTTTTGACAGAGCCTTCAACAAGAAAGAGTAAAGGCCAAGTGTTCTTTCAGATATGTGGATGCTAACCCCAAAAAGGGAAGGTGGGGAAGGGAAGAATAGAAGTCCATTGGATTAGACAAAGGGGAATGAAGGGAAAGGCAGGGGGGAGGATAACAAGGACAATAGAATTAATCAGACATAACTTTCCTAGCCTTGTATTTGAATACATGACCAGATAACTCCTCATCACGTACAACCACAAGAATGCAATCCTAAATAGAATAAGTTATATTCTATCTATGTATAATTTGCCAAAATACATTCTACTGTCATGTATAACTAAAAAGAACAAATAAAAATTAGAAAAGAAAAGAAGTAACAGGTGTTCGTCAGCAGTGAGCCAGAGGAGTTAGGTGATAGAAGGGTTGAATGGAAATAGAATAGGGAGCAGAGTAAGAAAGATCAAAGAAGAATGCACAAGAACCTGAGGAGTGAGAAGAGGCAGGAGTATGGGAAAGAAAGAGTCTGGAAATTGAGAGATAATATGTATTTATTCCCTTTATAACCCTCAGTTATTTCCATGTAGATGTCCTTCCATGAGTCACATCATTTCTCAGGTATTTGAAAAAATGTTTTTGTGTTAGATCCCTCTTGAATCTTACCTTTCATGGGATAGAACATAAGGTCTATAGATACCTTCACCATACTGATTACTTAAAACTGAGTTTCTTAAACTGCTAGTTAAAATAAAATACTTTGAAATGGCCAACCAGCAGTATGAAATATGGAGAAAAATTGTAATGTCCATCATTTTAACATTTCCATATTACATCTGCCATGAAAAGCTAAATTCAGTTTATTCTTTTGTTCTAATTGATTTCATTTTAAATTTGTTTTGAGGAATTTCAAGCATATACAGATGAGAGAAAATGGTGTAATAAATTTTCATGTATTCACTACCAACCTGCGGCAAATATCATTGCATGTTCTATCTTGATTCACCCATATCCCTATCCTGATAGGGATAATCCTTCCTCCTACTCCAAGATATTTTGGAATTAATCCAAGACATTTTGTAACCAATAGATATTTCACTATGCATCCTTAAAAGACATGAACACTGAAAAAAATACTAACCATAATACCATTGTCACATCTAAATTATCAATCATTTATTAATATCATTAAATAACCAATGTTAAAATGTAATTAATAGACTAATAGTAAATTTTATGATTAATATTTTAAGAATCTGCTTTGCTCCACACTTTACTTTCAACTAACATATGCTTTTATTAGACTGAATTTATTGTATACAGGAAATAATTGGATGTTGCTTAGTATTCAGTTTGATGATGTCTAACAATGGTGATATTTATTCCATTTACATTACATTTGCTGATTACATTTACTGATATTGGTGTGTTCAGTGTAACATATTGTCATTTTCCTTATGTTTAGCTAGGATTTTTCAAAAATTTTATCCTCCTTTTTTGGAATTAGGTGGGTTTTTTTGTTTGTTTTGTTTTTGTTTTAGAATTTGTGTTCCCCTAAAAAAAGAAACATATATATATATGTATATATATATGTGTGTGTATATATATATATACACATATACATACATATATTTATCTTTGGTGTATTCACACATACAGTGATACATACAGACATTTGTATATAATATAGACATATATATATAAAATAATACATATGTAACATATTATTGTATATATAATAATATATATATCATATAATCTGTGTTTTTCTGGTTACTGTACAGATTATAGAATTCATCCTTCACCCCTTAACTATTATCTTTCTCAAATATTATACGACTTGCCCTGTAGTGTAAAATATTACAGCAATGTAATGTACTTCTACCTACAGCCTTCAAATGCTTCTGTGTTATTGGGGACATGTATTCACTTCTACATAAGCTAAAGCATTGTTATATTTACTTTCACAACCCATTTGACTTTTAGATAGGTGAAAAAAAACTATTTAATAACATGTTGAATACATCAGCCACTCTTTGATCATGTGTAGAGGTCAGTGGTTCTGTTTGATTGCCTTTCCCCTCAGTCTGAAAACTTCCTCTCATATATTTTTCAGGGCACATCTGTGAATGACAAATTCTCTCAGATTTATTTACTGTGGAACTGCCTTTATTCTAATTTATTTTTGAAAGATATTTTCTCTGGATATTAAATTCAAGAACAGTTTCATTCTCTCTTTTTTTTTCTTTTTTTCCCTTTGGCATCCTAAATGTTTGCTTTATTGAATTCTGGCTGGAATTAATGTTTGATAACTCACTGACATCATTCTTCCTGTGTATGTACAATGTCTTTCATCTCTGGTTGCCTTTAAGATTTTTTAGACATAATTTTCAGCAATTTCATTGGGAATGATCAGGTGTTTTAATATTTAGGTATGTTTATACTTTTTAAGGTAGATTGGGTTGTTTAGGACTTAGGTTGGTATTTTTCATCAACTTTATTTTGAAAATTATCACTAATTCTTGGAATATTATGGAAGCCTCACTTTCTTTTCCCTTCTTCTAGACTCCATTACACAACTGTTTAAATGCTTTATTTTTCTGTACTTCACAGAATCTCTGATCATTCATATTCATTTTTTTTCTTTTCTGGATAAAAAAGATGTAGGTTTTCTGAACAGTAGAGCAATTGTTCAAGAGCTTAAACAGAATTGCTACATAATTCAGCAATTCTACCTCTGGATATATACCCAGACACATGAAAGCACCCGGGATCATAGCAGCATTATTCACCACAGCCCAAACTCAAAGCAATCCAAATATCCACTGACAGAATGGATAAACAAACTGTGAAGATATATACAGTGGGATATTATCTAGTCTTAAAAGGAAGAAAATTCTGACTTATGAATTAACCTTGAAGATGTTTTCCTAAATGAAATAAGCCAATCCCAACCAAGATAAATACTACATAATGCTGCATGCACGAGGTGCCTAGAGTAGTGAAATTCATGGAGGCACAAAATGGAGTGGTGGTGGCCCAGATATGAGAAAAAGTGGGATGGAACTCTCTAATGGGTGCAGACTTTAGTTCTAGAAGATGAAATGATTCTGGAGATGGATGGTGGTGATGGCTATATAAAACTGTGAATGTTCTTAGTGTCACTGAACTACCTGTCTATAGATTGCTAAAATAGTCAAAATGAAAAGAGAGATATTAGGTTATCTTGCCACTAGTACATTTGGATAGTTTATTAGCTAGTAAGTTGCCTAATGAATGAGACAGTTTGTCTGGAAAGTTGTGAAAATGATTTTGCTCTTGAAAATTCAGGTTAGTCAAATTTGATGTGCTCCTGGGTAATAAGAAAAAAAATTCTCTCTCTGTCTCTGTCTCTGTCTCTGTCTCTCTCTCTCTCTCTCTGTGTGTGCATGTGTGTTTGTGTGTGTGTGCGTGTGCGTGCATGTGGGTGCACTGATTCTTGTTATGGGTATATGTATATTCAGTTGTTTTTTTCACTTTTTTTCACATCTGTTTGTGCATGGTAAAAAATATCTCAACACATGCCCCAAATGAAATTCTTATTATCCTCCACAACACTGCAACATACTGTTCTTGCTGTAATATTTTCTATTTCACTTACAATTCCATCATTCATCTATATGTCTAGCCTACATAGGGGAAAATCTAAAAGTTCTACCTTCAAAATATGTCTAAACTTGATCACTCTTACCCTGTTCCAAAACATTCCTTTCTAGCTTAGATGTTTTCAGTTGCTTTCTAATAAATATCACTGATTGCTCTCTTACTAAAGAAGGCATATATTTTCAATATATCCAACAGTGGAATTATGTTAAAATATTAATCAGATCATGTCACGCCACTATTCAAAATCCGGCCCCTCTTCTGATTGTTAATGGAAGATGCAGTCATCTCATGTCCAGCAAGTCCCTGCATGACCTCCCTTGTCTCTCTTTTTCTACTACTCTCTCCTTGGTCAATCAGTGCATGCCACACTGAGCACGTTTTATTCCTCAAGAAGCCAAGTTTGTTACCACCTTAGGGGCTTTGCAAGCACTATTTCCTCTCAGTACTGCTTTCCTTTAGATGTGAACCTGTGGCTAATTTGCTTATTTTCTTTAGATTTTTATGGCAATTTCACATTCTTAGGTCTTCCCTGATCATTTTCTTTATTGAAAAATTCTCACCCTGCATATTCATGAGATTGGTCTGTTATAATTTTCTCAGTAATATTTAGCAGTACCTCACAAATTATGTTATTTCATTGTTTATTACCCCCTCTAATATGTTGCTTATTGGTTTATTGTTTGTTTCAATGCTGCAGAAAGAGCATCACTCTAACTAGGATGAAATTCAGGAATGCCCTATTGGTTCCTAGAGGTCTATTCCTTTCTGGTACTAGCAGCAGGACAGCATTTTTCTCATAGTCTGTTCAGGACTAAGCATTCATGATTTTCCTCTTTTCCCATCTCTGTCACCCTGATATTCCCCACCTTACATAACAGATCGTCTTCACCATATTTCTTTCCTAGCACTCAAGCATATTGGGGTTAGCATCTCACATTATTTTTAATAATGCAATTATTTAATTTTTGATACCTGATTTGTTGGGAAAAAATGTCATTAAGGAAGACAAGCATTTTCATTAATCTTTCCCTATTGACTGCATTCATTTTTATAAGCTAGCACTTGATTTTCATTTTGTGCTACACTCAGTTTATTTAGATCTTTTAATTGCCTCTGAATAGTATGAGAAAACTGTCATCATTCAGCTTAGAAATAAATAACTTCATAATGAAGTTACTTACAGTAATGTCAGTCATTAATGTCACTAATAGAAGATAAGTAAAATGAAATGGCAAAGGCTAGAAATATAATTGATTTCTCTTTTCTGATCTTTAATTACATGTATTAAAAACTCTCTAGATGCTAAATAGACTGCAAAAGAATGAACTGTCTGCCATGGCCAAAAAGTCCTGTACTTTTAAAGCAGATATATATTGCCTTGGGAGGTAGGGGTCACTATATTTAGTATTTACATAACTCTATGAATGACTTAATTCACACTCCTGGCTTTGGGAAAAAGGGTCAAGTTGAGTCAGGTTTGGTGAAGTTGACTTGTGAGTCCCAAAGGTCAGAGATTAGGAACAGCTCTTCACTAGAGTTTTAAAAGGTCCTAGAAAAATACACCATGAGACAGGATTATCTAGGCAATTGCTGGTAAACAGAATATATCAGAGAAATTATTGAGCATTTCTCTCCATGGTTGATGTGACTGGAAAGAATACACAACTAATAGATTCTGGTCCAATGTTAACCTTGAATAAGTAAATAGCTATAATTTGTTATAGACTCTAACAAAAGTTGTATAAGATCAATGCATGGCTATGTTTTTGTTACAGTCCATCAATTTAGTTTCAACATTCACACATTTAATAAGAATATTTTCAGAAATATACTGTTCTATGAGCTGGGAATGCAAATATGAATCAAATCAGTTTAGCATTCATCCCTTCAAACTGAATAGCTATAGGATGGTAAGGTTGTACACAAATTAAACAAAAATAGGAAAAAGCATATTTTGAAAATTAGGTCCAAAAAAATCCACCCAAGTGGTAAGAGGAAGGGAAGATTTTTTTTCAGTTGGTGTGACTAGGGAAGTCTTTAGGGAGGAAGAGCAACTAAACTGAAATATATATTATACTATATATATTTTTTGAGGGGGAAGGGGTACTGGGGATTGAACTCAGGGGTACTTGATCACTGACCCACATCCCCAGCCCTATTTTGTATTTTTTATTCAGAGACAAGGCCTCAATGAGTTCCTTAGCACCTCAGTTTTGCTGAGGCTGGCTTTGAACTCTCAATCCTCCTGCCTCGGCCTCCCAAACCACTGGGATTATAGGCACTACTGTGCCTGGCTATATTTTTATTTAATATAAATATGCCATGTATTTATAAACATGACAAAAATATAAAGGCATCTAAGTAGATGATTTGCATAAAGTATAAAGAAAACAACAAGCATGATGGAATTTTTTAAATTGGTGAAAATGTTATTTGTGAGGATTATAACTTCAGATAAGTGAATTTATGCATTGGTCATAACCCATAGGTCTGCATACCACAGAGTGATTTTTATTGATTGTAAAGCAAAAAAGAAATAATTAAAGAAAGAAAAAAGAAACACAGAAGCCATTGCTTTGTTGATTAAAATGTATGACTTTGTCAGGATGAACTAACTACTATGTGTAAAAGCTCTAATTAGAAAAAAAAGATTCACTGTGTGCAGTGGCACACACCTGTGATCCCAATAATTTAGGAGGCTGAGGCAGGAGGATTACAAATTTGAGGTCAGCCTCAGCAACTTAGCAAAACCATGTCTCAAAATAAATAATAAAAAGAGTTATGGATATAGCTCAGTGGTAAAGCACCACTGGTACAATCCCTAGGTCCTGCCTTATCCCCTAAAAATGTGTAGATTCACAGTGTGGAGGAAAGAGTATATGGCAAAGAAATGAAAGTAATAGACTTCTTTTTCAGAGAGTTTCATGGTTAAGATGAAAGAAAACAAAATAGCTGAGGGATACCTGGATTGATTAAAGGAAGGTTGTTAGCTGAAAAAAGAAGATATGGACATGTCTGTAATAGAGATTTTAAAAAGAACATGAACATTCAAAGGAGAATAAATAATTAATGGAAAGCCTTTGAGGCCATAAGAGGTAATGGACAGAGAACAGTGGTACCTTTTGTACTTAAGAAGGGTTGGGGGAGGAATAGAGAATGGACACAAGCAGGAAGAAGCAATGTAGCCAAGCAGCACTTCAACATGAATGTTAAGATGTTTTTCACTGAAATTTGAGATTTAAGATATAGTTTCCTTTAGCTAAATCCAATTCACTTTTCTTATTAATAGTATCTAAATATTCAGCATTTTTGTTGTTTGTTTACCTTTCTGAAATGTGTTGCCCTCTTATGATCTTCCAAATGTGAATGCTGTTTGGTCTAAACCAGGGTTCTCAGCGTGTCATCCCTTGTTCAGCTATATTATCATTACCTAGAAATTTGATAAAAATACAATTTGAAGCCTATATTTGAAATATAGCAAATCAAAACTCCGCAGTTAGAGTCCAGCAACTTCTGTTGTAACAAGTCCTGAATGTGATTTTGATCCACATTGAATTTTGAGAGCCATGGGTTTAACCTGTCAGGATACTTGCATTTTAGGTAATAATGATTGCTCTCCACATAGCCCATGATTCAGTCCTACCAAGGAGATGGCAGGAGGCTTTCTGATGTTTTTGGTCAAGGATTATTTTTGATAAAGAGACACTCAGGAAGAGATAGCCCTTTCTGCCTTTGGATCGGTTCTATGTGGATATTAGGGGAAAAACATAGACATCAAAGTCAATATGCTGAGGTATGATGGAATAGAAACTTGGAAGGTATTTGGGTGCTGGATGATAGATTACTAAATTTACTATAACTGGAACCAATCTTTTTTTATCCTTGAGCTAATATGATTACTTTTTTAAAAATTTGATTCATTTTAACAAAAGGAGTATCTGGTTGTACACGAAGTAGAATCATACCATTTGCATATTCATACTTGTATATAGGGTAATGATGTTTGTCCAATTTTATCTGGTAACCTGCAAAGTAAGTTAATGATCTCATTGCTTAAGTTGCTGTTAATTGTGGCATCTCTTGCTAATAGCCGGTCATTGTAACTGATATGAAAAATAATAACTAC
Source organism: Glaucomys volans (assembly GCA_020662805.1). Classification (NCBI taxonomy): domain Eukaryota; kingdom Metazoa; phylum Chordata; class Mammalia; order Rodentia; family Sciuridae; genus Glaucomys; species Glaucomys volans. The sequence continues at coordinate 534,909 of JAJEJO010000232.1, forward strand.
ATTGTTTCATTCTTCAGCATCTTCTTTCATATAAAATATTGTCATTCAAATGAAATGTAAATAAATAGATGAGTGAAAGGAAGTCTACTAGAGTAGAGGAAGGAGAATGAGAGAGGAAAGGGAGGATGGGAGAGAAAACTGAAATTGAATTCCATGCATGTATTTGTTGGGATGAACCCAACTACTGTGTATAAATATATCATTAATAAAAAATATGAAAAATATGTTGTAGTTCATATTGAAAATTTTGTATGATTTTATCAATAACTTTTTGGGTCAGCTAATACGAGAGAATGAGCAGCAACTTTGCATATTTATTAATGCACAATATGAAACCAGATACAGAGATACTTATTGCAGCCATTTTTTTCAGCCAGGCTGGTGTTGTCTTGGGAAACATGAGCAGCCTTTTTCCATAAGGTATAATACATAATTGATGTGCCTAAAATGCTAAGGACAAAAAATGAGGATTAAGAACATAATGTACTTAAATTTATACAACATTCGAATCATGATAATGAATATATGAATTTCATTATATAATTATTTTTGTGTATTTTAAAGATTTTATATTGCAATAAAAAACTCTAAAACAAAACAATATTTAATATTTTAATAAAAATTTTAAAATAAAAGTATGGAAAATATTCTAGAGAAATTTAAATACTAGAAAATAGATTGAGCTATTTTATTATAAGAAAAAGTCATTGAAAGCAAATTAGATTGATACATAAACTCTATTAAGTAATAAAAGGGACAAACCATCAGAGAAATAAAATAAGTATTAGTGTGGATGCACGTCAGCATGGAAGTTAAAATATATCAAACAAATGTTGATATGATCGCAAAATGTGAAGATATTTCATTATTTTTGAAAATTTTGACATATCTCTTTAAAAAATCCTCAAACTCAAAAATTACTTAGGACAGAGAAATTCTAGTCAAAAATTAATTACTTCTAATAAATAAGTATAAATTTCACTGCATTCCATAGATATAATAGATTCTTTTAAAAATATTGGAAGTTTAGAAAATTAAATTGTACAAGCAATTTAATAAAGTGACATTATGTAGACTACAAAAATATGAAAAACAATTGCATATTATTATGTAAACATATACAAGATGTAATATTTTATAATAATTAAAATTTTTATTTATAGTTTCAGAAGTGGGTTATATTTGAGGTGCAGAGTGATTATCTATTGTTATATATGGAACGGGTAGGAAGAAAGGAAGAAAAAAGATCATGTTTTGCACTTGGAAATTTTTTTTATTACTAAACACAATCATAATGTGAAATCATACTCATACTGCAATTTTAACAAACATTTGTATGAATGAGAATAATGTGATATTTTGCCTACCTCCAGTTCCACCCTCTTCTTTTTCTGTTTTTTCATAACAAGGACATTGTGTTAGGATTCTCTTGAAGGTAATTGGTGTGCATTTGTGAATTACAGTGATCAAATTGTATTACAGCAGACTGATGGCAATTCCAATTACATGTATTTAGAGAAAAATTTTTTCATGAACGGAGCTTAGTTAAAATTCTGAGCCAGGATCTAACTACAGCGTCTGTGAACATGACATGTCTCATGCTACATCTCCTTGAAGGTATTTCTAAAGTAGTTTGATGTACTCTAAAGTAGACAACATATAATAAAGCCAGGGAAATAATGATAACATAATGTCTGTGACTGTCAAAAGGTTTTTAGGTATACAGAATGTCACAAATCATACATGTTTCATAATTTTAATGCAAGAAGAAACATCTTTTTTAATTTTAAAATTTGTTCTAATTAATTATATACGACAGCAGAATGCATTTCAACTCATTGTATGCGAATGGTGCACAACTTACCATTTCTCAGGCTGTACACGATGCAGTCACACCATTCATGCAATTATACATGTACATAGGGTAGTAATGTCCATCTCATTCCACCACCTTTCCCATCCCCAGACCCTTCCCCTTTCATAACTTCTCTCTACCCTATTCAAAGTTCCTCCATTCTTCCCTAGCTCCCACCCCCATTAAGGATCAGCATCCTAATATCAGAGGAAACATTTGGCCTTTGGTTTTTGGGGATTGGCTTATTTCATTTAGCATTATATTCTCCAACTCTATCCATTTACCTGCAAATGCCATGATTTATTTTTCTTTAAGGCTGAGTAATATTCCATTGTGTATATACCACAGTTTCTTTATCCATTCATATGTTGAAAGGCATCTAGGTTGGTTCCAGAGTTTAGCTATGGTGAATTGAGTTGCTGTAAACATTGGTGTGGCTGTGTCACTATAGTATTTTAAGTACTTTGGGTATAAACCAATTGGAGGGATACCTGCATCAATCCCATTCCAGATTTTCTAAGGAAACTCCATACTACTTTCCAGAGCAGTTACACCAATTCGTCGTTCCACCAGCACTGTATAGGTGTACCTTTTTCCCCACATCCTTGCCAAAACTTATTATTGCTTGTATTCCTGATAATTGCCATTCTGACTGGAGTGAGATGAAATCTTAGTGTAGTTTTGATTTGCATTTCTCTAATTGCTAGAGATGATGAATATCTTTTCATGTTTGTTGATAGATTGTATTTCTTCTGTGAAGTGTCCAGTTCCTTAGCCCATTTATTGATTGGTTTATTTGTTATTTGGGTTGTTAAGTTTTTTGAGTTCTGTATATATCCTGGAGATTAGTACTCTGTCTGATGTGCATCTGGTAAAGATTTTCTCCCATTTTGTAGGCTCTCTCTTCATGTTATTAATTGTTTGCTTTACTGAGAAGAAGCCGTTTGTTGGAATCCATCCCATTTTTTGATCCTTCATTTTATTCTCGTATTTTAGGAGTCTTGTTAAGGAAATTAGGTCCTAAGCCAACATGATGAAGATTTGGAGCTACTTTTCAACTGTTAGGCGAAGGGTCTCTGGTCTAGTTCCTAGGTCCTTGATCCACTTTGAATTGAGTTTTGTGCAAGGTGAGAGATAGTGTTTTAATTTCATTTTGCTACTTATGGATTTCCATTTTTCCAGCACCATTTATTGAAGAGACTATCTTTTCTCCAAGTATGTTTTTGGCATCTTTGTCTATTAGGAGATAACTATATTGATATGGGTTTGTTTGTTTCTTTTGTTCTGTACCATTGGTCTACATGTCTATTTTGGTTCCAGTACCATGCTGTTTGGATACTATAGCTCTGTAGTATATTTTAAGATCTGGTATTCTGGTGCCTCCTGTTTCACTTTTCTTCCTAAGGATTACTTTGGCCATTCTGGGTCTCTTATTTTTCCAAATGAATTTCATGATTGTTTTTTCTAGTTCCATGAAGAACGACATTGGGATTTTAATAGGAATCTCAGTAAATCTGTGTAAGGCTTTTGGTAGTTTGGCCATTTTGACAGTATTAATTCTACCTACCCAAGAATAGTGCAGACCTTTCCATTTTCTAAGGTCTTCAGCAATTTTTTTCTTTTGTGTTCTATGGTTTTCATTGTAGAGGTCTTTTACCTCTTTTGTTAGATTGATTCTTAAATACTTTTTTTTTTAAGATATTGTGAATGGGGTAGTTTTCCTAATTTCTCTTTCAGAGAATTCATTACTGATGTATAGAAATGTATTTGACTTATGGGTGTTGGTTTTATATCCTGCTACTCTGCTTCATGTTGTTGGCAAATAGTGATAGTTTGAGTTTTTATTTTCCTATTTGTATCCCTTTAATTTCTTACTTTTGTTTAATTGCTCTGGATAGAGTATCCAGGATTATGTTGAATAAAAGTGGTGAAAGAGGGCATTCCTGTTTTGTTCCTGTTTTTAGACGGAATGTTTTCAATTTTTTTTCCATTTAGAATGATGTTGGCTTTGGGTTTAGCATACATAGCTTTTACTATGTTGAGGTATGTTCCTACTATCCCTAGTTTTTCTGGTGTTTTGAACATGAAGGGGTGCTGTATTTTGTCAAATGCTTTTTCTGCATCTGTTGAGATGATCATATGATTCCTATCTTTAAGAATATTGATGTGATGAATTATGTTTATTGATTTCCATATGTTGAACCAACCTTGCCTCCCTGGGATGAACTGCACTTGATCATGGTGCACTATCTTTATAAAACATTTTTGTATGTGATTTGCCAGATTTTTATTGAGAATTTTTGCATCTGTGTTCATCAGCAATATTGCTCTGAAGTTTTCTTTCCTTGATGTGTCTTTGTCTGGTTTTGATATCAGGGTGATACTAGCCTCAGAGAATGAGTTTGGAAAGGTTACCTCATTTTCTATTTCATGGAATAATTTGAGGAGTATTGGTGTTAATTCTTCTTTGAAGGTATCTTAGAACTCAGATTAGAGTCCATTGAATCCTGGGCTTTTCTTGGTTGGTAGGCTTTTGATGGCATCTTCTCTTCCATTGCTTGAAATTGATCAGTTTAAACTGAATTTGTCCTCCTGATATATTTTGGGGAAATCATATGTCTCTAGAAATTTGTCAATGTCATTTAGATTTTCTATTTTATTGGAGTATAAATATTCACAATAGTTTATAATTATTTCAGTAGTGTCCATTGTGATATTTGCTTTTTCATCACAAATTTAGGAATTTGAGTTTTCTCTCTCTTTCTTTTTGTAAGCATGGCTAAATATTTATCAATTTTATTTACTGTTTCAAAGAACCAACTTTTCATTTTGTCAGTTTTTTGAATTGTTTCTTTTTGCTTAATTTTCATTGATTTCAGCTCTAACTTTAATTATTTCCTGTCTTCTACTACTTTTGGTGTTGATTTGTTCTTCTTTTTCTAGAGCTTTGAGATGTAATGTCAGGTCATTTATATGTTGACTTTTTATTGTTTTAATGAATGAGCTCAGTGCAATGAACTTTTCCTCTTAGCACTGCCTTCATAGTGTCCTAGAGATTTTGATATGTTTTATGGGTGTTCTTATTTACCTCTAAGAATTTTTTTTATTTCCTCCCTGATATTTTCTGCTATCCATTTGTCATTAAATAGCATATTATTTAGTCTCCACGTGTTAGAGTAGCTTCTATTTTTTATTTTATTGTTGATTTCTAATTTCATTCCATTATGATCTGGTAGAATGCATGGTAGTATATCTACTTTTTTGTATTTGCTAAGAGTTGCTTTGTGGAATAGCAAATGGTCTACTTTAGAGAAGGATCCATGTGCTGCTGAGAAGAAAGTATATTCTTTATTGGATGGATGAAATATTCTATAATACGTCTGTTAAATCTAAATTATTTATTTTATTATTTATTTCTATAGTTTCTTTGTGTGGTTTTTTTGGAACATATATCCAGTGGTGAGAGAGGTGTGTTGAAGTCACACAGTATTGTTATGTTGTGGTCTATTTGATTCTTGAGATTGAGAGGATTTTGTTTGATATGTGTAGATGCTCCATTGTTTGGGGCATAAATATTTATGATTGCTATGTCTTGTTGATATATGTTTCCCTTAAGCAGTATGTCGTGTCCTTCTTTATCCCATCTGACTAACTTTGGTTTGAAGTCCACTTTATCTGATATGAGAATGAAACCCCTGCTTGTTTACATAGTACATGGGAGTGATATATTTTTACCCATCTTTCATCTTCAGTTTGAGGATGTCTTTTTCTAGTAGGTGAATCTGTGCTAGTCTGTGTCTTTGGATTTATGAATTTAGGTCATTAATAATCAGGGTTATTATTGTGATGTGATTTGTGCTCCCAGTCATTTTTTTTAACTTGACTTGGTTTCTCCTTTGATTGCCTTTTCCTTTAGTGTAATTCCTCTCTTTGCTGATTTTCATTTTTTATTTTTTATTTTCCACCTCATGGAATATTTTGCTGAGAATGTTCTATAGTGCAAGCTTTCTAGTTGTAAATTTTTTAAACTTTTGTTTATCATGGAGGGTTTTTATTTCATCAAATCTGAAGCTTAATTTTGCTATATGTAAAATTCTTGGTTGGCATCCATTTTCTTCAGAGCTTGGTATATATTATTCCAGGACCTCCTAGCATTGAAGTTCTGGGTTGAGAAGTCTGCTAAGATCTGAATTGGTTTCCCTCATATGTCATCTGATACTTTTCTCCTGCAGCCTTTAAAATTCTATCCTTTTTCAGTATGCTAGGCATTTTCATATAATGTGCCTTGGTATGGGTCTATTGTAATTTTGTATATTTGAGGTCCTATAAGCCTCTTGTATTGACTTTCCATTTTGTTCTTTAGGTTTGGGAAATATTCTGATATTATTTCATTGAAAAGATAGTGCATTCCTTTGGTTTGTATCCCATTGCTTCCTCCATCCAGATAGATCTTAAATTTGGTCTTTTCATGTTATCCCATAATTCCTGGAAGTTCTGTTCATGGTTTCTTGCCATAAGAAGAAACTTCTTAGGTTTATTTTCCGTGCTATTTTATATTGACTCCTATGATATTTTATTTAGAATGATAGTATTTACATGAACATCTTCAGCTTTATGATCACCACTCATATGCTCAAACTGAATACAGTTTAATACAGTTGTGCATTTAATTGCTGAAATGTGAATAATGAGGTTAACCCATGGAAGGCTTCATCACTTCATTTATGAAGTGGTGCATTTAGTTTATTAAAGAATACTTGAAGCACCTATTAAATAGATTAATGAACAAGAGTTGTTAAAATCTAGTTTTCTTAATTAAAAGGCTTTATCATTATAAAAAAGATTCCTGTTATATTTTTCAGTGTCTACTCTAGGCAGAAATTGAGCTGAACTGGATAGTGGCTAGGGAGGAGAGGGTTAGATAGGCGTAAAGGCAAAGTTGATGTTCTTGAGGAGTTGACTGTGATCAGTTGAGGAAGAAAAATAAGAGTGAGAGTTACTAGAGAAGAAATATTATAGAGAAATGGGGTTTACTTTCTGGAAGAATCTAGAAAGAATGATGTGACATTTGTATTGGACCTGGATGATATTCATCAGGGGAAATGGGAAAAAAATAGTATTTTCCATTGTGTATAAAATGTATATATATATATATATCATATATATACATATATATGTGTATATAAATTTCCTGTGAGTTGTTAAAATGCCTCATGATTTTAAAGACTTTTTTAATAATAGATTAATTTTTAATTACATGCAGCTATCTTCTTTAGAGTTTACTAATTTTTAAAGGACTACACACAAATATGATATGTACAAATTTACAATCAAATAGTTTTAATATTCACAGGGGCTCCAACTTCAAGGTATGATTAAGAGTCAGCTTCTAGAATTCTCTCAGCTTATAGCCCCCTTCCTTATTTCTCCCACCTGTTCCCAACATTCTCACTCTGGCAGTCGCTGGGGCTGGAAGCTCTTTCCAGTACATTTGAAAACACCATTTCCCCAGTTCACCCCTCAAAGAACTGTATCCTATTTGGTACCACATACCACTGATCTTTAAGTAAATTTGAATCCAATTTTCTTTACTACATTCAACTCAATGCTACTTTCAGTATTTCAGACTCTTTCAATAGTATCTGATATTTAGTGATAAGTAGGGGTGAAAATGCATTCATATTTTATAGAAAAAAAGATAAGCTAACTACTTCTATCAAGTATCCCTTTTATCATGATGAAGTCCCTTTATTCATTGCTTAAAGATTAAGTTTGAGCACTGAGATTAACATTCTAACCAAATTTGTTATCTTGAGGGAATTGCATTCCTGCTTAAATTCAAGTATTTATAAGCCTCAACCTACTTAAAATAATATCAGTCCCTTTTCCCTTAGAGAAAGCATATTATGTTTATCCATGGCATCAAACATCTGGGATTGTATCTTGTCAATGACAAAATAGATAAAATATTGCTATTTTTTAAAATTATATGTTGTTTTTCCATGAGGGAATCATTTTATTTCCTGGGATGTAAAAATTAAATATATTTGCATTAGTAGACATTATATCTATAATATTATTAAATGAAGGGTCTATGATATATTAATGACAATCTCCTGGTCTACGTTGCCATGACAACAAATATTGGTCTTTCATCCCTATTGAATGAATTCTGGGATTCCTAAATTTAATGAAACATTTGCTGGATTCAAGTTAGCCAACTTTTTATGGCTGTAAAACAATTGATCATTCACAAAAGTATTCATCATCTTGCACTTTAAGAGAAATATACCAATATACCTGTTGATGTTTGCACTTCTACCCAGTTTGGATACAATCACAATCATTTGACAGTATCAATTGCTGAATCCTTGAAATTATTTTATAAGTATCACTTACTCATGCCAACATATTTATTACATATCATTTGTGAGGAATACCAATTTGTGATATGAATTATTCTTATTCATTCAAAGGATTTTATATTTTGAAATGAGCAGACTACATTAAATTGAAAAGATAAGCAATTTAGTATCTTACCTGTTTAACAAAATAAAGAAAAGATATGCTTTAACAAGTTTTTGAAGTTTGGGTGTGTTAGGCCAGGGTTTAAATTATTTGGAACTTTTATGGAATTTCCTCTTCTCCTATGTCATTATTATGACAGGCTTCACTCATGTTTTTTCTCCAGATAAGAATGAAATATCATCAACTTTGAGTAAGTTATAATTTAGCTATATCATCATCAGCAAATCTTCCTTTAGGTTATCTTGTCCTTTATGTGTTACACAGAATTAACCCAATATATATTTGCAGAAATTCTTTGCAGGGCATGGGGATGGAGACTGGGGACAACTTTTCTCCAATCATTTACTGTGCAAACCTGTTACTTTTATTTTCATTTTTTTTAGTTTAGTTTAGTTTAGTTTAGTTTAGTTTAGTTTAGTTTAGTTACTTTTTGGTACCGGAGATTGAACTCAGAGGCACTTGACCACTGTGCCATATCCCCAGCCCTATTTTGTATTCTATTTAGAGACAGGATCTCACTGAGTTGCTTAGAGCCTCACTTTTGCTGAGGCTGGCTTTGAACTCATTATCCTCCTGCCTCAACCTCCCAAGCCTCTGGGATTACAGGCATGCACCATTGCGCCTGGCTAAACCTGTTACTTTTGAAAGCACGTCACTCAATGGTCATTGTTTTGACTATCATTGCTAATGAATATGTGTGTATACATATATATATAAACATACATGTAAAATTCATGGTTCTATATTCTGAGAAATGACACATTTTACCATATTAAATTACATATCAATGAAAAAGACACCCTAGGAAATGGTCCTTGCCTTTCTTAGTATCATTATTTAAAAGGATTAACTTGCAGTTTCTCATTTTAAAATCCTGTTTCCTTGTTTTCTTCATAGCCTTCCAAAATATGGAGTTAATATATAATTAATTTAAAGTTTGTTGTGTTTTGTTCTCCCCTAGAAAAAATAACTTTGGATGATGAAGGAGAAAAGGAAGGTCTAAAACAATTTCAGATATTTTACATGCCATTGGATAACAAAAGATTTCCTGAGTTTCATTCTCTTCAACCCAAAGAAAGTATCCTCCAGAATTTGTCTTCCCATCAGGGTGGTGTCAATTTTTAACTCAGTAAAATGAAGTATCAACCATTTTCCATCATTATCTTCTAAGATCTGATTAGTACTAAGTAGAAAAGATTATTTCACTGAAAGAACCCTTAAAGACTGATTCATTTTATATCTTACATCTCATATTAACCAATAATTTTATCATTGTCTGAACCTTTTCAAAAATTTATTTCTACGTAACTTTGCAGACTTTTATTAGTCAGAGACCCAGCAAGGGAGAAAAAGAAAAAAAAGAGCAGGCAATCCTTAAAAATTGAATGAAAAAAAAAAAAAAAAGCTATTTACAAAGGTGTAGGCAAGGAGAAACCAGGGCCAACAATGGTAGGATGCAGGGCTGTCCCTAGGCTTGAGGAGCAGTAGCAATGGGAGGGAGTGGTCACTGGAACCTGGACTAGCTGTGACATTGGTCAAAGGTACGTAGCAAGAACTAAATGACTGCGATCATTATACTATATCCACTGATTGCCTGTGGTTTGGTTGCCCTGTGTTGGTGTATTTCAAAGAGGAAACAATGAACTTTACCTGGCTGGCTTTAATGTACCTTTGATGAAAAAATTCTCAGGCTGGGGCCTAAAACCTTGTTTAGCATCGTTCACATAGATGTGTTTTGCAGAACAAAATCATTTTGGAATAACTGGAGTTATCATAGGAAATTCCTTATTTCAAGATATTTTGGTTCCCGTTATCTCACACATTAGGGACATAAAGATGTTATTGCTACAAAAGTAACACTTTTACATTCCCATATATGTATATAGAATTTTTATATACCCTATGCAGAAGAGTCTCTCCTATCTCTGATTTTTCCCCCCAGTTTCAATTGCCCATGATGAACTGATATCTGAAAATATTAATTCCAGAAGTAACTGACGTTTTTAAGTCACATGCTGTTCTGAGTACCATGATGAAATCTTGTGCAATCTCACTTTGTTCTATTCCGTTAGTGAATAATCGCTTGGTCCAAAGTATCTATGCTGTATATGCTCTGGACCCATTCATTAGTTGCTTAGTTGTTGTCTTGGCTACAGATTGACTCATGGAATCACAGTATCTGTGTTCATTTCACTGTTATGTTACTTAATAATGGACCCAAACTGTAATATTGGCGATGCAAGTAATTTGGATATGCCACAGGAAGCTGTAAAGTGCTTCCTTTAACTGAAAAGGTGAATGTTTATCATAGAAAAATGTGTATGTGTGATGGTTAATTTGAATTGTCAACTTGATTGGTTTAAGCTATACTGAAAATTAAGAGGTTTCTGGGTGTGTCAGTGAGGATGCATCTAGGAAAGATTGGCATGTAGAGTAGTGAACTGAAGTGAGGACCATTCCTGAATGTGGGCAGCACTGTCCAACAGGTTGAAGGTTTGGATGGAATAAACCTTGGAAGAACAAGAAACAGCAGCAGACGAAAACTGATTCTTCTTGAATGGATTCTTGATTGCTGATGCTGTGATTGCCTGAGAACATCAGACTCTCGCTCCTTCACTCTTCCAAAGTGGACTCTACCAGTGATTCTCCAGTGAGTTTCCAGAATCCTTCAGTCTTGAATTGGGATACATCACTGATCCCTCTTGTTCTGTGACATCAGCATCTTGGACTGCACAGCCTGCAGACAGCCATTGTGGACTATCGAGCTTCTGATTGTGTAAGTCAATCTAATAAATCCCTTTTGATAATTATACCTCCTTTTGGTTCTGTTTCTCAGGAGAACCCTGATTAATACTGTGTGTGTGTGTGTGTGTGTGTGTGTGTGTGTGTGTGTAGTTCATTGTTATCGAACTTTAGGCATCTGTTTGGGTTTCTGGGAACTTATACCCGATGAATAAGAGGAGACTACTGTGTTACATTTTGAGGCAAAGTCTTTCTCAAGTATCTAGAATTGCTATCTAGAATTTCAGAGAAACACTTTGAAATTGTTAACAAATTAAAATAGAATATTTAAGCTGGATATGGTGGTGCACCATACACCTGTAATCCTAGCCACTCAGGAGGCAGAAACAGGAGGATCACAAGTTCATGGCCAGCTTCTGCAACTTAGCCCCTGTCTCAAAAATAAATAAATAAATAAATAAATAAATAAATAAATAAATAAATGGAAAGGACTAGGGATATAATTCAGTGTTGGAGCACCCCTGGGTTCAATTCCTAGTATGACAAAAACAAACAAGTAAATAACTATTTTGTAAGATAGGATTGAGCTGTGCTTCAATTATTTAGTAAAGAAATTAAAGACAAAAACGTACTCAAAATTTTATAACTCAAGGTCATTTGTGAAATGAGTTAACTTCTAAATATTGATTGTGTTTCCAACTCTGAGTCTGAAGTTGTCATTTCAGAAGCAAAATCAAAAGGCTTAAATCAAAGAGTTCTCTTTTATCCTTCAAAACAATGAAATTAAAACAATAACCCTAAGTTAAACAGGATTTGATTCATAAGAGTTTCAGTATTAGCATATAAAGAATGAATTCCATTTAAATTGTTTTTTTGGAATTCTGAATATCCCTGTTACTAATAATAGAACTTAGGAACTTGTCACTTAAATGTACATCTTCCTCTGTTATTGAACAATTAAACATTATAAAATACCTTTTAATTTATGTTTTATATAGTCCATTTCATAAAGTAGTCATAATGTTCTTTCAAGTGAGGATTATGGGAAGGTAAATGGTCCTAGTTTTAAAATAAACCCTTTTATCCTCCATATCATTTATCTATATAGCAGCATCCTTTTTCCACTAGAATATTCCCTTAAGTGACATACACTCTATTATTAGTAAGAATATAGTGTTCTCAATGCTCCTTTGACCTTCTTCATCAAGATGTATTAATTTAGATTTTGAAACATTTTATTACAGTTTTAAACCAATGTTGGGTGTGCACTGATATTAATAATGCATACAAGAGCAGTTGAGAGAAAGTGTGTCAAGCGGAACATTGAGAAGTTGGAATTTGGGTATTATAGATCTAAACTGTGTGGATTAAAAAGATGTAGAATAAGTATAAACACATACAATATAGGGTATATTCCCTTTTCTAGGATTAAATCTTTTCTACCTCAGTCTTGGCTCATTTTTTATTTGATTTCAAAATTGAAATAGCTCTGAAGTAATAGTTATCTCAGCTGTAAATGGAAAGAATTTCACTGTTATATCCAACAACATTTCCTGATTTAAAGATCTGTAATTCTTAATTTCATCAATTTTAAAATAGAATTTATATAATTTCTAACTGTCCTCCAAATCTTAGAAGTATAGTGATTTCTAAGTTAAAAATTTCTATAAACATAAACATTCACTTATAAACATATATATTTGCATATATATATTTCATTTGCTTACTTTTATTTCTGTTTTCTAATTTTTCATTTTACTGAGAATTTAATTAAAAGTAATTGCTAATAAAAACATTTTCCTATGTAATAATTTACAATTGCTTTGCGGTTTGCCACATATTGCACCATCCTCCCACCTCATTTTTGTATGTGGGATTGCACCAAGGGGTACTTCACCACTGAGCCACATGCCCAGGCCTTTTTACATTTTATTTTGAAACAGGGTCTCACTAACTTCTTAGGGCCTTGCAAAAGTGCTGAAGTTTGTCTCAAACTTCAGATCCTCCTGCCTCAGCCTACTGAGTTGTTGGGATTACAAGCAGGTACTACTGTACCTGGGCCATTCACTCTGATTGAATCATTAATCAAATGATTGAGAGAAGCAGGAAATTATTATATCTTCATTTTAAATTTGAGAAAACTGAGAATCACAGACATTTGGGTACATAAAATTATCAATTGATGTAAATTACATCTAAAACTCAGGATTTTCAGCCAGGTCTAGGCGGACTCTAACAGACTAATATTTAATAAAAGAGAATGTAGTGTGTAACATATTGTCTTCTTTCAATTTAATCCAACTTAAATAAGAGTTAGTGAATGTTTACTATGTTAAAGTACTGTACTGAGTCAAATAGTTGATAAGATAGATTCCAGTGTTAAGACAAGGTTAGAAGATATATGATATTATAAGCTATAAAAATAATCATAACAGGTAAGAAAACATTTTAATGGAGGACTGTGGTAAGAACCAGAATTCAGGGATCAAGGAGTGGAGGAGATATAAGGGCACTGAGACCTATGGTGTGGACTGTGGTTTGGACAGGTTAAGATTTGTGTTGGAGGAGATGTAGGGGATGTGAATACATGCCCACAAAAAAGCAGCATGCGAATGAAGAGTGACCTGAACACATTTGTGAATTGTGCATATAAGAAGAGCAAGGTGGGAGTGATTAAGAATGTACAGAATTGAGAACCTAAGAAAACAGGTGGAGGGGTTAACCAGGGAAAAGAAGAAATATACCTCAAATACTGAAGTGAAATAAACATGAAAAAAGTATGGTATTTTTCAATAAGAATAAAATGTTTGGAAGAATCGGGGCAGAATGTGATGAAATCTGTAACAGATAAAAAGATTGTCAGAAAACAGTAATCGCTAAGAATTTTTGGTGGATTGTTACTGAAGTCTGCCCATGTTCTCTAATTACATGTGGTGGCCTATGAACAGTACCCACCTGTGGGAAGGGTTACCTAATTACAGGGTGGTAAGACTTGGTAAGACTTGGGTGAAAAGCCTAAAATGTTAAGGTGGACAAAACTGGGCCCAAGAAGAAGGAGCACTGTAACCACTTTGCTTTACCATAGGATTCCAAAACAAGGTGAGCACACCTGCTTAGGATCTTCCTGCTTGTGGAAATGCTCCTGTTAGGAAAGTGAAAAGTTATGGCTAGGGAGGAAGGCAGACCAACCCTGCTGAGTTGGAATTAGACAGAGGCTTGCAACAATTGCAGGGATTGGATTTGATAATAAGCCTGCTTCCTGCCCAGCCCCAAAAAGGGAGAAAGGAGAAGGCCACCAGAACCACAGTCATCAGAGCCACCTGGAAGACAAAAGACTTGTCTTTCCTTACTTGTTCAATTTCTCTAAGTAGTGACACAACTGGGACAAAATCCCAGCAGCCCATCTCTAGGCCTATGTCCTGAATGCTATAATTTTTGCCATTGCAGGGTTGACATATATTTAGATTTTTAGTGAAGTACTATTTTATAAAAATCACAAAGGGTGGCTTAAGAATTGTTTTTATTATTTTCTAGTTTTTGTTTTCCTTATATATTATTTTTCTGGCTTCATCTCATACATAAAGGCATTAAGTGTAGGTTGGCATCTTGCTTTGGAACTTGCATTGTCTATTTGTAAATTCAGATGGTTACCAAAGTACGTGAAAATTGTACAAATCTTATTTTAATTGACTGTTTTCTTAATTCAGAAATGAGTTTCTTCAGTTTTATTTTTATTATGCTAAAATATCCAGCAAATTATCTCAACTCTGTCAGACACTCAGTTAATCATCTAATGTTTAATCTGCGCGTTAGCAGATAACCAAGTTTAATGCTTAATTTAGTGGACAGAATGCTAGACTCAGCCTCTGAGTCTTTTTAATCAGATATTTTAAAATGTAAGATGAAAACAGAGATTCAGAAAACATGTGCACATGCTTTTAGCCTTTTCATTGTTCCTGCTCCTTTTATTTGTTATTCTTTCTTCCTACAATTAAATAAAGCCAAAATAAGCAAAAGAGAATACAGAGATGCCATAAAACATAAGAAAACTAACTGCTCATTCCTCACTGGAATAAAAATGAAGACAATTATTATTTTACCTGATTAATTTATATAATGATTGCAAATTTACAAAAATAATTTTGAAGAGTTCCAAAATTAGATGTACTAATGAATTAAGGTAGGCATAGGCATCCGAAGAATAAATGCTAATATCCTAGATTTGGAGAGAACACATTTGTCTTTTGTGTATCGTATCTATAACTTTTTGGTAGATAATCCTCTTTTCTTACATTCATTGCAAATGATTACAGTGATTACAGCACTTTCCTTTAAAATATTACATTAGGGAAATTGACTCAGAATTAATATTATGTTACCTGCAGAGAAGAACAGATGTCTCAAATATTTGATGTTCTTATAACTACATTTTCAAAACCCTTGATCGTATCTTCATATATACAATATATATATATACATAAAATATATATGTTATGTATATGCAATTTATATGCATAAATTATATGTTTTATATATATATAATTTTTTTCCTGTAAATCATGGCTTTGGCTTGATGCAGTGGCTCACATCTATAATCTCAGTGGCTTGGGAGGCTGAGACTGGAGGAAAGCAGGTTCAAAGCTAGCCAGCATCAGCAACCGAGCAAGGCCCTCAGCAACTTAGCAAGACCCTGTCTCTAAATAAAATATGAAATAAAAGGGCTGGGGATCTGGCTCAGTGGTTAAGCACCCCTGGGTTCAATCCCTGGTACCTAAAAAAAACAACAAGCTAACTAAATGGTGGCTTGTGTTTGTCTTTGTGTTATGCTGGTTTTTAATTCTAATGTTATGAACTAACGAAATATTCATCTGTATCTTTGATATTATGCATGATTGTGAGAATACTTTCTAAATAAACTAACAAAATTTGGTTTTCAATGGCTTTGTATTCAAAAACCAATATATTTAATTTAGAAGTATAGCAAGTAAAATATTAGAAATCATACCAATCAAGTCTGATAGCCCTCATTTTTCAAATGATTTTGTGTGCTTATAATTCAATTATTACCCTTGAGAAATTTAAATAAGCTTGTTTCACTTAGAGATGCTATTATTATTATTATATCTATGATTGTTAGTTAACTTCATAGTGTATGATTGAGAAAAAACTACACAAACTTTGCTGGTAAATTGTTGATTTTCCCCCTGTTAAAAAGATTCCATTCTTTTGCTTTTGCTGATATAAAGTCTGCTACAATCCAAGAGAAAGACACCTGCTGCCTACTGACTTTCCACTGCCAGAACCTTTGAGGCATAATGTGGGCAACAGTAGGACACAGAGCTTTATTTGTTCTCTTCAGTAGGTTCAAATTATCTAAACACTAACATCAATGTTATACTCACATTTTAGTTTGATGAAGGGTAAAGGGCGAATACATATTATTGCTGAAGTAGACTTAATTTCGTATATAGAAACTTTCACCTAAACAATTTTGCTTCAAAATGTTTCTATTTTAATTTTTTCAGGTATTAATTTTCTTTTATTCATTAACCCTCTGATCATCCAAAATTTTGTCATATTTCTTTACAATTGACTAAGAATAGAGTTTCCTTTTGAAGACAGACATTTATCCATTATCCTAAACAAACTATCATTCATGCTAAACTCACCCCTGAGCCAGAAGCACTGATCTACATTGCTGTAAACACTATGGGAATATTCATTAAAATAAATCAAATCTGTCCATGTGCAGTGACACTTTGACAGATTAGAAATGCACTATTTAAGGATATGATTCAGAGATGACAAAATGTTTCCCCAATTAAGTAACATTTTAGATTTGTAATTGAAACAAACTTTAAAGCGGGTGTTTCCTTTATGATAGAAAATATGATATTCTACTTATGCAGCCAAGCCTCTTGCTGCAGCACAATGGGGTGCAACAACACAAAACAATTCCTAGATTTTACTTGACACTATTCTGATAGACTCCAATCTTCTGAATCTGAACAAGGAATTTGATAAGTTTATTTGGTGGTGCTTGGAATAGTTCCTTTGCCTGATGTCTTGTACCTTTGTCTCATGACCCTTGTGTTTGCTTATACCCCTTATCTTTGAGCATGTACAGTGGAAATAAGACATTATTTAGCTTTTGAGTATTTGTTTATAACGTACGTAGTCTCCTTGCTGCTGTTTCAGCTTTATCTTTCAATAAACTCAGCTTTACCTGAGTTTCTGATCCTGTTTGTCTCTCTTAATTAAGAGTATGTCCCTCCCTACTTTAAAGATCACAGAAGACCTCTTGGACCTGGTTAAGTTTGCAAAATCCCTTGCAGAGCTGAGAGGATGAAGTAGGAATCTACCCTTATAGAAACTTTATAGACGCAAAAGTCTAAGGTGAAAACACGAAAGAGTCACCCCAGAGGCATGGATTCAGCATGGATTCAAATTGAGGAATTGTGTGCATAATTGGTCTGGTTTACAAAAGGAATCTCTTCTCAGTTCTTAATTTTGAAAGGCCTTCAGTAACAAACCATGGAGTTTGAATTTTGTGAGTTGAGAACCAGAGAAAAATATGAAGTAAGGGCATCAACTCAAGCCCAAATACTACAGGGGAGACTTGTTTTGTGGTGGTGGTGGTGGAGTGGTACTGGGGATTAAACTCAGGAGCACTGGACCACTGAGCCACATGCTGGCCCTATTTTGTATTTTATTTGCAGACAGGGTCTCACTAAGTTGCTTAGCATCTCGCTTTTGCTGAGACTGGCTTTGAACCTAGGATCCTCCAGCCTCAGCTTCCTGAGCAGCTGGGATTACAGGTTTGCGCCACTGTGCCCAGCCACAGGGGAGACTTTTATACTAATATCAGAGTAAATTATAGTACTATGTGAGACAGTTAGATGTGTGGCATCTTTTTGACAGAAAAACCATTAGGTCATTAGGGGATTTACTAAGGTAAGGAGAAGAGCCCATGCACAACTTGATCAAAGTTTTGAATGTAGCTAGCAGAGTCAGTGACAGGTTAGGTTGGAGGATGATTTCTGTTTTCACCACCCGAAAAAAAACCATTCAATGAGGCATATAAAGATGAAGTTAATATGTGGACTGAGCTAGCAAGAGAGAATAGACTTTTTTAAGTGGGAAGAAATAACATAGAAGTAACTAAATTTACATCTCTACAATTTTGATTTGTATCCCACCAATGAAACACACATCAAGTCACTCTAAAAACAATTTCTGTGTAAGGAGAAGAAGAGTAAAAACATCAACTTCCTGATGTATGCCCTAATGTGCATAAGAGAAGTACAACTGAATAATCATGTTTCCTTCAGTTGTCTTTCTGTTTGAATGCCACCTGATACACTTGGCTTGGCATATGTGACAGGCTTAGGAAAAGGGCTAAAATGAATGAAAGCCATGCCCCGATTTCAATGCTGGTTGGTTCTGTTCATAAACACATATTATTTATATTTTTACAGAAGTGGAAAAGAAGAAGCAAGCCCAGTGAAAAGGAATTTTTTGTAAAAGCAGTTTTAAGGTTTGTGTGAGTTTACCTCCCTAAAATGGGGGGCAGTAGGATTACCTGGTATAGTCACTGCCTGATCTTTATAAATAGCCCACTGGACTGTAATACAGCTGGAGTGCATTTTTCAATATCTAAATGACACTGACTTCACTGCATCTATTACGTGCCCTTTCTCTGTGTGCTTCTTATCTAATCTAGTTTTCATAGTAGTTAAAAAATGGCCATGCTATTTCATTATTTCTAAAATAGAAGCTGATCTTTTCCTTAATAAGGAGAATGAAAAAGTGGACATTCAAAGAAGCTACTTTCAAAGAATCCATAAGTTTGTTAAAAATAAGAAAACTGATATATGAATAAAATGTCTCAGAAGTAGTAACATGTCATCATTTAGAAATCACAAAAACAATATAATTAAAATGAGATGCGGTCCTTATATTTATCAAGAACATTTGTGTCTATTACAGGATGAAAAGTGAATATAAGTCCAACACAAAATTGCATTAAGAAAAACTACACAGAGTATGGAAAAAAGTTATTATAATAAAGTTCTTATTCGGTTCTGATAATACAATAATTTGTGACTCAGTTGGGCCCTTGTATTTTTCCTTCCTAACCAGTTGTGTTCTTATTTTGCCTGCATGAAATTCACTAATTTTTTTTCTTATAACTGTCTTATTATTGCCTCACAGCATTTTATAAATAAGAAAAAAAAAACATAAGCAGACTCAGTAATTTCATGGCTATTAAACACTCCAAACTGTTCTGTCTAAAAAAATGGAGTTATCAACTATATTAATATTGCCAAACTGTTGAAGCCAATTTCTGTGTATTTTTTGCTCCAAGAGATTTAGCAGACAGGATGCTTGGTTAGTAGCTGGATCTGACTGGTCAATTGGATTCATTCCTCACTGCAGAGGGAAAAAGACTGATAGTACTATAATGATATTAATTTTAAATATCCCAGTACGTTTCCCTAGTGAGTGTAGTGAGCGCATCAAGGGCAGTTAAGAGCTCAGTTTTTGGACAGAGAGTCCTATTAGTCTTGCATCTGCCATCTAAATAGCTGTTTGATGTTTGACATGCCTCTCTAACCTCTGTAAGTCTCAACTGCTCATATGTGATTAAATGAGGTAAATTTGAACAATGTTTGTGGTGAATAATGATCATTAAATGGCAGACATTTCTCAAAGGGAAGTTTTATAACTGCCCCTACCTTTTCATTATTCATTAGCAGACATCTCTTGCTTTTGAAAATAATTTAAATTGTCATTGCACAGGTGGATAACATTGGCACAAAATCATCATAATTTTCACCTGTTTTCTCCATAGACACCAAGCCTTAATAAGTCTCTACTCATCTTTATCCAATTGTCTAAGACAATGACTTCTGACTTAGTTTTCTTTTTTTCCACAAGTCCTAGAAAACCTTCGCAATAATTTTGTGGTTTCATTTTGAAATTCGTTCAGTTCTATTGTTTTTAATTTTAAAAAGTCCTACATATGCATGATTCTCAAATCCCTTTGTTATATCAATAAATATGGGATTTCATGAGTCTTTTTAGGTAAGTGAAATCCAACCCTCAATATAAATATATCCATTAGACTATAAATTTCTTTAATTTGTACTTTAGGGTAATCAAATAAAATGTATTTTAACTTTCAGCTCGGTCTATTATGGTAAGAAGCCAGGACTGGATGTTTTTGATGACTGTCAGATCTTTTGGTATATAAAAGAATATGTGAACAAGATGTGGAGAATATATGGAAAAGATGTGGGAAATAAGTAGAAAAACATTAAAATGTTTGATATACACACAGATTCATCTTGGGCTTGGTTAGGAGTTTGTCTTTGAACAGATTAGTCTTGCTAACATTTTCTGTCTCAAGAATCAGCTCTGTTCTGTCCTGTTAGTAGTAGTTGACCTTCCACGTTTCAAGTCTAATTATGAGGTACAATGGAATCAAGAAATTTGTCTTTAGATAATCTAAATTCCAGGATCAAATGCACATAGCATTCATTTTGAAACCAAAATATCTTTTCCCCTGTTAACCTAATAGTGTTTCAATTTTCTTTCATTTATTCATTTAATTTATTTAAAATTAGTAAGCACCTACTGTATAAATTCTGATAACATTAATTATGTTTATAAAGGAATCATTGCTTAGTGAAGAGACCGCTATGAAAACATATATTTGGTTCACAGTATAGCAAATTAAATACCAAAGAGATGTATATTAGAGAAACCAGGGACTATTGAACCGTGGACTATTTAGGAAGGCTAGAGGGAATGTAGGATCTAAGCAATGTTATCTGAAGGTAGATGAGGCCTGGTTTGAATTTCATAGGATGTAGCTAGTTTACAAGAGACGAGTACATCCCAGATAGAAGAAATTGAGCAAAAACCACAGGAGTGAGAAACCTCATTGTGGGTAAATGCTTCAGCATTTATTTACCAGATGTAACTTTGGGAAAGTTAATTAACTTCCTTTGTCTTAAATTTTCTCATCTGTGAAATGTAAATGATCGCATAGGGTCCTTGTGAAAATTAAATGAGATAATTCATGTAAACTCTTTGGCTTTGTAATGAATAATAAAACCCTAATGCTTTCGTACACTTAGATTGTGCCTAGTACTCTACCCAGAGCTCTGCAAGATTATCCCGTCTCACACCAGTCTTCACGCTTTGTCACTGGATAAATATTAATTTGTATTATACACAGAAGCAACATTTAAGCAAAGATGCTATCCAATAACTGTGTTCTTAGAGACAATAATTAGAAGTGAACTACACATGCCATAGGCAAATTTTATTAGCAAATTTGAATAATGCAAGTGTTGAACCATGATGATAACATGAAATTTTTATTTTCTGTTTTAAAATCATGGTTTATGGTTTTATTTTAAAATATAAATACATTATATTAAAGTACATTATATTAAAATATAAATGCATT
Organism: Glaucomys volans; assembly: GCA_020662805.1. Lineage (NCBI taxonomy): Eukaryota > Metazoa > Chordata > Mammalia > Rodentia > Sciuridae > Glaucomys > Glaucomys volans. The sequence goes on from JAJEJO010000232.1 coordinate 556,514, forward strand.
TACATTTTAAATGTATTCCATCTACAATCTGTGATCTTCACATTTTCTTTGACAAACTGAAACAAGTTTGTCAGCAAATATATTAGGAAATAACATATTAAAAACTAAACAAAAGAACATTCCTTAATTAAACTAAGGAATATTTTCCTGCCTCAGTTATGACAGCACTGACAAATAAAAAATTAGGCTTGTGGAATATCATTTCTGACGGTTCTGTCTCTTTGCAGGTAACATTTCATTATTGTTATTCTACATAGTGTATACTCTAAATGGCGTTTTTAATGAAACAGCATAGAACATTTTCTGGGATTCTAGGTAGGTCGCTAGCTTGTAATTCCCAAGTGCTGTTCTATGTATGTTTTAAAATTGCTAAGGAGCAGTCTTTTCTAGTCATCTAAAATTCACCTACTCTCCCACGAGTGCTTATCTATAAAATAGTAATTGCTGTGCGAATTCATCTTCCAGTTCTTTAGCACTCTCAGGTGGATGGTTTTTCAACTGACCTACAACCATTAAGCCTGCTTAAGTAGTCCCCAACTATTCAGTCCCTGTTTTAATTGTCATGGCTAAGCATTCGCCAGTTTGAAAGTACTACCATAAGTGGACAGAATGCAGGTTAGCAAGCATGACTGCCGTGTAGTGCGACCAGGTGGAAATAACTGTGAATACATGAAGGTTCAATGATAAATGATGCATAGAACAAAAAACAGGGTCATAATTAAATGTAATCTGAACTTGAGAAAGATGTACATTTCTTTTGTGTTTAATAGTGCCTGGGAAAATTACATGTAGAAATGGATCTTATCACTGCTAATCAAAGCTCATGTTTAAATTGACTGTTGAATGCCAGATATTGGAAATTGGAAAAAGTTCAAAAGGAAAGGACATAAAATAGTTATGACTAGAAAATGCTGACTTTAAAGAAGCCTAAAGGAATGTGGACTATTAGGTTCTGAGAGAAGAATCAGTGTAAGATGAAAAAAAAAATGCTTTTAAGGAGCTCTTTTAATGTCCTTGTGGCTAGTGGAGGAAAATGGGCTTTGGAGATCGTGGACCATACTGAAAATACTGGCTCTGCACTTACTAGCTGTGTGATACTGGGTGACAGTTTCTAAGTCCCTCAGTCTGTTATTTACAAAATGAGAAAAACACTGTGTATGTCATGAGGTTCTTGTAAAGATTAAGTGAAATACTGTACATGAATTAACTTATACAGTTTTTGGTAATTGATAGCTAATTGTATTAATAATCATTAATTAAAAGTTATTCCTACAAAGTATGTTAATTGGCTGAATCCTTCTAAATGACTTCAAACAAATACTTTATTCAAATTAGACATCTAGAACTGTTTACTTTGATCTATTTCACTATTAGTGAATAATTGGGAAAAATTAAAAGACATTGGCATTCTGAGTATTCATTGCTCTATGCTAGAACCTGAGAACCTGAACTTTATTAAATACTTCATAAGTATTTGTGGAATAAATAAAAATGTTGTATGATTTGTAGGATTTGAAAGTGGATGAGTTTAAGAAAGAGATTGTTATGGTGAGTTTTCATTATGATTATGGTTTGATTTTCATTCAAAATTTTGAATTATTCCATTAAAAATATTGCTTGTGATTTTCTTTTTTGGTTTTGTTTTGTTAAAATAATAACACATTTTTCCATATGTCACTTGAAAAAAATGACAAGGGGACCACTTGTTGCCATTTGGCACATTGTGAATGTGTCTTTTTTTTTTTTTTACATAATAGATTAACTAAGAGAAAGGAGCAATTTTCCAATCTTTGTCTTTGAAAATTACAGTGATGTGAATGAATAGTACTGACTGCCTGGCAAGATGGAGATTTTTCTTTACATGTATGTCAGCTTTCTTGACCCCAACACAATCCACATTTGAAGATCTTTTATCTTTCCCTTTTTTTCTCTCTGTTCCCCACTTCTTTTTTTCTTCTTTTTGTCCCTTCAACCACATTTATAATTTGATATGAGTGGATATAGGAAGTGGTTTTCAGATGCATGTGGATGAAATTCTAGGTCACCTCTTTCTAGATTTTAATTGTTTCCTCTATAAAATGGTGATAATGCCTACCCAGAATTTTGTGAGCGTTTCAAAATCTGTATTTCAGAATAACTTGCACATGGAGGTTGTTCATTAAATCATACTACTTTTTCCTTACTTTTTTTTTTTTTTTTTTTTTTCTGATGGCATTTCCCCATAGTTAAAACATATTAGGTTGTTCAGATGAACAACCAGACCTACCCAAATGAATGGTAAGAGAATATATCATGCTGTAAAAAAAATTTTGTAATAATATAAACATTGCATATTTTTAAAGGCCTAATCTATTATTCTAAATCAAAATAAAGAAAAAAATTCATCAAGGAATCTTGGAAAGAAGCAGATAATTCATTCCTGACAGTTATCATCCTATTAAATTTTATTGACACTTGACTATTACCTGAGTTTTGGTAAAGTTATTCATGCATTTTTTTCATCCAATAAATATTTATTAACAGCTTACTGTGTGCCAGGCATTGTGAAAAGACTAAACATTATGTGTAAACAAAATTGCACTAAAGTCCAATCCCTTCCAAAACTGGTTTGTTGACTTAACATTTGAAGCTTTGAACATTAGAATATTACTCTATAGAAGTAATAAAAATGCTTCTAACCTAACTTGCTATAAACAGAATTTGTAATCCCTTAACATCTTTCATTAACCAAGGCCTATGTATTCTTGGATCCCACAATGATTCTGTATGCCCTGGAATGGGGAATTTCTCTCCTCTTTAAAGGCATAGGTATTGGGAGACCTTACCAGCCCTCAAGAGTAAGGATTTATCATCCTATTTCGCTAATCACTGCGTAAACCTTATCAATTTTTACCTTAAAATTTCTGATTAGTTACCCATTATAACCCTGCACAATTTTGTTTAATTCAACATTAACAATAAAATAAAAGGAGAACCAGACTATGAAAGGTCAATGCCACATTTATTGTCCTACCCTACCCTCTGGGTGCCCACAGGAATTTAATTTGCCTTTTTTCATGATAGCTCTTTCTTGCAACTGCCTTTGGCTATTAGATTTTCAATCAGCTTATTTCTACCCAGCAGAAGCAGACGGGAAGAGCTGGCTTCAGCGTTGGTTTCTCTATTGTCTGTATTAGAATGTTGTCAGTAACTTATTACAGGATCTTATTGGATGGTCTTTGTCCTGCTGTATCACTTTCCAGCAGAGGTGCAGGTAATAAAAATCTCTATGACTAGCACCTTGGATTTAGATAGTTCAATTAGTTGTTCAGGAAGTCTATCAAAAATGTGACTCCAGGTCCCTGAACTCCAGCATTTTCATTATTAGAGTGAAATGTTAGTGACAAATGAGGTATGATGGTCTAGACACCTCATCAGCCCGCTGACTTGCAGCCTGGAGTAAAGGGGCAGTTCTAAAAATATCAAGGTCTTGGTGGGTTCTCAAGGTGTGACTCGGTCCCAAAGACCATGAAAAATAGGGAGCATCTTACATTTGGGAACAATAATAAATGTTCATAGGTCTCTGAAATTCCAAACCATCAAAGTTAAGTATGCATTTATGCATTTCTGAATGCATTAAGACGTTATGGTCCAAGATGAGTTTTCTTATTGGATAGAACGATAAACAATGGGATTATTTTAAGAAATGACAGCAGTTTAAGTACAATGATAGGCACGCTCATCTAATTATTTCTAAATTTTTTTTAAAATTTCTTATAGTGAGTAATAAATAATGATATTTGCTATTTTGATAAATTTTATAAAATTTAATGTGTATGGACAGGCATTACTAAGTAAAGTTTGTGCAAATATGTTTGTGACTCATATATATATCTATGAGTGATTATTCATGGCCCTGGTTCTGCTTCTGCTCTAGAGGGGCATTTTAGTAATGTGTAGGGTATTTTTTCATTGTTACAATGTGAAGGATCCTGTTAGCATTTATTGAGTTGAAATACCAGATAATCTGCAAATAAAGATTTGTTCTCCTTTCAGACAATGTCCCTATTTTTCTGTGTCAGCCCCCACTCAGTAGCAAGAAAATCCATTTTATCATCTGAACCTTGATCCTAATTCCACTTTACACGTAAACCTATCATGTATTTTGTATGGGTTAAATACAAACTGAATTTTCCAGTTACAACTATTTTCTAAAGTTGGAGAAAATGGTGTTTCTTTTGTTTACAAGTCTGTCGGTAGCAGTTGACTGTTTTGTAGAATGGCATTTACTAGTAGTATGACAGTCATTGTTTTGAGTCACCAATTCAATATACTATGTCATTGTCTTTGTAGCCCTTGAATTTGTGGTGATTACACATACATTTAAAAACATATGACTTTTTCATTTTACAACACACACAATTGAAAATTTAATACTTATTTTGAAGTTACTTTTCTCTTATTCTGTACTTAACCGAAATATATATAAATATATATATGTACATATACATATATACACACACCAGGAATTGAATTTAGGGACACTCCACCACTGAGTCACATCCCCAAACCTATTTTGTATTTTATTTAGAGATAGGGTTTCACTGAGTTGCTAGTGAATCGCTTTTGCTGAGGTTGACTTTGAACTCAACATCCTTCTGCCTCAGCCTCCAGAGTCGCTGGTATTATAGGCATGCACCACCATGCCCAGCAAGGGTTATATTTTTGATCAGCCAAGCCATGTCTATAAATTACAATTCAAATAACAAAGAAAAAAATTAAGAGCATGTTATAAAGAGGATCATTCTTCTAGATTTGGGAATGATTGATTTTTATGTTTAGAATGTCAGGCTGGTTGAGTTTACAACCAAGCACAAATACTACAAGTATCAAAATGATGTGCATAATCTTTGGTGGAAATATGTGAATACCGAAGAATATCCCCTGGCAAGTTCAAATCTGATTACAAAATTTTGAATTGAAGGCCTGAAAATAAATGCTGAAGTTAGCGAAAGGGATTCTCTATTAGTCAGTTTTTGATTGCTAGGGCAGATACCTGAAAAAAATCAATTTAGAGGAGGACATATTTATTTTGGATCATGGCTTCAAAGGTTTTAGTTCATGATTGACTAGCTCCATTGTTTCTGGGCCTGTGGTGAGGCAGAACATCCTGTCTCAAGCTCTGAAAGAGCAGAATTGCTCATCTCATGGAAACCAGGAAGGTGACAGAGGGAGAATGAAGAAAAGGCTGGGGAGAAGACATACCCATGCCCCCAGTAACATTTCTTCCAATTAGACTCCATTGCATATGATTTCCACCACCTCCCAATAATGTCATTAAATGTGAATCACCTAGTGGATTAATTCACTGATGAAGTCAGAGCCATCATGATCCAATCACTTCCCCAAATTCCCACCTCTGAACATTGCTGCATTGGGGACCAAGTTTTAAACACATGAGTCTTTAGGGCGCACTTCACAATTCAACCATTACAGATTCTTTTTAAATAATTCAACTAGAAATATCTTAAAAGCCTCATTATACGAGACACCTTGCTAAAAAATGGAGTGACAAAGACAAATATGAAATAATTTGCTTCTCTAGAGAGTTTAAACAGTCTAGTGGAAGAAAGAGAAAGTATCTGTAGAATGTTAATGCAATGTTAATGTCCAGTCGAATTATTTTTAAGGTTCTGTAAAAGAAAAAGAGAAGTTTCAAGTGGGCCTGATTTAAGACATAGTTTGAAAATTATGCCAGGACTCATGCTAAATATTGTGATTGACGAGGATATGAACAAAGGGACAAAAATACTATTTAAAGCAGGCAAGTATCAGCAAGAAAAATTACCTCACATGTTTCTGTTTTGAAGAAGGACATTGTGTTGTTATGGAAAGTACTTGATGATCCAATATGAATCTCTTGGTAAAAAAAAAAAAGAAAAAAAAAGGATGCATTCAGAAAGAAAAAAAAATCAAAATTCCTCTGCATAACTGAAAAAAAGATAATTTGTAATTATAGGGGGATTCCTAGAGAGAAAACAAAAGAGGGTATGCAAATGATAAACTTTAATGTTGGTTTGGGCAATAGTGAGAGATAAAAAGATACAGGAAGTAAAATACAATAAATTTAAGACTTGATCATAGAATTGGGAAGGAAAATGCCCATGAAAATAAAACACTGTGAGAGTCCACAGAGTCTATGAAAATTCTGGACTTCTCACAGTTTGTATGAAGGAAATGGAATTAGTTTTACTTAAATTTTAAAAGGAAAAATTTTTGAATAAATTGAATGATTTAGAATATTTAGGAAGTCAACATAGTCCTTGAGTAGCAGGCTTTGAAACAGTTCTTCAATGTCATGGATGACTTTCTCTTTCCCCCAAACAGTCATGGATTAATGTTCTTTGGAAATGAAAAATGTGCTTCAGTTTCATGGCAATACAATTGTTTCGCTTTCTATACTTATCTCTTCATTAGATGATAGAATCTTATTTGTAGATGAGTACTGATTTATGGACTACATCTTTTTTGTAGCACTACTCTGAAATTGGGCAGCATGGCTCCATATGTTGTTATGAAATTGTGAAAGACATGGAACCTCTCTGTCACTCATTTTTTCTCATCTGCAATAAAAATAATATCTCATATTTTGCAGAAATTATGACATAGATTGTCATAATATTGATTCTCTAAATATTTTGTAGCAACAGAATCCCTGATTTTCAGATGAGTACCTGGAATAAAGTGTAGCTTTCTGAGACTTCTTTGTAACTAGTTGTTGGCATACAGCTTCTGTTGGACCAGTATCCTTTAGGAGTAATGTTTGTGCAACACCTGAAGTGAGCCCTCCAGTTATTCTTCTTGTCCAAAATGAATGAAGATATGATGCCTGGTGCCTCTTGGGTCATGAGATTAGAACTCACTTGCTGAGGCTAGTTCTGTGGAATAGAGTGAGGTTGACCCTTGTATATCATGGGCCATTATAGCACCCTGAAAGAGGCTTACCTGCAGCCTCCTTTTAAAATGGAGGAAAAATAACATTGTATCTTATTTAAGTTACAGTGGGTGTTCTGTCACATACAGAATATTCAAATTTTAGTGGATGAATGTATAAGTGACAAAAGATGTGTAACACAGTAGTTGACACACAGAAAGCACTCAGTAAACAATGATTAAGTTTGTTCAAGTTATCATGACTTTGTTCAGTAAATATGTAATGACAACCTTCTCTGTGCTACTGTGTTTAGTATTGATTTTACAGAGGTGATTAAGCTAAATCATCAGCATATAAGAAGTAAGTGTCTTGAAGTTACAAAGTAAGGCTAAGTCAATAACAGTTTTTCAGATGAACAGAGTATCATGTGGCTGAAATCGAAGTATCATGTAGTAGCTTCCTGGTATTGACTAGGAAAATTTCTACTTCAAAATACTATTAAGTGGTAACCCTACCATTAGAGTTTTCAACTATTTCTAAGTTGATGCATTTATTCTTATATTATCAGTAAATAAAAAGCTGTTTATTTATTTTTAACATTCTATAGTTAATTCAAAATGAAGAATATGTTCAAGTCCTTCAGAGACTTGTTAAAGGCAATTTGTTCTTTATTGCTTACTGAAGTAAATTTACTAAGCTGTCTTACTGGTTAGTTTGGTATATTTTAACTGAGTTCTTATGTTTTCAGTTTCTTGTTGTTTGTTAACTAAGACCTACTATAATTTCTTACAGACCACTCCCAGGTCCTTGCCCTCTGGGCCCCTCAATTTCAGCAGTAGAAAAACTCCCTCCCACGTTACAAGAAATGAGAACTTTCAACCCTGCCATTGCAAAGAGATGGAATCTGTCAATATCCTGAAAGAGCATAGACTTCTGAATGTGTTGCATTCCTTTAGTGAATTCAAATGTGACAAAGTTTAAATGTTTGCGATCTAGCAGTTGCTCATGGATAGAGGAATGCTGATATTTCAAACACAGAACTGAGTTGTTAATGACATTTTGGATTTGCTTTTGACTCTATTTTTGTCTGAAAAATTTAGGATACATTTTCCACATTTTTGTTTTCACAATTTTTATATATAAAAGAGCATAACTCATCAGAATAAGGTTATCTCATCTTACTTATGACAATTATTTCAATACTTAGCAAGACCTCTGTCTGAATAGGCTGCAACCAAATATATACATATATGCGTACATACATACATAAAATATTCATATAGATAGATTTGATTCAATCCATGGTAAAAATTCTTTTTAATAAGTTACTAGATTTAGGTCTTAGATAGTCTACTAAAATGTCAGTAAATTGAATTTTTAGTTATATTGAAATTGTTGACTTTTCTCAGTTTGTGTAATCTGAGCAAGAGATATTAAGAAATAAGTGCATTTGTGAGGAAACTATACAAAATGAAAAATTTTAATGGTGTTCTACCTGTATTTTCTGTCATTAGATATCTTAGCAGAATCAAATGAATCTTTTAAAAAATCTTCGACCGTTTATTCCCTATTAACATGGCAAACATGTAAATGACATAGTCATTAACATGGGTGAGTAGGGCATAACTCTGCATTTTCACATTGGTGAACTGAGTCACATTTGAATTCAGTAAGTGAATGCAACACATTTTCTTTCACTAGTCAAAAATCGAATAATGGTTTTTGTGATTGTTCCATGAAAATTAGATCCCTCAATTATGTTCTTCTACCTTGCCCTTTGACTTTCTACAAAGACGTTTATTCATTTAGCCAATTTCCTCACTGCAAAGAACAAGACAAAGGAAGTTTTGAGCTTTGACATGCCTGTGATATTATTAGCAGGAATACAGTGCATTAATGCAGTACTGCCTGGCCCTATAGCAGTTCTGTGCCCTGTCTTCGAAAGCTTTGAGATGTTATAATTATGAAATAAGGCATTGAGTGGTAAATTTGAATTGCATATTGTAGAGGAAAACTGAATGCTTTGGTGATACAAGTCCCTTACATCTCCACTCTGGTTATTCACCAAAGTATGATCTTTTTCATGATCATTTATTTCCACAATCTATTATAAATGAAAGCTTATTCAACTGTCTTAAAGCTTTATTTTATCCCCCAGCATTGGGACTTTCCTTTAATCTGACATTATAGTATCACATAGAAATCTGCTCCAGTGATTTGCACTCATGAGAAAATGCCGTTATACACATTGGGTCAGTTCATCCATGATTGCTCAGACAAAACAATTGGTCATTCAGTTTTTTTTCACTTTAAAGTTTAAAGATCCTGGGAATTCTTTTTCATACAATAAGCTGACAAATGTTGCTTCACATAGTGTCATATTATTATTTTTATTTCTAACCTAGTGTAACAATCTGAGCACAGTAATCTAAACATGTCCAGAGCAAACATTGAAATGAAACAAATCATAGGGTTTCTGCTATTTTTGGAGGAAAGAGATTCATGACTTAGCTTTTAAATTAAAAACTTCTCAAGGGACCACGTGGCATGGGTACCCAGAGCAGTGTCTTGGAATGCAGCAGAAATTTAATCAGCAATTGCTGAATGCAGTGGCAATGCGAATGATGAAAAGTTGAAGAAAAGAACAAGTAGAAAAGTTGTCTCCTTCCTTCTTTAAGAATATTCGAATATAACCTAAGAAAGTCTCATATACTTGTGCGCGCTGGAACTATTTTAGGGCAACACATCTAATGTATATGCAACACTGCAAAGAAGTCAGTCAGCTTCCCTGCTCCCTAAGGCCACTTGTATTTCACAGGCAAGATGAAGTTTTTCCAGCAAAAATTCTTGACAGCAGAACAAAGAAAATGTAAGCAATAATAACAGGAAATGAATGATCTTACATCCTAGAGGTAGGTTTGTAGAGCAGAACAGCAACTGACAGGTGTCTGTTAGAAAATTGATGTGTAATGAGCTGTAAAGCATATTTAACTCACTAACCCATTTAATTGAAAATACCATATGGACCTTGATGCTTTGTTTGACTCTGTTCTATTAATGAATTTTAAAGTAAATACATTATGTTTATACAGAAGATAAATGAAGCAAGTTTTTGAGTAATACAATAAATGACACTCTGGATCAAATATCTTCATAAAAAATCTTGAATATAACTGCATTGGAATTAATATGCAGTTGTCATTAAAGCAAAATATATTTGATTGTTTGAACAATTGAACTACAAGAAAATAGAGGCTTATGAAACAATAGCCAATTTTAAAAAGTTAACCTAAAAGATTATACAGTTAATCTATTCACATATATCCACAGAGCTGTTACCATGCTCCAGACATTACTATAACCTTGTTTCCAAAAAGATGAGAATCTACTGTAATTATGTGACAAATAACATAAATTGTTTTAAAAAATGCAATCCAAATAATTACCGAGTTTTAGCAAAATTAAAAAAAAAGGATTCTATTATCCCCTCCCAAATTAGTATTAGATTTACCGAAATTTGTACATTTATTTGAAAATATGTTATCATTTTCTAGATAAGTTATGAAGAAATCTGTTATTATTCATGAAAATATAAATTGAAAAATTCTCAAGATATGTAAAATCTGTCTTAAATATTCCAGTGACTATGACTTAGTAATGAAAACTTTGAGAATATTTTGCAAGAAAATATTTCTAAAACCAGAAAATATGTTCATATGGATGACTTTATAATAACAAAAGAGAGTTAATCTTGGAAAAAAATGATAAACAGATATAAAATACCATTAGAAAATTTGAAGAAATAATGCATAATGTACTTGTTTACATAGTGTTCTCTCGGAAAAAGGGTGATTATGAAAGTAAAGGAAACTGCCTTTGTTATGACTATGAATTAAGAAGGCTACAAAAGTTTAAATAGGACTTGCTATTAGCTATACCAAAACAATAACATATTTTATAGAAAATACATTTTAAAAAATTCAAAAATATTCTTAAGCGATTAAATTAATAATGGTGGGGGCTAGGTTAATTTTTGTTTTCCTTTTTACTTCATTTATTTTCTTATATACTTAAAGCATTTTTTTTTTTTTTTTTTTTTTTTTTTTTTGCAGTGCTGGGGATTGAACCCAGGGCCTTGTGCTTGCAAAGCAAGCACTTTACCAACTGAGCTAGATCCCCAGTCCTAAAGCATTTTTTTAAAAAACCCCTGAAAACATAGATAATTTCATAATAATTTGTCTTTTTAATTTTTTTACTTACCATATCCTAACTCTTCTTATCATGATATCATAATGAAAATATTTCCAAAGGAGATTTTTAACATGATTTCTCATTAAGTTGAACTTTTGACAAATACCACGACCATAGGTTCATATGAAGATTCTTTTTTCATTTATCTCCAAAGGTCTCTTATAAAATGATTTGTTAATACAAAATTCTACAATAGTTCAATAAATGAGTTACTTTTTTATTCTTCTCTTTTTGTAAAGCATAACATATTAAAACCAAAGCATTTCAAATTGTTTTATCAGTTACAGTTTTATCAAAGTTGTAAAAGTATAGGAAGTTGACAAATGCTACTGAAAGGCAGACAGTTTGGATGGTGTCTATGGACTTGCAGAGGAGAAAATCAGATCTGGTATTCCAATGTAGAGGAAGTGAAAGATATTGACTTAAGAAAAATGGTACAAATGAAAAGAGGTACACGAAAAGGGAAAGGGAGAAATGAAAGACAATGACATAAAATTGAACAAGTATTTATTACATAAGAAAAGTTTCCAAGACTTCTGGTAAGAGAACTAGCCAATTTTTGATACATCAACACTTCCTCCAGGGTGTAAGTACAGGAATATTGGTAATAGAAGTTTTTCTTCATTCTTCTAGTGGGAGAACACTATTTTATCATTTAATATATTTCTATCCTAAAAATAACTTTAATGCATGTGCTTTGGTGAATTAAGCAGTACAGAAATTCATAAATTAAAAAACTGATTCTTTGACTTCCAAGTTCACATTTCTGAGGTTTTGTACGTACTCTCTCAAGAATATTGTGTATTTTTATTAATTGTTCTTGTTAAACCAAATTATATCATATTGTACATTAATGTTCATGTATAAATATTTTTCAGAAAAATGTGCAGAAGATCTTTCCAAGTATGAATAGAATAAAATAAAAATACAAGAATTCCTAAACACTTTATTTGAATTTTTCTTCACTAATTATGTAGATTATTGTTAGCCCAAACATGTAATATAGTTTGCTGTTTTAAAGCACTTTTTTTTTTATCATTTTTGATTCATATAGAGCTATTTTGAACTGGGTAGGGCAGCCTATCTCTGTTTAAGAAATTAAAAAAATCATATTTAAATGGGTTAAAATACTACCCTTGGGAATATTGTTCAGGGATTTTTGAATATTGTGCACTAACAAACAGTTGTTTTTCTACAAGTAAATGTACTTACAAGTACATTTGTACATTACAAATGTACTACAAGTAAATTTACTTGTTTTTCTACAAGTAAATATATTAATGATTTAATGATTTATCTATATGATGTGTTTATTAACTAACAGTGCAGAAATATTGCAACTGAGGATAGATAAGAAATGAATATATACAAAGCACCACTTTAAATATAACCTAATACAAATGCAAAAAATACGTGGTAGATACTATTTTTCTAGAACCATCTTCTGAGTACAGGCCTCTACTATTCAAAAGGTGATGATAACACAGTCTGGGTATACAGCCAAAATAAATGAAAGCAGTGACTTGAACTGTTTGTAAAATTTGTACACTCAAGTTCACAGCATCATCATTAATGGTATCCAACTGGTAGAAACAACAAAAATGTTCACTGATGCATAAATGAACAAACAAAATGCAGTACATACATACAATGTGATAGCATTCAGAATTATAAATGAATGGAATTCTGATACTCTACAATGTCAATGAAGCATGAAGACATTATAATAAGTGATATAAACCAGTGGGAAAATGACAAATAATGATTCTACTTATATGAAATACCTAGAGCAATTAAAATCATGGAGACACAAAGTAGAAGTGTGGTTTCCAGAAACATCAGAGGGGGACTGGGATGAATCAGTGGAAGCAAGTAGTCAAGGAACCATCTCTGGAGTTGAGAAAACAGCTATAGAAAGCATTCCCCTGTTGAATGGGAAATGTTTCCTCTTGAACATTTAATCAGGAGGAATTGTATTATGTACCAGATGTGACTAACAGACCACAGTTGGACAAGTTGGGGAAAAGAAAAGGGAATGTTGGCTAAACCTGGGCCAGTTAAAAAGAATCAAGGAAAGTTCCACCTGTGACCTTTGACTATGTACACATCAAATAACTGTGCATATTACTATGTACAGTCAAAACTTAAGAACCACTTCTTTAGAAGATGCCAAGTGACTATTACTTTGGAATCATAATATCATAGGATATAGTGGCTGCTAAAATCAGAGAAACACAATGATTTGCTTGAAGACACAATAAAATTACTCAGGAGTCAGATCCCAAATTCTCAAATCAGATACTCTTTCCCACCTAACATAACAACCTGCTACTGCTGATTGGTTCTTAGTTGAGCATTCATAGGAATTAAAATTTAAGAATAGAAAAGAGAATAAAACTTTCTCTTTTGTTTTCAAAGTATGATACTTTATGAATTGTTAAATTCACTATTGAAAGTGATTAAAAATAAAAGCATTTTATTGCCACAGTAAAAAGACTTTTCAGTAATAAGTCAACCTCTAGCTCTGCATATGTATTGTTTTTGAGGGTGGTTCCCTAGTGTATATAAGAGAAATGCCATAACTCTAAATAGTGAATAGTATCTTACTGCCTGACTGTAGGTGTCCTCCAGTTCTTAGGATTGAGAACAAAAACCAAACTTAGTGGACATGCAAATTGTAATCATTTTTTTAGAACCTGGCTTTTGTTCAATCAGGTTAATACATAGGTGTTGATTAAATTGGTTTAAAATTTTGTATTAGTATAATATTGATTTGAAGTATTCTCAAAGAAAAAATTCAATAAATCATTCTGTGTACTTTGAAAAGCCATATTTTGAAATGTTGGGATGAATGGCTAAAATTTGTGCATGTGTCAAACTGTTTGGTAATTGCATAGTTCTTGTAAGACAGTTGGATGATCATGATCCATCAGAATTTGAACATGAGTAATGAAGAAGAAAAAATGAGTTCTTTGAAACATTCACTTAAAGATCTATCTTGTGCCTAAAGCTTAGAAACTTGACAGAAATGTGTCTCTTTACATGAAACTTAAAATCATCATTCCTGTCTTTAATATCCAATCAATCTGTACTTTAAGGTATTCGGGAGCTACTTTTGTATTTTAAAAAGAAACATTAGCCTTTCAGAATTGCTGTTTCTTGTAAAATTACAGTCTATTATAATAAAATTGTTCATATAATGAAGAGTAGTCACCACTTTCCATGGTGTTTCAAATGTAAGAAATATGGAAGATGGTCCAAGTATTTCTGCAGATTGCTTGTTTAATATACGACTAGTCCCTTAAAAATAAACATGGTCTCATGTTCTGAATTTAATATGAAGGTAGACTACTTTTTATTTCTTCTTGTTTGTAAACACTATTAAATGAGGATTTTCAATATAGTTATTAAAGTAGTAATTATGAATGTCCAAAATAAATTGCTTTCTGTATTAAACATCCATAGGATTCTTATTTTTCCAACCATAAATTAGATGATTCTTAATTACAAACTAAACTTACTCCATTTCAATGATAAAACAAAAAAATGTTTACAGGGACAGAAAGGTACAATTAAAATTAAAATTAACTCAATACCCAAAAATTACATAGTGCTATTAAGATATCCTTTTTGAGGTAGGGTTACAAAGCATAAAAAGATGGCTCCAAATGATATCCAGAAAGGCAGTTCATTCTGAAGACAATCCAAGATAAATTATTATACAGACTATTTGTATTTAGAACAGCCTAATCTAAAATAAAGTATTTCCATCTATAAATCTCTTATTCTTCCACCACTTCCTCTCTTCTTACCCTTTGCTTCCTACTTTCCACCATAGTTAGGAACCTGATTTTTAAAACTCTGCAGATCCTGAGTAATCCAAGGCTGACATTTTGCTGACCTACCAGGTTGGGTTCACTTACATCCTAGGACTGACTGACATTTTAAAATGCCATTAAAAGAAAAAAATAAAAAGGTTGCTGTTGGACTCCACAATCAGAATTCTGTGCAAATTAAATGCAAAAACAAAAGGAGAGAAGATTTATAGCCTGCACCACATGGATTTAACCAAATTAAAACTCCATGTCTCCTGTACTATTTCTAGGTAGATATTGCTCTGGTTATAGCAGTGTATTGTAATGATCAAAATCACAAATGTGGCAGGTACTTCTACCATTATTCACTGTATAACCTTGAAAAAGTTAGTTATCCTTACATGCTCCAATTTCCTTTATTTGTAAAATGGAGATAATAATTATACTGAAATTAAGGTGTGCTTCAAAATGTACACAAACTAAAAAAAAAAAATGTGCTTTGAATAGCCAAAGCAGTAAGTGCCATGTAAAAGTTAGCCTTCCTTTATTAAGCTCCTGATTCCAGAATAAACATTCAAGACAACAGAATTTGAAGAACAAAGTTTTAAGTTTCAGTTTGTCTCCCTACGTTTTGAGTCTGTATATATTAGCTAGGTATGATCCGGAGTAGTCAGAGGTGGACTGCAACTATAGCCAATGATTCTTAAGAATAAGAAGTTAGAAAACGAACTGGGAAAAATTGGATTGAAGCGCCTAAGATCCTTATTATTTATTTCAATTATAATAACAGGACTAAGGAGAACTGCAGCAAATAATTCTAAATTCCCAAAGGAGCAAGTTGAATGACACTGTAAATAAAAAACTAAGTATCTGCTTAAAAGCACAATTAGTTAAAAGCAAATGTTGGATAATTTTTGTCTTACTGAGAGCTTTGCTTCTCAGAAGGTTGAATATAGCTGCTGTTTTGGATCTTATTTCATCAAAGAAGCATGAACTGGCAAAGTGGAAGTGACAAGAAGCTGGGAAAAAATCTGATCATATTATTTTAGGTGCCATAAAGTAAAGGAAATGAATGCTTTGTATAGTCTGAAACCTCTCCAGATTTTAAGAAAATCTTCTGAACAAGGCAAATTCATGAGAAAGGTGTGTTCAAGTGCTGCAAATTCTGAAAAACAAAATCTTATTATAGCCTCACAGATATCCTAATGAGAAGAAAAAGCAAACAGACAACTTGTAAAGTAACACAGCTTTATAGAGAAAAAGTTTTCTGTTGGGCTTAAATTTTGTTGAAGAACTATGAAAAGGGAGAGAAAGCCCAAAATGAAGAATGAATTGAAATAAAGGAATGAAAGAGTAAAGCATGGGAAGAGAAGAAGGTGAAAAATATTGAGTACAAAGTAAGTTGTGTTTATACTATGGACATTCTAGAAAAATAAAATCAGGCTTACTACCTTAGTCATGAGTGACAGAAAATAGAGCCGTTCAACTTGTATTTTACTTCCATGTTGCCTATTTACAAAAAACAAACAAGCAAACAAACAACTAAGAAATACAGTAAATATGGATAGAGCTGGAATGAAAACATGAGAGAAAAGGGGAAAGGGAGTATAAATTAAATAACCTTTCATTTCTGCTCCCAAAGTTATTATCCTCCACAGAATGTAAAAACTGTGTACAGGCATGAAAACTAAAGCAGTATTTGTAGTGCTATAGATACTTGTATAATATCATGGAGGCATAGAATAAATGATATGTAATGTTACAGGAGCATGAAATTTCAGGATCAGAAGGAACCTTACAGATCACTGTGACATCTGAGTGTCAAGTATTTTAACACTTGAGTCTCCTGTGTTCTTCTTGCCAACAAATTAATAGAAACAAACAATATTAATCTTCAAAAAGGAGAAGAAGTAGGTCTATCATCCATAGATCTTGATATTAATCCTTAGGAAAATGGAAAAAAGAAGAGAAATGGGTTAGTGAAATCCCATAGTGGTTTGTGAATGAAGACAAAAACTGGAAATCTCTACGAGTCTTTGGGAGAATAAAATCATTTTTAGCATTACTATAGTTTCATAATGTGACTAAAAATGCTCGGATATTATGAAAAGTACTGTAGCCACAGTATGTGTCCACTGAACTAAATTATTTAAATGCCTGCTATTTTACTTTTGTATACAAGACAGAGAAATATGTGTAATGAATGATTGCAGTGTTTATGAAATTTAGTCAGTTGAAGAACTACCAAAGGAACAAACTGAAAGACTATCTTTCATGATGTGGCTAGGCTCAGTACTTGCTGAGATATCTAGTTAATTTGTAGGGGAAAGGAAGTTATATCCCAACTTCATACATATCTAAAGGAATTGATAGATCACTTAAGGCACTTCGTTATTTTTTATTTGTTCTTTTTAAATATACTGACAGTATATTTTGACATATTTAAGCAAACATGGAGTATATCTTATTCTAATCGGGATCCCAGTCTTCTTGTTATACATGATGTGGAGATTCATTGTGGTATATTCATATATGTACATAGGAAAGTAGTGTCAGATTCGTTCTACTCTTTCCAATTCCTATCTCCCCTCCCATCTCTTAATGCCCTTTTGTCTAATTCACTAAACTTCTATTTTTCCCTTGCCATTATTAAAGCAAAAAAGTGAATAGAATATCTATTTGCTAACAAACCTTATATTGTTTTTCTAGCCCTTTTCACCCCAATCCATTTCTCTGTTGGACATGCCTGATTGCCTCACAGATTGTTCAAACTCAGCACTCCAAATATGAGCTGGTGGATGTGCCTTCCTATTCTCTTCCTCTTCCTGGGAATCCATGATGGTGAACAGAAACATCACATACATTTTTAAATCAGAATTCTGAAAGTCATTCTTGACTCTTTAGAATGTATTGCCTAAGTCATACTAGTTATAAGGAACTGTGTCAGTGCAGAGATTTGATCACAATTCCATTTTAGTAATGTTTCTTTTTCGGTAATTAAACAGAACAGTGGATTCATTTTCCTGAGTTTCTTAGGGAGAAACCAGTACAAGTAAAAATTTGGTTTCCACTATAAAAACACATTTATTCCTTTATTAAATGCATATTTTAACATATTCCATAAATAAAGTAACAAGAATTTAATTTTCTCTAACATAAGGTGCACATATTACCTGATGTTAGGAAAGGCATATACCTTCATGCTATAGCATTTCATATAGGTAGCTTTGGATGTGAAAGTAAATAGATGGGAGTCTGAATTCTAATTTTAATCTCACTATTTACTCATAGACAAGTTACCTTTATTAAGCAAACAGGAATAATAATATGATATTTAGTCAAGTTATATAAGTAGTTCATCTAGTGCATTTCCTAGCACAAACATATTCAACAAATATAAATCACTTCTTCCCCTTTTCTCCCTTTTCTAGAAAAATTACAATCATTTCTAACTAGAAGATCAAAGAATGTGTCATTGAAAGCAAAGTACTTGACTTTTTCCTATAAAAATGATTAGTATTAGAATAGGAAGAGACAAAGGTAAGACTGTTATTGCAAGTACAAGGAATGGTTCAAGTAAAAATGTGTAATTGGTAAAGGACAGAGTTCAGGTAATAGTTAAGTATCATTTGGATGAAACCTGGGATATACTTATTCCAATAGGATATATGATTGAAAAAGAGGAAATGGTGTTGGTGTTTGTTTTCAATATATTAGACCTAACAATGCTAGCATATAGTAAATCTTGACAAAATATTTGTAGAATGAAAGAAGGAAGAAAATATTACAGGACAAATATTAATTATTCTGAAAAGGCTTTGCCCACAGAATCACTTAAGTTTTAAGAAATTATACCTATAACCTATTTTTATTAGATTTTGACTGTTCAAATGATAAGTAATTGGGTAAGAAAATTTGGGGGAAAGCTGTAGAATAAAAAAAGTTACTACATCCCATGAAGTATAACACACTTAAAACTCTTATTTGTAGACCCAAATATCAGCAATTTCAAATGGTTCTTTGTAATCAACTCTTAACTGCCCTTGCAATGTCAATTTATCAGGCAAATTAGACATATGATCCCTTTCTCTCCTTGTCCAATGTGTAATTTGTCTTCAATTTAACATTACCAGCAACAGAAATTGTGTATAATGTTTATGGTGTGATTTGTGGAAGATTTAAAATATATTAAGTAACCGTTGAGTCATATTTTAGTAAGACATTTGAAGTCATTTTCCTACCTTATGAGTTTAGAATAGCAATCTGATTTTAAGAATTATAAAGAATAAAACTTTCCATTCAATTATTGGTTTTCTTTATGACTGAAAACTGTTTTCTTAATTGGTAGAAAGAAATGCAAAATTTCATAATTGTTAACTTTTATTGTGCTTATATGTTCACAGTATAGTAATAAAAATTTGCAACATATGCTAATGAAAGGTTTATTTTGAAGCTAAAGTGAAAAAATATGGAGGCATTTGAACAAAATTAATTTTTGTAGTCACAAAAAAATTTGTGACAAGTGGTTTGAGGCAGGTGGCCTGTCTTTTGACAAAGTTACTAAAGCAGTTAATCCATATTGGTTAAGCTAAAAAAGACTCAGGTTTAAAATCAATTCTACCTACCATAAAATGGGTTTGGCTCCAGTGAAATAATTTGATGCCTCAGTCTAGGATCACTGAGTATTGATTCTTCAGAGTCAGACTATGAAGTTTCAACTTGGTTTGATTCCCCAGTGATCCTTCAGGGAAAATGTTGATCATAACTCAAACTGAAGAGTTCTTTTGACTCACAGCAGGAAAAGTAGAATAAATTATCACTGCATTTGGTAAGGAAGGATTTCTGTTCTTTTAAAAAAGCAGTCTCCAAATCTTAAATGATAATATGCCCAGTTATCATCAGATAATAATATTAAAGTATTAGTTGAGTTTCTAACTGAACTTAATCCACATATATCTGTATATGTAGACATTTAGTCACCAGTATTTATCATACATTACTAAATGTGCTGCCATATCCCTTTCAAACAAAAATATTTACAGAGTAGAAATAAAATAATTTCAATTTATAGAGTTAAGAATTGTGGATTTCTTCACTAGTATTATAAATCAGTGTAAGTCAATTGAACTTCAGTCCACAGATAATTGGTATGTTACTGTTTTGGTAAAATTTCTATGAGGATTTTCTCCATCCTGGGTTAATATCATTTGGTTTAGCTATCCCTCTAGCATTCTTGCATTCTTGATTGTGTTAATCTCTTCAAAATACTATTTCTTCAAGCCACTTTCCAGGATGACAATCTAAAATGAGTCCCTACCATCTGTTGCCTTAGAATCAAATCATTAATCTTGTAATTTAAGACCCTTGAAAATATAGTCTTATATTACCTGATCAATATCTCCTATTATTCAGTTTGATTCAACAAATAACCACAACAATTATTTTATACCCCTCTATGTAGGGAGGTATGCTGGTGGAGACAGGAAAAAAATAAAACACTTACTCTTTTAGAGGTTCAGTGCAAGATTGATCAACTCCATTTCTCTGGGCCTGAGATGAGGCATAACATCATGGCACAAGGATGTGGATGAGGAAAGCTGCTTAGCTCATGATAGCTAGGGAATAGAAAGAGTGAGAGAGAAGAGCCAGGGACTAGACATAGTCCAGGGTAATTCTCCCATTACCTACTTATTCCAGCCATGCCCAACTACCTACATTTACAACCAAGTAGTTCATTATCGATGGATTAATCCAATAAATAGGTAAATACACTAATGAGGTCAAAACCATAATCACTGCCTAAAATCCCCATCTCTGAACCTTACTGCACTGGAGAGCTTGCCTTCAAAACATGAATTTTGTGAGTGGGGGAGGACATTCCATATCCAAGACAATATCATTTTGCAAATTAAGTTTTTAGAGATTAATTTGTAGAAGAGGGAAAGAACAACAGTTGAACAAAAAATCAGAGGCAGGAAGGTGGAGAACATGTTCAAAGATTTTATATTTATCTAGTTATCAGTTATTAGGAGATGTTGAAAGGTAATGGAATAATGAAATGAGAAAGATGGGATAAATCATGCAAGTCTTTATGAAAAACTGAGACATTTATAGTAATGAGAGCCATTGGATATTTTTTGTTGAGTGTATGATGGGATTAATCCTCATAACTTTCCACCTTACTGTCTAATACATTGAGATCTGTGATATGCTTCTATTGCCAACAACCTCAAATTTAGCTTAAAACAGCATTTTTTTTAATATTACAACTTTTCTGGCACAGGAACCCTAAAGCATTTGGGTGCTAATGGGTTAAGGCCTTTCAGGAGGTTGCATTCAAATACTATCATCTGAAAGCTAGACTGGAGTGGTGGTGTTAGGTTTCCACTTCTAAGCTCACTTAAGTGATTGGTAACAAACCACAAGTCTCTCATCACATGGGCCTCCATATCATACAGGCTGCTCAGATCCAGGCAGCTGACCTCCCTCTGAGTAAGGACTAAAACAAATGAGAATAGTAAGGGAATGTGCTCTGACAAAAGCCATAGTCGTTTTGTAATCAAATCTTCAGGTAAAATTCCATCTTTTCTGCTGTATGTGTTTTTCAGAAGTGAGTCAGTCCAGCTCATGCTTAAGAGAAAGGGATAATACAGAGTTTAAATATTAGGATTATACAAATGTTTGAATACAATAGACAAGGATGATTGGGGGCTGTCTTACAAGCTGTGTACTCTACTACTTCCACCTTGTGTAAACTATTCACCATCTAGATTTGTCAAAATTCGGCAAAAATATCTCAGACCCCTTTCTCCACGATCTATCCTCTGACATATTGAGCTATGCTTTTCTTGACTCCCAGAGAAACACAAGCAAAAAAACCCAAAAACATTGTCTTTGCCATGCATTTGGAGACATGACTTTGTTTCTTGGGTAAGATGTAGGCTATGTACTAAACTTGTGTCACCAGAATACTTAGTAAAGTGCTAAGTATAATATATGACCAGTATAATTGTAGTGACCACAGAAAATCTAAAATATTTCTCTTTGGAGCACTATGTGTTGCAATTGACCTTTACTCAGGTGATTTTATTTTTTTTATTTTATTTTTTTATTTTTTTTTATTGAACACAAATGGAGTACAGCTATTGTTTCACTGGTTGTACACAAAGTAGAGTCACACCATCTGTGCGTTCATGCATTTACACAGGGCAATGGTATCTGTCACACACTCTGTTATTAATTTTACCCCCCACCCGCCCCCACCCCTCCCTTCCCTCTATGCTAGCTATCTTTCCTCCATTCTTGCCATCTTTCCCCCCCACATTATGCATCATCATTCATTTATCAGAGAGACCATTCGGCTTTTGGATTTATGGGATTGGCTGATCTCACTTAGCATAACAGTTTCCAACATCATCCATTTACCTACAAATGTCATAATTTTATTCTTGATATTTGTTTCAGTGCTGATTAGATAGCTTAAATATTTCATAAAGTTACTTCATTGGGAAAAGAGTTGTGTTTTAATTTGTTTCTGAAATATTTCTTGGATTGCTTCATTTGCTAAAGTATATGTGTGTATATGTATATGTAAATATATATAGGCAAATGTTATACACATATATACATATATATAAAAGAAAAAAGTCAAGCTAGTTTGCATGCTAAAGTAAGAAGTCAAAATAATGACTCACCATTCATTTTTCAAATGCAATCTGAGCATATCACATTCACCAGAGACTCTATCAAGCATAGCAAAAACTTACACAAAATAGTAAATATATATGTGTACATGTACATGTGTATAAAAGTATATATGTTTATATAATGTATGCATATTTTTATAAAGAAGTTCAATGCCAATGGAGTTTCTCTGTTATCTTGTTTGTCTAATGTATTTAGATCTTAAAACAATAACAACAGAAATAAGAAAACATGCAAGCAAAAATAACCCCTTACTCTTTAGAACTTATCATAATATTGAAGTGTGGAAATTTAATGAGGAATGATAATGCGGGTTACCACGTATGCTGCATAAAGATGAGCATAAAAGGATATTTGTGAGCTCTACTATTTGTTGCTAAATTATCCTTGAATAATTTAAGGGGGGAAGTACAAAAGATAAAATCTCAGAGAACTCCAGTTTTTTATTTTGTATTAAATATTTTTTTTTATTTTTGTTTTTTTTTACCAGCACCTGTGATAATATCCAGTGTCTGCATTCTGTAACACCCCATTTTCTCTACTGATTATAAAAATATCACAGCATTTGCGATCTCAACTATTTTCAAGGAAGCTTAATTTTTCTCTCCACAAGAAAAGCCATGTTGACACACACCCCCACGGAGCCACTGATAAGTAATATCAAATTTCTGCAATTTTTTTTTCCTTATCAGAATTGGCACTTCATTGGATTCACATTCAACTCAAAGTAGGAATACAGAAATTAAGAGAATTGAATGGAGCTAAAGTCAACTTCATTTGTTAACATTTTCTTTATTTACTTACAGTAAGTCCTCAAACTTACATAAATAATTTGTTTTTAAACAGATCTAAAGCCATTTGTACTCAGTCCATGCTGAGTGAATAAAGGTGTTTTTTTAGAAAAGGTGCCAGGATATTTAGTAATTGCTATGAAAGAAACTCAAAGCATTGATAATATGGGCCTTTTAACAGAAGAGAAGGAAATGTTCCTTGGTTCATTATTAATGTTTGTGTAATATCAAGGTGCCAATAAAGATGTGCCTGAGTTTTGGCTGGTGAAAGTGAATAAACAATCTGTTAAATCAGAGCACAAAGCTGTTATTTCAGATCATTGCAGCAGATAGTAAATTATTCAAAAGCTTAACACATCTATCTACCAAAAATTGTTCTGAATAAAAAGGTGGATTTGAATACTAATATATTATGCAAAAATAGCAAGAATCATGACATTTGAATCATTGAATGCAGTGAAAATTGGAGGTGATGTGGCATGCAAATAAATAAAGTACTAATTTCCAACTTTAGGAATTGTATTTATGTACTAGTTGATGATTTCAGATGATATACAACTGGATGTCCCAGCTTTACTCAGAATCAATCCCAAATAAAGGAGAGTGTAATGTTTTGTTTACACTTAATCCAACTTGAAATGTTTGGAAGCTCCTCTTCATTATGGAATTTAAAGAATATTAATGCACTTAGACTTTTGTTTTAGAATAGAAATGGTCTGTTAGTTTTCCCCCAGCACCACACACACCTTCATCAGCAAGATCAATTCTGGAAAAACCTTCTCTTAGGTTTGTTGTAACAGTATTTGAGTTAATAATTAGCGGATCTTTCTGACTACTATGCAACCTTGGAAAATTTCTTAATACAGTATATACTGAAGGAGTATGAAAGTCTACTGAAAAAAAGATAGATAACACTTTTATTTTAATGTGTCTTTTCTATACAGTGTATATATGCACTCATCTTCGATTTGTTTTAGTCATTTGCTGTAGATATTTTTCGTGTTAGGCTAGGTAGGAATCTACTTAATTTTCTCCAAATCTTGAACAAAGAGGGTAAATTTAGAAAAGCTAATTTATTAGCATTGTGTCATTAAAGAAGATAACTTTAAAAGAACCGTTTTCTTATACATATTTGCTCTCTTGTGAAAGTATGTGAATAGGAGACTTTAGGCAAAGACTTTTGTTCCCACTGTAACATTTTTATCAGAGAAAATTTTATAAATAAATTAATAATCATATTTCAACTTGATTATCTGATCATCACAATTTCAATAATTTGAAGGAGTATTTGGGAGCACAAAAACAGACTAGTATTAGATTGTATTTTATTATTTGTAAGTTTTTTTTTAAAGCACAGTTATAGAAATTATTGGAGTAAGTAGTCTTGTTTCCTTGAATAAGATGGGGGAAATTGTAAAAACAGGGCAGGTGGGAGAAATTAAGAATGCTGTATGGAAGGATCCAGAAGATTCAATTCACAGTGAAACATGGAATCAGCAATGTTTAGTATATTGTAATTAATATTCCATCTAGTTTACTTGATATTTGCATATAATTTCAGCTGGAAGAATATTAAAAATGGCTCTATAAAATGTGAATATAAAACTTTTTTTAGTGTTTTATCACTATGTGTATATTCATCTTTGTACTTAATTTTAAAGAATATAAAGTTTAATTGCATATTAAAAGACTAAATTTTGTGATTACTGACTCAGTAACATTTGTTCATTAACTTCTTAATCAGTCCTTAATTGAATGCATAGTATGTATGGAGATAATACATGCTAGAATGATACATATGACATACCCCTGCCCTTAGAGAACCCCCAAGGAAATAAGTTGTCAGGAAAGCAAAGAGTTTCTTGACCAGCTGAGACGTATGATAATTGAGGCAGGGACCACTGTGTATTTTTCTCGAGATGCTTAGGCTTCATTTCACTCTAGTGGTAAGGGACTACAATTTCCTATGTTTTATCTCAGCCTTTGTCATAGACTTAGATATGACTGCTTCAGATATTTAGCTAAGATTTAAAATGGATGCCTAGGCCCTACCCACTCTTGAAATCATCATACTGATATTCCTTTTATTGAGAGAAAAGAGGAAATACCCAGCAGCTATATATTTACTTGTTTGTCTTCCCACAAAATTTAAAGTTTTCTGAACATAAGTCCTTTAGTTTTTAAAATTTCGTGGGCTTTTGTGTTTGATATTGTGTATTTCCCCTCCAATTTTGTAGCTGTTAGTCTTAGAACCCTGACTGATAAATCTCAGGAATCAATTTGAAACACATAACAAGATTTGGGGGATCAATTGCAATCATAGTATTGGGATTGGTTTTTGAAACAGAGACAGATACCCTTGAAAAGATATGAAAGTTCTGCTTTTAAGTCTGGAAATCTCCCTCCTGCTCCTTCTCTCCTCCTTTTTCTTTCTTGCCCCCTCTGTCTCTCTGTATATGTGTGCATTTCAATCAGCTAGGTGATGTGTCTGATAAATAAAAGGAGACAAGAAAGGGAAGACATCTTCACTATCTCATGGTACATTCATTTTCTATATATTGTGGTTTCTGAATTTTATCCAAAGAGAAAACCCACAAACCATTCATTCCGCATATTCTTGATGCCATACTTACTTCTGATTGTAACTTGTAACTAGTGAAGTTTAGTTGAAAAGTTCTTTCTTTTGCCTTTATAACCTTCACTAGAAATATCTTACATGGAACTGCCACCAAGCAAGCTGATCCCAGAATTGGCCCTCCATTAAGTGACTTCTACTTGAATCAGACCCTGTTTGTGTTGGTAATGGGGATGAGTTGGGAAAGTTTGTCAGAGGAGAGGACTAAAAGGAGAAGTGTGGAATTGCAAAAGCAGATATCCATTTTTAGGAAGATTGGTTTTTTTCAGGCTGAGGATTCATGGAAATTAGTGTAAACTAAATAGCTCACTGGCAAGGCTGCAGGGACTCAGCCAGAATCTATTTGGCATCTGTTCTTGCTTCCTCAACACTCTCTAAGAGATCAAACACAATTTAAAAGCAGCCATCCAATCAAGTTATTGCAAATGATGTTGCTATGATTGAACCAAATGAAGTGTAAGATCCTAGAACCTGCCCTCCTGGCTTTGTGCCTTTAGAAATGATGTGAGTTTGTGTGTTTCCTTTACTGAGTTTAAGAATGCTGAAATTTGAAAGTTGATTGGGCTATAGCCATGTTCTTGCAACCAAAGTGTTCTCCTCCCTCAAAATTTTATTTATTTATTTATTTATTTATTTGGAAGACCTGAGATCCCAGAGCAGAAGAGAAAGTTCTCCAGATCTTTCTTACTTCTAATTAGGTAGGGAAAATAAAATGACCTAAAAACTAGACCCAAAAAAAGCCCCATGCTAGATTGATAAGTTCTACTCCTGAGCCAGCTTTGTTGCAGTATTGTTTTTGATTTTTCTTTTCGAAGAAACATGAAAGAAACTATATAATTGTAATTCACTGTTAGAAATCCTTGTGAGATTTTAGACATTCAAAGTATTAGAAATTCTAATTTATGTTAATTTTACATGTAAAAATAAATTAAATGAACTTAAAAGTACTTAACTTTCTTAAATAATATTTTAAAATATAAATTCATATGTTTTATTTTACTCTTTACTTGATGAAATCCCTTGAAGAGGGATTTTGACATTCATGAAAATTGGAATAAAAAATATGAGTAAAGTTGATCATTTAATTCAGAACATTCTATATTTTTCCCTTCATTGTTCCATAATGTATTTGTTTCAACCATAAGTTATCATACACTGATGTTATTGTTTAGAATGATAATGTTGAATATTTTAACATATAATCCAATAATCTAATTGAATATTTTCCCATTTGATAGTAATATTGTATCTATTTTTTGGAACATGTAATTTCTGTTTTTCACAAACTGGATAAGAACATATGCATTGTCTTATAAAAGGGGATAAAATAATCTTTTGCACAAACATTTAAAAATATAGTTGGGGATTATGTGTTGTTAACTACGTAAGTAGAACTTAAATTTATATTGATCCTGCTGATAAAATGCTACTCAGATTGTTTAGACTGTTTTTGTCTTATCAAGTATATGAACATTTCTTGGAAAACAATAATTGTAGAAAACTTATTGACCTTTTTTCTTTTTATATTATGAACAATCTTTTAATCTATCCCAGTGTCTATTGGTTAGTTCACTTGATAATAGATTTTCTCAATAATCAATGAGCCATATCTATTTGACTCTTCAAATTCCATGAAAACATAACAGTATATATAAATTGAAAAGTTGGAACAAAATGTTCTGCAAAAAAAAAGAGTCCTAACTTGGGACTAATCACAAATGACTGAAAGAATCTGTGTGGTAGGCAGATTAAGGTTACCAAATAAATTCAGTTCCTAATCTCTGGAACATTATATGGCAAAAAAAATTTAGAAGTTGTAATTAAATTAAGAATATTAAAATAAGGAGATTATCCCAGATTATCTATGGGGCCCAGTATAATGACAGTACTCCTGATAAGAGAAAAAGAGGTAGAAGACACAGAATCATGGAAGGAGGGGAGATAATGGAAACAGAATCCCAGGTGAATGATTGCTGATTTCGGAGGCAGAAGGGATCTGAGTTGAGGAATTCAAGAATCCTAGGCAAGAAACTAATTTGATCCTAGAACAGCAGAAATGCAACCCTGAACATTTTGGTTTTAGTCCTGTAAGCCATTTTGTAATTCTGTCCTGTAAAACTGTATTGCAGTGAATTTGTGTTATTTTAAGGTACTAGGTTTGTACAATTGATCACAGCACTGCAGTCATGGGAAAAGCATGCAGTTCTAAAGTAGAAGAGTATTGAATTGTGTCACATCAACTGTCAAAGGATAAATTCTCATAAATCGTCACCCACTTGTTATTTTAGCCTATCAAATATTATTACCAAATACAGCAATATCTTTCACTATCTACAGACACATACTTAAGATTTATCATTTTAGAAGTAATAAATAGTTACTCTTCTCTCCATCCTACACAATTTCTGGGATTTGTCATTATCCTAAAGTTTGGCCCAGTTTATATATTCTGATAATTTCAAAATTTGATGCTAAAACAAGAATCATTGAATTATATGTAGTAAATTTTATAAAAAGTGAAAAATTATCAAGG